>OU342673.1:42400000-43000000 GCA_910589285.2 Mythimna ferrago
CAGTTGAAATGCAGTCCGTCTGTTTAGACCCTAACATGCACTTTTATATTGTCTAAACGTTGGTCAGACAAGACTGAAGCTAAAAAGTTTAACATGAAGTTTAGATATACATTCATACAGACAGACAGTCGTGGTACGGGACTTCATTCTATAATTTGTTAGGGAATGCTAACCAATAAAGTGTAATTCGATTTTTCAAAATAATACTCTAGCAGCAGTGCTAGCGTATCGTTTTGCAGCAGGCTCAAGGGTCCTATAATTTTAACGGAAATACAATGAAGGAAAGATAAAATGTACAGTAGCTACAGCTAATCGAAAGTTATTGCGGAAAAATTTATACTTTTCTGGTAGTTAAAAAATTACTAACGATCGTATAAATATGGTCGGAGCACACGGGCATTGCCTATAGAATAGATTCGCCGCACACGGTTGAAGCCGGTGGCCGCCACACGCTACAAATCGCAGCTCCTTACTGCTGCTTTAAATCTTCTTCATCAGAGTCCATTATTATACTGCGTGCATGAGTTAAAAAAAACAGCAGCAACCAGCCACAAGTGGCTTGTGGCCGCTTCTAACTTCTCGTGGCGGTGTTTGTGTTTGTGACATGTTGGCCCATGTGTGGCGACCCTGTCTTTATTTTCCTTTAAATAATTTCTAGTGTAAAAATACTCGTATAAAAAGCAAAGTACTTTCATAAACCTCAGTTACCTTTTTATTTTTTTTACAAAATAGTAGATACTTAGAGACAACAACAACATTGTGTAAAGAATCGAAACAACATAGTTCATTGAAATGAACTAGTTTTAAATTATTTTATTTCCTACTAGCTTTTGACCGCGGCTTCGCTCGCGTTAAATTCGGGGTAACACTGTTCCTCTTTCTGTGGGGGGTTAGAAAGAGACAAAAAGTAGCCTATGTCACTCTGCATCCCTTCAACTATCTCCACTTAAAAAATCACGTCAATTCGTTGCTTAATTTTGCCGTGAAAGACGGACAAACAGACACACATACACACTTTCTCATTTATAATATTAGTACCTATATATAGTATATAAGTATATGGATCTTAGCCGTGTGTAGCGCCCCTTAGTGAACTCCACTGCGGGTGACGTAACCTACGACAAACTTATTAATTGCGGTTGGTACAGTAATCGGGTCTAGGGATCGAACCGCAAAATTAAGTTTGTTTTTTAATGTATATACTTTTCCGGGATAAAAAGCACCCAGTGTGGTGCCCAGAATATTAAAGAATAATTATATCAAGTTTCATCGTAATCGAACCGGTAGTTTTTGCGTGATGCCTGAACAAACAAACATACAGACAGACAGACAAAAATTTTTTTAATTACATTTTGGGTTCGGTGTCGGTCTAATAACACCCCCTGCCATTTATTTTTTTGATATTTTCAATGTACAGAATTTTCACTTCTACAGATTTATTATAAGTATAGACTATTTGACGTTAGTTGTCGTTTGAACACTGTACTACACCTAGGCTACAGGCATTAGCGCCTTGTACTGTTGTACAACTGCCGCCACGGATCTTGAGTGCTGGCTTCAAGTTGCGCAGAAGTCAAATATTCGGTCTCTTTAGTGGTGCGAAGTGAGACGCGGGAGCAGAGAGTGTCAGTGATTGGTTCGCCGCGCCATCACATCATAGACGTCACTCATGATTCGCTCCCTGCGCTGCTGCATGTATGTAACAACGACGACGATTGGCTCGCCAATGTATGGAATGCGCAAAGCGATCCTCACTCTGACGCCGAGCGCTCAAGATCCGTTTTAGCACTTGTACACATGCAAGCATCAATATGATGCTGCAGCAGCCGAGGTTCGCGCCTACGTGCTCCTCATTACATACGTAAATTATTGATTACTTCCATTTTCGACTTATTAGTGGAATTAATTAATGTCGCAGTGCCGAAATCCAATGCTAACAATGTTGTATTTGCTGACGGGATAGCATTGTCTGTTGAGACGCGTGTAAAAATGACTGACTCTATTAAACGGTATGTGTGCCGTAAATAATATAAGATTTAAACAGATACAAATATTTATTTCATTTATTTTCAGTTGACTTTCAGGCACATAGTTACATCAATAATATTAATTACTAGCTTTGCCCACGCGGCTTCGCTCCCGCTCTTTCCTACTTCAGCCTACTATACCCTACTCTACCCTACTATACCCTACTCTACCCTACTCTACCCTACTCTACCCTACTCTACCTTACCCTACCCTACTCTACCCTACCCTACTCTACTCTACTCTACCCTACTCTACCCTACTCTACCCTACTCTACCCTACTCTACCCTACTCTACCCTACTCTACCCTACTCTACCCTACTCTACCCTACTCTACCCTACTCTACCCTACTCTACCCTACTCTACCCTACTCTACCCTACTCTACCCTACTCTACCCTACCCTACTCTACTCTACCCTACTCTACCCTACTCTACCCTACTCTACCCTACTCTACCCTACTCTACCCTACTCTACCCTACCCTACTCTACTCTACCCTAATCTTCCCTCCTCTACCTTACACTACCCTACACTACCCTACTCTACCCTACACTACCATAATTTTCATTTTTTTTTCCATAAGAACCTTCTCCTCATAATAACGAACACAACAAAAAAAAAATTAGCGAAATCGGTCCAGGCGTTGTTGAGTTATGCGCTTACCAACACATTTTGCGATTCATTTTTATATTATAGAAGAAGATAGATACGTATATCATTCCAATGGACGCTAAATTATGTCAAATATCACAACTAAATTGCACAAAGTTGCATTAAATTATAATATTAGTAAGCCAGTAGTATTAGTTAAGTTGTAATATATGTTAGTTTAGTATTATCCTTGGTTCCTCAAAAACACGTGATTCAAGATGGTGAGTCTTGATATCGAGGAGAAAGACGAGGCCGGGTCCGAGTAATCCGCGATGAGGGGCTTTAGGCACATTCATTTACTATCTTACAGGACCTTGCTGCACCAATGATGTCGTTTATAGTTTTTTCACTATATACATACATAAATATAACAGCATGTAGCAATTGTTAAAATTATAATGTTTATTTGCAATTTAACGATCACATTAATTAATCAATTAATTCATGAATCCCCAAGTGACCGCTCTCTCGTTGTCTTTCTATTGTGTCTTTAATTACGGTATTCGAAAGGTTAAAACTTTAATAAATTTTCCACCTACACTCCAGCCAATGCGCGCACGCACACGGCGCGACCACGTGTGCATATATATGTTGTCTACTGCTGCGACAGCTCCACGAGAGTAGATATCCAAGCTATCAACTACTTACCTACCTATACATCTGACTGGAGGAACAGACTAACCATTAACAGACCATGTTAAAATTAACTCAGTTAATAAAACTAACTAGTTATTTCGTTACAAATGATTAAATTAGATACAAATGAGTATAATAATACTTTTGCAGCGAATACTTGATCTAGATTACTTCTTGAATAAGTTCACAGTCACAGAAAGAATTCGATGGAGTCTTATGGGGCAATATCGCGTTGAAAGGCGTGCCAAAACGGTACTTTTTATAAATCTTGTGGCATACCTACTACGTCTGTATTGCTCTAAACCACATTACCCTCACCAAGTAACAGTTATAAACTGCACTGTCAAAGTCTGTGGACGAGTAGCAAATTAGAAACGACACGACGCGCAACGGCGATCAACTTACAGCCAATTAATATCTTACGAACTTGCCAGGATACCTCTATTAGTGAAGACTTCCTCCTCCGTCAAGAGGACAACTTACTTGATGTCTGAAGTTAATTTCACATTATTGCGTTGTGTCGTGGCGCGGCTGTCGCAGTTGATAGGCTACGCGTTGTGTTATCAAGTAACACGATACACGACAGTAATACGTCTGCAGCTTTAGTATATAAGTGAACGAATTATGACAGAACCATCTTACCCCTTACAGCTCCGTCCTGACCCACAGGATCGGCGTGGACGCCGGCAGCGAGAACAAGAAGCCGGAGGACGAGGTGAATGAGTACCTGATGAAGGCCATCGACGCGCGCTCCACGGACCGCCTGCGAGCCGAGCACTGCCGGCCCTGCACGCTCACCTTCCGCGACGCCAAGCTGGAGCAAAAGGTACGACACATAGGACATTCCGACTTAGAAAGCCCAACCTCCATGAGAACACCATGGCCTGTGATTTCACGCGGAAGTCGAAGGAGGCACCACGCACAGTACTGCTACTATGTTCAACTCAACATGATAACTTATATGAACTGAGACAAGTCATCAATGTGAAGTTCCCAAATCTTCATCTTAGACTTCCCCCAGCTAGCTTAGAATCGGCTTCCAATCTAACCATGCGGCTGGATTACCCGTGTTTTATATACATGGAGTGATAAATGATAAATGATCTTTATTTGCAAGTAGGTTTTATAAAAACACTTTTACACGTCAATTTTTTTTTTCGTCAATTAATGCTAGATGAGGCCGGTGTTTCCTAGCTGACTACCCTGAGAAGAAACACCGAAACAAACTCAAAGGTCAAAGTCTCTTTTAAAGTCCATACAGCAAAACATGTAATGGTCAAATCATATGAGAACCATGCAGATTGAGCCTGAGATGGTCTTTTGAAGAAAGAATCACACAATTCTAAGTGGACCTGTCCAGTCAGTGCAAGCATTTGTCAATATGCGTGTAGCTCAACTCAGGACTACTAAGGAGCTCAACGACTTGACGAACAATGCCAAAGAAAGGACATTTGGGTAGGCCACATCAAATACTCAAAACTGCCAGACATCATGTGAAAATAAAAGAAAAGGAAAGAGTAATCAACATAGTTCTCACATTCACAATAATAAAATTTACAAAAGTGTAAATATTGAAAATTGTAAAAAAAATGTATATAAAAAAAAAAATCAGTCAATTAGTAAAAATAAACATGTCATAATTGTAAAAAAAAAAATAATATATATATAATATACAATATCATAATTGTAAAACAACAACAATCGTCAATAAAAAAAAGGCAGTTAAAACAAAAAATCATTCAAATGATAACAATTATAGTGAGTAGGTACTGGAGCAGGTCAATCCCAAGCCGTTTTATCCTCGAGATACTCTTTAACAGTATAAAAAGCCTTTTGGCAGTTTTCGCTTTTTTTTTTGCTTTTTTTTTAGTGAGTGTCTATCATCCCTCCACAACTCAGATACTATTTAACAAGATATTTCTTGGATATAATGATGGTCAGACTTTCTGGCGTTTGACCACCCGTAGTGACTGTCAAAGATCTTCCCAATCCCCAATATCTTCAAAAATACTGTTGAGATTTGGTCATCCACGTAATAGAACACGATTACTCAACTTCAGTTGAATATTAAACCAAACTTGAATACAAGCCGTGATGTAAGAAGTCGTCTCTTTCAGCAAGCATCGCCTGAAATGCCTGCCCTTTTGCCAACTGTGTTTAGGTCGCTTGCAGCTGAATATCAGTATTTTTATAGAGCACAATCAAATCAAATCAAAAATCATTTCAAATAGACCATTTGCAGGCACTTTTGAATAGTCAAATGTCGGTCAGTCCAAGAAAAGCGAAGCTAAATTGTACGTTCCAAAGCGTAGATCTCTATAGAGAAGAGCGTGCAAGAAACTCCATGGACACTTTTTTAAATCAAATTATGTGTTACATAAAATGTTTGGTTACATATTTCTTGTTGCTTCTATTATGATGATGAGCACAATGTACATAGATAATAAAATAACAATAAAAAATAATTAAAAGATAAAAACTGAATTAAGCAATAGTTGGATTTCCAACCTCCATATCCCCCGATTTCCTGGCTTCTGACTATCCACAACGACTGTAAAAGATCTACAAATGACAGCCGGGAACAAAGTCTTGACATTCTCCCGAGACATAGAGGAATCTCGATATATTTTAAGATCTCAAATCCACAGACCTGCTATCATTAAGCTACTACGATTAGTGAGGATTACACAATGAGAAATTACAGTAAAGGCTCGGCAACCAAATTGAAGCATCATTCGTAGAGTTAACCGGTGCACCGACGAGTGCCAGGCGCGCCGCGTTGTCTGTCAGCTGGTGTTGCCAACGATGGAAGTCGACCTAATGAGCACTTCGATCAAGCGCGAGCTCTCTGACGTTAGCGGGTAACCAACACTCACTCAAGTTTCATGCTGTTTAAATTAAGCATGTTGTTTCTGAGTTCGATATTGATTATATATTATTTTTTTTGTAAATAACTGTAAACTATTACAATTATTAATATAAGTAGGTATTCAACTTTTCTTTTGTTACACTTATCAATACATGAAAGTAACTGGCGTGCCTGCTTGTTCGTGATGTGCCCCTGGTAACTCGATGGCCCAAGCGGCGGTCAGGCGGTCACTTTTCAACTATTACATTTTCTGGATAGCATGCCTAAAATGAAGTACGTAAGTCATCGCCATTACATGAACTGCCGCAGTGGTGAGGAGTTCCACCACGTACGCTTATGACTAACGACCTAGCAGCCGTACCGACAGTACTATTAGACCAGCCCTTCTCACTCGGATGCACCGCGTTGAGCACTTTACTGACGAGCATGACGATGCCGCCGACTGCTGAACGCAGTAGACACGAACTGACGAATAAATGTGAAAGACTTGGAAAATATACTTGAGGATAAAGAGCGGAAAAGTACCTAAGTTATTTTAACGCATTGATTAATAAAATAGAAATTGAAATAAAATTATCAGACCGAAGCCTCCCACGGTTCGCTCCGCGCATCTGCACATAATTTCACCCCAAGTGGAAACAATAACACTTGACAATACAGATAATGTACTCCTTGCTCACTCGTGTTGCCACCATAGTGTCTCGGTGAAATATAGGGTTAAGCTACCAAACCAGATACCATACGGACACTAGAGTCGCCACACGTCCGAGCTGGTCGCGCAACCAAACGGACACCAGGTGAGTAACTCTCTATAGAGCTGTATACATTTTGTTGGTAGCGACTGGTCGCGCTGCCATGGTGTCTCGTTGAAATATAGCCCTTAGACACATTCTTGTCACGCTAACTTTCTGGCCTAACAACAAATAGTTTGTTGATCATCACTTACTATTTGTTGTTAGGCCAGAAACTTGTATGCACTGCTGCAGTGACCAACATGACATAATTATTATTGTCACACTGACACAGAGCTTAAAACGTAGTGGAAGTTGTGAAGTTCCACACAGTGTAACTGATATATAGACCAGCTGCAAATGCATGCTAATAAAATTGTTTATCTGTGTGATATTACTTATGTGTGTTGCCTAAAAGTCCGTGCATTTGTGGTGTAGTCTTAAGTCCGAAAGCGCGCGACGCGAGCCCTCAGGCAGTCGCAGCGTCGCACGCGAACTCCTGGTTAGAGCATTTAAATGGTTTAGGCACATGACGATGGGACCAGATTGTAATTAATTTCTGGCTACGAATGAAAAATTTAATAACAGTCAACGCTTCGCAAACTACGCATCAAATAAAAAAAGGCAACTTGGTCCTGCGGCGACGCTCTTGTAGGTGTTTGGTTCTTATTTTAATTATTTTGTTCGTTTTGACCTGTGTTTGTTATTTTTTCGTCAAAATTATTATTTATAACAGCGCGTAATGATGGTCATAAATAGTACCCAAAGCGATTAGTGCTTAAGGTTCGGAACCTTTTGAAGTAGATATAGATGATTAAGATTAATCAAATCTTCAGAGAACTTAACTTGTTAAAACCATGCGATATGTAGAAACTCGTACTCAGTTTTCATCAGATATTTGATTAATACGCCGCACGCTTAGGATTACTTCTATCGACAAAAGCTCAGAAATGCGACACGTTTCGATAACGCTCTCACATCTTCAAAGTACAAGTTTTCATGTCAAGTATAATTAAGGCAGTGCAGGGGATATTATTAGCTGACAAGATTGTCGCAGACGCTAGACGTGTCTTTAGTGTCGGTGCACTCACGCTTCTTGTTGTTGCAGTACACCGCCGAGCGTGACCGCATGATGAAGGTATACTTCATATGCTCTCTGGTAATCTACCTGGCCGGGGTGGCCATCCAGACCGTCGCCTTCAGCCTGTGAGTACGCCTCACAGCTTGTTACACAACACACCCGACACTTTAAGCCTCAAGAAAACACACACAAAAGGGCAAAATTTTTATCATGTCATAATCAAATATATCCTGTTGAGGAAAAAAAACTTGTTATCTTTGTTCTTGAAACCATTATGTTAGAGTTGTAAAACGTTCAAGTTTATAAAAATCAGGAAGGGCGCTCGACGAGTGCAGCCTTCTGAACCAGTGAACCGATTCCTTCCAGGCGATCACACGCATTATGTTTTAAAGTCTGTCCAACAAGTCTGTTTATTGAAACTTGGAGTGATCTCTATAAAATAATATTAACTGCGCTTTATTGTTGGATTTTTTACTATTATTATTGATAGCACCAATATCTCACCTGATGATAAGTAATGATGTGGTCGACAATAGAGCGCGCTTGCTTAGAACCTATTCACTTTTGACTTAAAGACCCCCAAGATATATAGCTGAACTTGTGTGGCAGGTCTCCGCTGGGCATCGTGGCCATCATTATGGCGGGGCTCATCATTACGTCCTTCACCTACCTGATCGTCTGCTTGGACTTCGAGGTGAGCTTCTAACCACACTACAATCGCATGAAAATAAAGTCTTGTATATATATATAGAGCTGTAACAACAATTGAAGTATTTAGCTATATTACTTATGTCACAAAATTGTAAAAAAAAAACAACTCCATGCAAAACAATTACAAATAAAAAAAATAAAATATTTTAATTAGGCACATGACAACCTGCGACCAGACTACAAAAATGAACAGAGCAGAAACTTCTTATACGTATATATGTCGTGGCCAAATCATAGAAATTGATCACTTCATGATATGGCCAAGTTAAACTGGCCAGATCATTTTAATTTTAAACGTTACACTTTGAAGATGTATCAATCCTCGTTTGGCTTACTTTATTACACTTTTCATTATCATAAAAATCCTACATCAATGATATGGCCAAGCGAGGATCGACATATCATCAAATGTTAACGTTTAAACGATCTGGCCAGTTTTATTTAACCATATCATGCTGTGATATGGTTAAATAATCGTTCCTTCTCTAAAAAGCGCAGCAGTGTAAGTACCTGAGTTAGCAGTTGTATGAGCTGACGGCTCCCACAGCTGCTACCTCCGCAAAGATCACCGAAGTGCACAACTAGGCTCTGTTCATGTCTGTCGTAACTGGCACCCTTGCCCTGCCCGCAGCACGTCGGTGAGCGCCTGCGCCGCGTGTCACAGCGCGTGCACAACAACCGCACGCTGGCGCAGCTCACGTCCTTCGCCGTCGTCACCGCCTTCATCGCGCAGGTCCAGCTCGTTATGGTCAGTCTTCCAAATATGTTTTAAAGTGGTCTGCCTTAAGGCCCTCGTTCACGGTGACTTTTTGTAGCGATGCAGTCGCGATTCTTTCGCGCGTTCGCATCGATACTGTAACGCGTTAGTAGAGATGCTGTCGCGCGCTTACGAAACGCACGACAGCATCGCTACAAAAAGTCACCGTGGGCGAAGGCCCATAAGACACAGGTTACTAACAGCGACCGCGCCGCCTCGCTGACCGCCAGCCGCCGCTAGATACGCTATTGTCAACTTTAATCTTCAATACATACCAAGTCAGAAGTATGTCAGTGAGCGTCTCTATTTTACTGACGGCGCTATGAATATACTACGCATCTCTGTGCTAGCCGCAAATGGCGCTCAGCACTGTATTAACGAGCATAAAAGTTATGACATGTTTTGTTGCTACCGGCGGCGGCGGCGGTGCGGTTATTACACGCTCTGTGGATACAGCATCCCACATTTTAATTTACCTGCTTATTATGTATTATTGAAACAGAAGTTTCGGTTCGCTTAATGTTCTTTGAAACATGCGATGTTGCAACAGTGTGTGCCTGTGCAGGTGGAGGGCGTGCTGACGGCGGCGCGCGCGACGGCCGGCAATGCCACCGTCGCGCACCAGGCCACCTCCCGTTACTGCCCCTACGACATGAATGAGGTATAATACTAATACACTATCGTCATACAGAAAAAATAGTCCGACCTGACAACGATCCACTATTTTCATTTAGCACATGTCAAGCTAAATAAATAGTTTTAGCTGAAGGAGTGAGAACGGAAATATTTAAACCCCTATGAGTTCGATTACTGCACCAGAATCAGGATTTGCTCTTAACTTTCTCATCGCTAGTTGCAACGTATTTGCACTCAAACATAAAATCATTTATTTCACATAGCCTTACAGGGGCACTTATAAATCTTCAGAAGCTAGTGCACTTTTTCAATTGGTCTTCTATGCAGAAGAACCGGCAAGAAATTTTATGGTTACTATATTTAAAAAAAAAAAACAATACTTCCAAGTTATAATATTAAAAGGTAGAAGAGGACAGTGAGACCGATCAACATTGTATCCAAAAACACAATAAAAATAGTAATTTAAAATCCGAGAACTCTACAATGTTCTCACATTAACAAAATAAAAAAGGCTATACAAATATCAAAATTAACCTATCAATAAATGAGATGTTTACAATAATAAATTGCTAATGAAGTTTAGATAGCTGTGGTTAAAAAAAGTCCAAAACTTTTATGTTGCACGAAGTTTTAATAAATTATTAAACAAAGATGAAGCAGTTTATAGACGTTTGTTTATACGATAACTTGCTTTTGCCCGCGCGGCTTCGCTCCCACTCTTCCCTACTCCACCCTACTATACCCTACTCTACCCTACAATACCCTACTCTACCTTACTCTACCCTACTCTACCCTACTTTACCCTACCCTATCCTACTCTATCCTACTAGAGAGAGAGTAGAGTAGAGTAGTGTATACTCTACACTACTCTACCCTACCAAACTTCACATAAACCATCTACTAAATAGTTCGAACAAAGCCTAAACATTTGGTTTGGATAGGTGAGCCCGTTCTTGAGTTATAAAATTACAACAAAAAGTGACATTGATTTTTATATATAGATGCAGTTAATGGGCTAACAGGAAAGCTGCATGTATAGAAGCAGTCATTACCAAACAAGCGTATTTTCAACGTAGTCTATAACACTAACGCTCTAGCCTCTAATGATAACATCTCATAGAAAGCTCGGTCCTGTGTATGTTCGCAGCACTACTTGCAGCTGACGCTGCTAGCCATGTTCCTGTGCGCCGTGCACCAGATCCTTATCACGGTTGTGAAGCTAGCGCTGCTGTCGGTCACCGCTGCAGCATACGTCGCTGTCACCACGCACCAGCTCCTTGTCTACGAGCAGCACTTCGACGGCTACCAGTAAGTACCTATTAACTACTCATTTAAGCATCCTCAGAAACAAAATTTTGTCTTTATGCCACCCATTATCCTGAGAAGTGTGGGCTTACCACCAAATGTAACGAATCTGTAATTGTGTGCGCCAGAGTCAAAACGAAATAGAACAATGGTCATCCATGTTACTTAGGTAGATGTAGCAAATATCAGCTCAATCGGTTAGTTTCATAATATATTCGCAAGATTTGCCCTGAACAAACGCACATCCTTGTACTCGTACATACATACAAACATAAGTTAAATAAAAACTTGTAAATATATCCGGCAAGTATAGATATTACGACACAGGTTGGGTCGGTATAGATCTCTTATGTCCGCCCCGGCTTTGCACGGGCTTCCTCCAAACCTACTTTAACAGGCATTTATTATACACTCAAACCTTCCTCACGAATTACTCTGTATTTTGGTAACAACCGCATAAAAATCTGTTCAGTTGCTTTTAAGTTTATCGTGTTCATGAGCACCGACGCGCGGCAGACATGATCAGATGGAGGGCTATGTTTTATAATATGGAAGAATAGGGACAGAATATCTATCCCTGCATATTGTTTCGCAACCTGTGAGAAATCACTTCAGTAAGCAAGAAGACCACGGAAACATGTAATAAAGAGTATTGCCATGGCCGAATACTGGCTCAGGAATGGAATTTAATTAGTTTTGCCATCGACACGCTAAGAAGAAAAGTGCAACAACTTCGTCCTCAGGGGCTCCAACGTATAGAGAGTTTAACCATGTGGCCCGGGAGCCATGGTGGTTGATCCGTTTCCTACGTCCTAAAGATCGTTAACTTCTTTCCTTTTTAGGTTACTGAATAGGCTGCTGGCCGACATAAATGGTACCTGGGGGTTAGTCTGCAGCTGAGTAGTAACGCCACTACCACCTATGTAATGTTGTTGTTTTCCCTCGCAGGCGCCGCTGTGGCCTGGACTGGAACCAGCAGTGGACTAACATCGTGATCGCGCTGGGTGCCACCGTGGCGCTGCTACTGCACTCGCACCAGACGGAGAGTACTTACCGCCTAGACTTCATCTGGAAACTACAGGCCAATGGTACGATTTAAGCTCACATTACTACTTTCATATAATACATCCTATTGCTGGGCAAAGGCTTGTAGGGGCCCTGGTCCAGGGCTAGGTTGTTCAACTCCCCGGGCAATTTATTATGTAGATCTGTGTAAAATACCTAGTATTTTAGTTTCAAATGACGTAGCAATAATACATATGTTTAATTTGATTTACCTACACAAAATGTATGGAATCTAGTAGGTACTATAGTAACATAACGTCTTTAGATACATCGTGCATTAAAGAATTGTTAGCACAGGATTTATTTGTATTTATTTATTTAACAGTACATTTATGTTTTTATTTAGTTATTTAAACTTTATATACAGTATTATATTGGCACCTACACGATTAAACTTCGGGCCTGTGCACACCAGCACCACGCATGTCAACGGCGCGTTTAAGAAACGTGTGTCGACGGCACGCTTTTGTCCTATTAAAAGTCTACAGACTGCGTCTGACTCGCGTGCGTATCGCGTCTGTATCGCTACAAACGCGCGTCTATGGCGTCTAATGCTACAGGGCTTAATGTTTTTCGTGTTTTCTGTAACAATGAAAACTTTTCGTTATAATTTGAATGTTACTCATTATCTCAAAGACGATTGGAAGCAAAGAATGTAAAGAGGTTTACGAGACGTTGTTGTAGCGAGTTTGTTTGTTGTTGTCGCAGACGAGAAGGAGGAGATGGAGCACCTGGAGGCGTACAACCGCAAGCTGCTGGCCAACATCCTGCCCGAGCACGTGGCGCAGCACTTCCTGTGCAGCGACAAGAACATCGACGTGAGTACAGCAGCCTTGCTCCTCCCGGCGAGCTGGCCACGAGACAATGCGATAGGGACCCAAATAAAATATTATTGTTTCAAGAAGTCTGCCACACGCCCGATTTTAGCTTGCTACCTGTAGGAATTCAAATAAGTACAAGCAAGCTTATAAGTTATCACATAATTACACGGCAAAAGTACATATAGTTGAATGCTTGTTGCACAAAGTAGTCTTGCGTAGTATCCAGCGAGTGACAGTTGCGTGTGTGCAGGAGCTGTACCATGAGCAGTGCGAGTCGGTGTGCGTCATGTTCGCCTCCATCCCCAACTTCTCCGAGTTTTACGTGGAACTGGAGGGCAACAACGAGGGCGTGGAGTGCCTGCGCCTCCTCAACGAGATCATCGCCGACTTTGACGAGATCCTGGCGGAGGAGCAGTTCAAGTACATCGAGAAGATCAAGAGCACCGGCGCCACCTACATGGCGGCCTCGGGTACGTAGCGAGCGCCGCTCTCCGTCGTCGGCTCCGTGCCAGTGCAGCCTGACTGATCACCGTGTTTTGCTAACACATTCCAGGGCTGACGGCGGCCACGCGCGATCTGCGCGGCTTTCGCCACGTGACCGCGATGGCCGACTACGCGTTGCGGCTACGCGAGCAGCTTCAGTATGTCAACGAGCATTCATTCAACAGCTTCCGTATCAGAATCGGTAAGAGGAGCCCGGTGTGAGGGGCACGGGCAGCGCGGACATGCCGCCTCGGTGCCGCGCTGTCCGGCCGGACGAGGGCGAGACACGCGCGAATCATGTCCAATGCGAATATACTCTGCACAAGTGGCAAGCTATGCTCTCGCGACTGTTGCGCTACGCATATAAATGATACGAATGAGGAACGAGGTCATGTGCTCCCGCAGGCATCAACATCGGGCCCGTGGTGGCCGGCGTGATCGGCGCACGCAAGCCGCAGTACGACATCTGGGGCAACGCCGTCAACGTGGCGTCACGCATGGACTCCACCGGCCTGCTCGACCACATCCAGGTGCGCACTCTCGCGTGGACAAGCGTTCATTGCGTTTATGTGATTACTATTGCAATCGCAAATGTCATATTTAATCCTATGTTCGTGCAAAACAAGTAGTGTTCTTTCGCGATTGTGATGTGGTACCACAATGTCAATAATAGCTATCCATCAGTTTGCGAGCTCCGCTGTTTGATGCTAGCGCGACAGTGTACTGACTAGTGTGAAGGAGGGAGCGCCAAGCGTCGGGCGGCTGATGTAGACGTGTGTCGGCAGGTGACGGAGGAGGTGCACGACATCCTGTCCATGCGCGGCTACCGGCTGCGCTGCCGCGGCACCGTCGACGTCAAGGGCAAGGGCAACATGATCACGTTCTTCCTGGAAGGCGTCGGCGAGAGCGCCTCGCCCGGCTCACAAGACATCTACAACGTACGCACTACTTCATCTTATTCACATCATATACTTGTAGAACTCTTATACAGGGTTATTGGTAAAACACCAGCAACCTCTCAGGGCTATGTTACTAACATCATAAACAACAATTTTGGTTCTATGACTTTTAAAAATTTATCGCATATTAATTGTTCGTCAGATTTTCTTCATTATCATTTCAGCCGATATACGTTGGACATAGGCCTCCCCCAAGCGTGGCCACAACGAACGTGAAGGTTCCGGGAAACCGATGGATGCGAAACACACGATTTTCATACAAAAATAAAAATATTTAATTGAATGTTCTAAATTATATTAGGAAGTCTATGCGAAGCAAGCGATGGTACAATTGCGGAGGGGACCGGGAATACGCTTGCGTCGCGTCGTACACACGTAGGAAGGTACAGTAAAATATAGAGTTTATATGTGTTAGAAAAACAAAATCTTGAAGGTTTATTTTTGGTAAATTATGTTTTGTAAAAAGTCATAGAACAAAAGTTGTGGTTTATGATGTTAGTAGGTAACGTAGTCCTGAGAAGTTGTTAGTATTTTACAAATAACCCTTTATATATGTATATAAACATATATTTTTTTATTAAATAGTTATATAACTATAACTACATAGAAAGAACTACGAAGAAAAGCAGACAATCCACAATGAAGTAATGAATCTTGTGTTTGTCATCAATTGTATTTATGTTGATGGCTGGTTGAGTATTGACATGTCCGGCGTCCGTGTTGCAGAACCCGCAGCCCTCGACGTCGGGCACGTGCCATGAGGTGTGCGCGCCGAGCACGAGCGCGACCACGAGCGGGCTAGAGGGCGCGCGCGCCGAGCACCGCCCGCTGGAGACGCTCTCAGAGGGCCACACCGACGAGGACGGCGGTCCCTCACCGCGTGCCTCCATCCCAAGAGGTAGATATTAACATTTACTTTACAGGGTTATTGGTAAGCTAACGATAGTCCAGCAGGACGTGATAGTATAGGCTACAAGATTATTCGAAAGCGTTGCCGTGGCCTTGGAACGCAAAGGGCATCTACAGAAACACAGTTAGTTTGGACCGCAGAGGTTTTAAGAACGTAAGGGTGGATACTCGCCGTAACGTATTTACAATATGTACGTGGCTAGAACGCAAGGGTGTGAAACTATTCGCGTATAGATTACCAGTACCAGTATAGAAACCACTTTTTAATCAAAGTGTTCCTATGTATACAACAGTAGTAGGTACGCAAATACTCGCGTATATATTTTGTAGTGGCCAAAGTAACTAGCTTTGTTCCATAATATACAATGCTAGTCCGCAAGAAACTAATCATGTATAGATCGGAATAGGCGCGAAAAACTTTAGATTCCAATCTATACGCGAGGAGTTGCATGCTCGCCACTTTGATTTGTTGATCTCTCCTTCTAGTATAATTATAGTCATATCTGCGTATCTATTCTAAACATTGCATTGCCTTTCGGCATGTACTGTTTGACTTTTTAACAAATATTTTTGAAAATTATCAATATAGACGACTCGTGGAATTTGCGCATAGCCGCCAGACTAACAGTGCCGCTTACTTAAAGTTTTGCAACCGATTTAAGGATGTAGCCAAGATAACACGTATTAACTATACTGAATTTCTCGTAGAGTCAAGTTCAAGGGGAAATTTCACATACACCGTTGATATTTCACTGGCGTGTTGCAATTGTGTTGAAGGTTAAGGTGGTGCCTTCTGTAAGCATCTGTGTGCTGTTGAATTAAAATATGAACTAATATTACAAACTTCCCCAAAAATATCAAGCACAGACAGAGTGCACAAAACTCGCCTCCGATGATCCACTCCCTGACGAGTTTTACCTAAATATGGATGGTAATGACGTCTGAGAAAAACACTGACGTGATTCAAAATTCTGATATACCCAGAGACATTTGTACAACATCAGAACAATCACCCACCAATCTAATAAGCAGCGAAATTGATGATCCCATTCTCCCTATTACTTACAATGAAGCACTGACTGAAATGAACGCAAGAAATAGAAGTAGAAAAATTCGTAACAATAAATGTAATAATGCTCAAATAAGTTGATTTTTTATATTAAATAATACTCAGACTCAAAAGCCTATGGTCATGGTGGCGTTTTGGCCCTTTAAAAATTGGAAAGATGCATGTGCACGTCTAAGTTACAAACTATACGCGAGTAGTACGCAAAATTCGTGTATACTTTGCACGGAGTAAGTACAAAGAGGAGATGGCCTAAACAACTGTGCACTGTGACTCTCAACTAGGTCCTGACGTCATCACGGTGGGCGTGGCTTAAATCAGTGTGTTGTTGGCGTTCGTCCTGTGCACAACTTCGTAAAACAAAACACATATCAAAAAGACAGGGCCGTAATTAGAAGCTAATTATTTTACCGAATGTCCCGCGGCTGTCTCATTTAAAACATGAACACGAACGAAGTTGCGGGCATAGCTAGTCTACAATAATTTATTTAAAGTAGGTACTTTCCCTCTGTGAGACAACTAGTATGGTAGGTAGTTGTTGTTTACTTAAAGTACTTAAACTATCTATTTAGCTATATCTTAATATACACAGGATAAATAATCACAAACGCATTTTGCAACCGTAGATAATGATAGAGCAACTTACCAACCGACGCAAACTAACCAAATCATTTTTGCAGGAAATTGAATTTTTCAAATAAATATTTTCGTGATTATTTGCCTATTATTTATTCTGCCTCTAAAATTAGTTTTATTACTTCAACATATCAAAAAGTTATGTTGAGTATGAAGCTTCTTTCGCGTCATGCGGCTTTTAATTTAGTCTGGTATTACTTATTTATTTATTTAATGGTTTCAGATGGACTGCCACGTAAAAATGTTTTTTTTTTCTTTTCTAAAAAGACTAGCTTTGTAATCAATCGTGATAATTCTATCTATTGAAATAAGCCTTTCAAAAAGTAACACTTAGTAATGATAGAATTTAAAAAATGATACAATAAAAAGGTTTTGATGAAAGTCAAATGATCTTCATTCGTCATTCATTAAATAATAGTATCACTATTTCAATGAAAAATATACGTATCATATGGTTCGCAAAATTAATTTAAAAAAAAACAGTACTCCCTGCTAATTCTGAGTGCGACTCTGTTGCATCCTGCACTTAATGACATCTAGTGTGATATAGTTACGTAACTACAAAATAAAATCTACAGAATGAGCAAATACATAGTTTTTCTATTGACCGGCAGATGGCAAACGGGCGGAGTCTAACCCTCACCCCGCAAAATGGCACGCGTTGTTTCTTAGGGAAATCTTATTACAACATCTCTTCTTTATACTTGCTCCGTGATACTTTGTAATCACAAATTTAAAAACTGCATTACAAAGTATACGCGGGCAGATCCTATGGATGCGTTTTGGCTATGTACGGTCGGCTGCAATAGTGGTTGGATAGTACAGAAAAAAAATCGTGTGAAGCGAGAAATGACGCCATCTAGCGTAAAATCAGATTGAAATGTTGTTATCGACAACTTTATATTATACTGCTACTAGGTGGCGTTGCTGCGCTTCAAATGCTTTTTTTTGTAGTTCCTTTTTGTTTCTTTAAACATTGAAATAATTTATATTTTTTTATAAAGAGATGAAAATATTAAAATTGAATATCAATTTATAAATATCTGATTGTCTATGTATCAATTTCAAAACTTGAGAGGGTAGGTTGATTGTGGATTTATAAATAATAATTAGTAGGTAGTATAAATAATACTTCGACCACAAAATTGTGACTAAGCTTAATTGATTGTAAGCTAAGTTCATTTTGATTACTTCGTTCGAGCTCCTTTCGTTCAATTTTATTTTTAATCAGGTGAATTTATCACAATGAGTATGAATTGTAATATAGACTTAGTAACAAGAGCTCAAATAATTGCTTTGCATAATCAAGGTAAAAATTTGTCAGAAATAGCCAGAGAGACCGGTGTAAACGTAAGTAATCTTATTTTATACTTTTTATATAACAAAAAAACTCCTTTATAATAATCATTATTTGCTATTATATATTTGTGTTTTATTGTTGCAGAGAAAAACAGTTGTTCTATGGGTACGACGATTTGAAAAAGAGTGTTCTTTGAAACACTGTCAAAGAACTGGTAGACAAAAACTTATAAACATGTTGCATCGTCAAACCATGGTAGGTAAGGGAGTACGAAGAAACTGGATTTTTGCCGACGAACCACTATGCTGGTTTATTTGACACAAGCGTCGATACTGTCCGTCGTGCTCTTCATAGTGAAGGGCTGCATTATCGGAGGCATGCTGTGAAACCTTTGCTTACGGAAAACCATAAAAGAGCAAGATTGCAGTTTGTTATGGATCACTTAAATTTTGATTGGAGTAATGTCATCTTTACTGATGAAAAAGCTTTTAAGTCCAGTGAACACGGTCGATTATGTTTGTGGCGTCGAGATAATACGCGATACACAAGTGATCACCTAGTGCCCAATAGGCAATCTGGCCATATAACGGTGAACATGTGGGGATGGATGAGTGCAGCCGATCCGGGAGAACTAGTGAGAATACCAAACCGAGTAAATAGTGCAAATTATATAGAAGTGCTGGAGGAGACAATGTTGCCCACAGTTCGAACTGGTTTGAACTGTATATCCAAGCGAAGAATTGCAACAGATAACATTTGTGGAGGATAATTTTTCCAATATCTACACCGTTCGCACAGTGTGCAGGCTTGGTTTCGTCAACATAATGACATTTGCGCTATTCCTTGGCCTGCTAGATCACCGGATTTAAATCCAATTGAAAATTTGTGGGGTGTTATTGTTCAACGGTGGAATAATCAAAACGAGCGTACTCCAGATGCGTTAGAGGCTCATTGTTTACAAATATGGGAGAGTATTCGTGGATCAGATTTGTGTAAAAATTTGATTAATTCAATGCGTTCCCAAATGCAAGCTGTTAGGTATTTACCAAAATGGTGATTACACGAGATATTGATAAATGATTATTTAATTAATATTACATATTTACTCAGTGCGTACTGGAGACCTCGTTATGTGTGTTTTACTTAATACATGTATTTGAAATAATTTAAAAAAGTTATGAACACTTAAAGTTAAAACACAACATAATTTTGTTTTTTTATGTTACCTACTAAACATTTGATATGTTGTTGTGCAAATTGGTAGGTTTTTTTAAATATCTTGCCTCTTGTTTGTTTTTGTTAAGGTTACATAAGCTTCAATCCTCTTTCCAATTTGGGAAACGAATATTTAAGCTATGGCCTCAATAAAAAATTACAAGTAATATTATAATCTTATTCGATAAACTGACTGTTGAATAGTAAACTGTAAGAAATAAACATCTATATTATTTTATTATTGCCTTTTTGTTTGATGAGCCTGTTTACCTGCTTTTTTTCCTATTGTTGAGTAACTACCGACTTGAATATTAATAATAATATTCCACGACGGCGCCTAGTCCCAAGCTAAGCAAAGCTTGTGTTACGAGTCCTAAACAACTGATAAACATACTTATATATTTCTAAAAACATAAATATTGCAGATAAATTACACCCAGATTCAGCAAATGATCGTGCTCAACACACAAACATTGTCCTGGTTGGGAATCGAACCCACAACCCCGACATTACAGTCAGGGCCACTAACCAATAGACCAACAGGCCAGTCATATTATATTACAATTAAATATCCACTTGTCAGCTTCGATATAAATCCTACCGATTTTTTTTTGTTATTCATAACTTACAAAAAGCACAGAGGAACCAGAAATCTGACCCACCTGGCAGTAGAAGGTAGATAATATAAGACATCCTAAAAGTTAGACGAATTTGAACCTTCTGCAATTAGCAGAAGATAAGTGGTATTCAATTCGGGGCTAATTCAAATGAGTTTATCAAGGTGGTCAAATATTATAGAATACTATTATGACAATTTGATGACGTAACTTTGAAGTAAGGTTGTGAATACGGTCCTGTTACGTAATGCACTTGTTCATTTCAACATTATTCCATAAGTCGAAATAGTCTAATGGTTGTAACTGGAGACTTATGTGGACGTGGTCGTAAGTTCAAACCCGTCACGCTACTTTTAGTAGGTTTGTGTTTAGAATACTGAATTGTTTTTTTTAAATCAAATTAAAATGTATATTAAATTAAATTAATCAATTTAAATTAATATTTTAAAAATAAATAACAACATTAATGAAAAACAACTAAATATTACTTATATGTAATATTTACAATTTTACATACAAAGATAATTTAAGTATTCGTCTAATAGACGTAATTTAAATAACTATATATAAAGGTAAAACACATAAAAGAAGTGAAGATATTAAATTGCTTATGACAGGATAGAATTATTTGAAGATAATACAATTTTGAACATGACAAAAACAGTTTATTTATTTCAATAGTGCCAGTGGCGGATTAACCACGTAGCAAATGCTACGGGCTAAAAATTGTTTACATGACGTCACTGCAATTAGTGTCGACTGGTTTTTGCGTTATTAGAACGGTTCATTTTTATTTCTGTACCCTTAAATAAGTAACAATTGAATACCAGTTTTTTGATGAATACGCCTAATTCTCTTGACTACCCACTTAATACAAGTCAAGCGAAATTATTCCAGATATGTTTGAAGAATGTCTAGTTAGTTGATTGTAGCTTACAATAACGTTTTGAAAATGTTTTAAATGGATAGCAAAAAATTTTACAAGATTTGCGATTTAATCTCGTGCCTTACTGCGTCAAAGTCTTTACATAGACCACTAAGCCAACTTGTATAAAAATATCTCATTAAGCTATCAGCAGTCTTACTGCAAAAGAAACAAAATTGCTTAATAAGTAGTTTTTTATACCATTATTATATCCTTTTCAAAATGTTTATAAATAATACCTAACTAAAACACAAAAGCTGGAAAACAAAAAAAAGTTTCGTAATATATGAGATTTGAACCAGCTACACATTCTTTAAAAGTCGCTGTTGTTATTATTGAACCAAATGGACTCTAATGAACTGCCTCGAAATTTAACGTTAGTTGTTACGCTAGACGCAATATTCGTGCCCGCTTACAAACATTTTGATAAGAATCACGAAATTAGTTATGCTTGTGTCTCATATTTTTTTATCAATCTACCCTCACATTCAGTTGTTGACGATAATGATGACGCATGTGTATATTTTCTGTCAAACTAAAAGTCAAGTTTATGGTTTGTGAGATTGCCTTGGTCGCCATTTAGCTGGGAAGAAACCAACGCCATCTAGTTAAATTTTTGAAAACCTGAATTCTAACGTGCAAGGGAAAATAGACACTAAGGTACCCAGGCAATTTCACAGCTATCTGTACATTTATTGTAAATACGCCTCGCCGTACGTCGGCTTGTCCGATTGTACAAATGAGATGGTGGAATCCAGTCATGCAATTCCTGCGGACACTCTCCCAAACGCATCCTGTAAAACAACGAAAAGCTGGCTGCCCGACGCCTGTGCTCAAGGCTTTGTAGATTGGACTTAACCAGATCTAGATCACTAATTAGCCACTTTGTAAGCCTTTCCACCGAGTCCAAAATTGCCAGGTGGCATTTTGCAGCACCAGCCCATATGTGGCTGCAGTATTCAACACACGAACCGACCCGTGCTTTGCATAACATTAAAAGCTGTCCAGATGTAAAGTACTGCCAGACCTTAGCAAGAACGCCTAGTTTCCTAGCAGCTACCTTGGCTTTTGGACTCAATGAACCGCCCAAAGTTAAGGTCTGAGGAAATTTCAGTTCCGAAGCGCTGTGGGCTGTCGGTGTACTTCAGGGATACAATCCGGAAAGTAAGAGCAAAGGTGAACGGGCTCCTTTTAGCGGTAAACAGACACACTTGTGTTTTGTCGGCGTTGAATCCCACCATAATAGCTTCACCCCACTTGGAGACTGCCTGAAGTGAAACATTCGTACACTCTACCATAGCCTCTCTTACGGACTAGATTAGCTTTTTACTAGCCTGAGCACTTGGCAGGTAACTCTACAACTGTGCTATCATCTGCATACCCATCGATACCGGGCATTCAGCAGGAAGAGAGTTGCAGAGAAAACAGACCCTTGAGGAACTCCGGTATTAGTCGTCATGGGCTCTGATGATCCATCCACAACTTAACTTGGAGAGACCGTTCAGTCAGGCAGTCTGTAGAATTTACCTAGTTAATCAGACCAGGAGAAATGCCTTACCCTAGAAGCTTACTAGACTGGCGTGCCATATCCTGTCGAAGGCCTTCGAGACGTCTAAGGAAACGGCAATCGCTTTCCCATTCCTCTCGAGGGTCACACCCCATAAGTGCTTTATTATTTGGTGCATTACGATAGAACATTTTTATTGTCTCAGCCTTACCAAGATTTGATTAACGAGCGTAGTATAATATTAATGAATGTCATAACAATACGTAGGTACCTATTTTTTATTATACCAGTATAAAGGCCCAAGCGCTCGGGCAGTGCCACAAAACAGTGACTTTTTCTAAAGCTTAATCCTCGGTAATAGATTTGAAGTATGTTTAGCCAATAGATTTGAAAAAATATTTTTTTTTTATAAACCCATTTAGGTAAAACATTATAATATGACTAATACGTTTGCCAAAAAAAAAATAAAGCATGATATTTTTTCACTTGTTTAACCTACTTCTTTCAAAATGCTTTGATTTTTTTAAAGTGCGTTTCACTTATGAAGTTCCTTCGCCGTAATGTTGGCAATACGGAAAAACAGTGTTGCTATATTTTTAGCAATGAAATTACTTAAATATTAGGGAGATTAACTGATATTTCGTTACTTTTAACAATTTCCTTATAATTTTGTTATTGTTTTTTTCTTTTGGAAATTGCAAAACTATTTTTGAATAAAGTAGGTAGATATACGACACTGGGCTCCATTTCAATGATTTGTTCCGTTTTAATACCACTCATCTAATACCACTGGTATTTGTTTGAACCTGTGTTAATTGTCTATTCCGAATGGATACCATTGCTCCAACGAATACTAAAAGAAATTCAAGGATCTAAAGTACAGTCAGCCAAAATGCTTTGTTTAAGATCTTTAATAGAAATAAAATCCAAAAAAAAACGTATTTATTTAACAAATGTCTAGTTTAATAATAGATTGTGTACTGCAAACCTGCTCTAAATAACAACAAGCCACTATATTTTTTTTTATGCAAGTCAAGCTTTCTGTTTTCCCCCAAGATGTTGAAGGTTAATTATAGCTTCCTCAGACATATCAAAAAAATTGATTAGTTTTTGTATATTACGATCGTATAAAAATATTAAGAAACCAAAATTTTATTAGGTTTGACTTGAGCTGACTGTACTAAATTCAAGTCACTGGTATGGGTTCGTACATTAAATTAAATTGTTTAAAGAGTGGTCTCCGTTGAGAATAGGTAATAAAATTGCGTTCAAAAAAATACCAGTGGTATTAAAACGGAACAAATCATTTCGATTGTCCTGTAATTCTTTCAAATACCAGAAATACCACGCCACATATCATACCTCTCTATTTTTTAGACCTGCTTTTTTTAAAATAAAATCCCTGCCTCTTATAATCCTACATGAAGTGTTGCGACTACCGTATTTTGATAGAGTAGGCAACTCTTTTCGTTTTCTTTACTTTTTTCTTTAGGCAGACAGGGGAGCCAACATTACGGCGAAGGAACTTCTTATGTGAAACGCACAATAAATATATGTTAACAAAAAAAAATTGCTAGTTAGGTTAAATATACTTTTTTTTTGGGTTATATCGCAAAGAAAATGGATTTAAAGGTCGGAGCTTTATTCGGGCGCCGGAGCTTTATTCGGGCGCAGCTGGCCGACATTAAATGCACACATAAACTGAAACATAAATACGAAAAAGAACAGTTCGCTAAAGCACAAAACAGTGCGAAAGCAACATGGGATATTGTAAACTTAATTTCAGGTAGGAAATGTCAGTCACAGCCAGCAATGGAACTCTTAAAATTATCAGCTGATGCTAAATTATCGACCAACTGTGTTAACAAATATTTTGTTAACATAGTTGGTTCCTCCAGATAATTCGTCCGTACCCTGCCAGGGTAGTAAATTTGTATCACAAGTTAACTCTCTTGGGATACTGCCAGTGAGCCATGAAGAAGTGGCAACTATCAAACGGTCACTTAGAAATAACTGCGCAACTGGCTGCGATAATATTCCAGCTTCAGTAATTAAGCTTTCACAGGAAGTGTTGATACCACCTATTACACACATTTGCAACACCTCTATTGCTGCTGGTGTATTTCCAAATAGCTTCAAAAAAGCCATAGTGACCCCTGTATATAAGGGTGGGGACAGAGAGCGACTTACGAATTATAGGCCTATTTCAGTGCTGAGTACATTATCAAAGATTCTGGAAAAGATACTTAATAACAGCTTGACCAAGTATCTTAATAAATTAAACATAATTTTAGAAAGCTGTGACTAATTTCAGTGCTGCAGTAGCTGATAAAATGGATAATAGTTACAAATGTTATGGTATATTTCTAGATATTTCAAAAGCCTTTGATACGGTCTCTGTCCCAATCCTTTTATCCAAATTGGAGCGTATTGGAGTTCGAGGACTATCTTTGAATATTTTTAAAGATTATCTTACCAATATAAAACAGGCAGTCAAAATTGACACCGTGATAAGAGCGGATGAACAGATCGAATATGGAGTCCCGCATGGGAGTATTCTTGGCCCCATGCTGTTTATAATATACTGAAGTATTTGGGGTGATGTTTTGCGAAAGGAAACACGTCTGCTCTAGACAAGCGTTTATTGTCGACTACTTAAAGGTTTTTTTTCGACAATTAAGTTAAACAAAGGTACCTTTTCTTAAAACTTACTTACTTACTAAATTTTTTTGTCCTATCCTTATGTATTACATCTACTTTACCATTTTTAATTATCTTCACATTAACGCCTAAATCTTCCAACACTTCAAAAGGTCTATCAAAAACGCAGTCTAATTTACGAGCACATTCATTCTTTACTAAAATAAGATAATTTTTCTTATAAAATACAGGATTACACAATTTATCATATTTGTCTTTTCTTTTTTCCTTAAAAGCTACCAAATTGTTTCTTGCATCTCTTAAAGCTACTTGCATTTTATATTTTAAATCTAAACAAAAATCATCAGTATTATAAAGTAGTTCTACATCATGTTCTAAACTATTTGGCAAACGACATTGTCTTCCAAACACAAGTTCATAAGGTGTATATTTTGTTTGCGTGTTTACACTAGTATTAAAACTAAAACACCAAAAAGGTAACCAATCCGACCACGAATGATACACATTATTACATTAAGTTCTTAAAAATGCTCCTAAATGTTTATGAGCTATCTCTAACGAACCGATTGATTGATGGTGGTATGCAGTAGATGTTAACTTTTGTATTTTTAATAACCTACATACGTTTTCCATAACTTGAGAAATAAATTCTGTCCCCCTATCCGTAGCTATAGATTTAGGGATGCCAAATCGTAAAATAAAATTATTTACGAATGCCTTGGCTACAGTTATCGTTTCCTTATTTGGTAACGGGTATGCTTCTATGTATTTTGTCAACTCGCATTGTAGGGTTAAAATATAACAATTTCATGACTCATCCCTATCCAAAGTTCCAACTAAATCAAGGAAAACTTTATCAAAAGCAGCTAATGCTGTAGTAGTTACAGTCATGGGTTGTCTCGTATATTTACTTTGTTTCATTTTCTGACACATTTCACATTTACTTATATATTTTCGAATATCCGCATCAAACCCTGGCCAGTAATATTTTCTCTTAATATTATTTGCCATTCTATTCATACCCGCATGGCCACTAGTGGGTAATAAATGATAATTATTTAAAATAAAATCTTTTTCTTTTTCGTCATATATTCTTTTAATTTCTCTCAAAATACATATTCGGGGCCCGGTCTCTTCTTTTATGGATTTTATTTCACTACATAATCCTTTTATAAATTCATTATTGCTATCGTTTTTTAATATGCATAGTTCTTTTATTTTTATTCCTTCACAAAACTCTTTTAACTTAGTTGCAAATTCGGCTCGCGAGAAATGCAATCTAAAGTCAAGGTTAATACACAATAACATTTTACTCGGTATATAAACAAAACAATGCTTCTCCTTCTCTATCCTATTTTCTTTTTTGAACTTTTTTATAGTTCTTTCTTCTACTAACTTCATTTCCATAGAATCACACGGCTGTTTTAGTAGTTCCACGACTCTTGGTTGATCAGGCCAATTGTCGGCGGTAATACTAGGCACAGTTTGTTCTTTCATACGACTCTCTTCTTCTCTTCTCTTTTGTCCCCTAGTTGTTACAGCTAAAATTGTCTCTTTCATATCCTTCAACTCACTCAACGTCATGCTTACCCCAATGCATCTGCGATAACATTGTCTTTACCTTTCACATGCACTATTTTAAAATCATATTCTTCAAGTATTAATCGGAATTTTATTAACCTACTAGATAGATCTTTCATGCCAAATAAATAAATAAAAGGTTTGTGGTCTGTCATAATAGTAAAAGTTCTGCCAAATAAATATGGTCTGAAATACTTTACTGCCCATACTATTGCTGTTAATTCTTTCTGTATTACTGGATAATTTTTCTCTGCCTTATTTAATGGTCTGCTAGCATAAGCAACCGGTCTCATGTCCTTATTACAGAATACTGCTCCTACAGCTAAATCAGACGCGTCTGTTTGAAATATAAATTCATTGGTTTCAGAAAAATCTGGATACTGTAGTATAGGTGGTGATGTTAGTGAGGTTTTCAGAAAATTAAATGCATTTTGACACTCTGAGCGTCAAACAAAAGGTTCATCTTTCTTTAGCTAACGATTTAAAGCCATTGTAATTGTTGCAAAGGATGGCACAAACTTCCTGTAGTAGTTGCAGAAGGCAATCAACATAGTCAATCACACTCGTGGCTCTATTATTCACTTCGTACGAGTAAAACATCATAACTTTGTGCACCAAAGCACACAGGAATCCGCCTAGTCCGCACTTTGCGCCCGCTATCGGATAGCTCGCAAGCTGAGTTCCCGGAACGCGTGTTGCAGGGTCGCCATGAAGTATGTGGGGTGATGTGTTGCAAAAGGAAACACGTCTGCTCTAGACAAGCGTTTATTGTTGACTACTTAAAGGTTACAATGTTGCTTATTACTAAGTACATTTACTACTTCAATACGTTAACGACTTGTACAGGATGGTTCTTAAAAATTGGGATATTTTTACATATGCTGATGACACAGCCTTATTAGTCTAAGGGAAAAGCTGGACAGAAGCTAAGGTGCACGCCGAGAATAGTCTAAGAGAGGTCATGTTATGGCTATCTACTAATTTGCTTACTCTAAATGTATTAAAAACAAAATATTTTATTTTTTATCTCGCCAACACCTCGACACCTTCAGTGGAAACCACAACACTTTCTGCCCACAATTGTGCCGAATCATTAATTACTTGTCCTTACATACCATTGAAGAATGTTTGCAGTAAAAGATACCTTGGCGTATTAGTTGATGAACGATTGGATTGGCGCCCACAGGTGGAGACCCTTACAGGACGAGTCAGAAAGTTGGTTTACGTTTTTAAGAATCTTCGTCGTTCAGCCGATCGGTCAATATTGTACACAGTCTATCTTGCACTATGTCAATCAATATTGGGTTATTGTATTCCGGCATGGGGTGGGACTTACAAAACTCTATTTTTGAAAATAGAAAGAGCCCAAAGGTCTATCCTTAAGATCATACATTGTAAACCACGTGACTATTCTACCACCGAATTATACAAGGAATGCGGTGTATTGACGGTGCGACAGCTGTTTATTCTACGCACGATGCTCCGGCGGCATTCGTTGCTTCCCCTAAATAAAGAGGTTTTGAGGAAACTTAGTGGTGCACTTGTTTGCCCCTCTGTGCGATGTAAAACAGCTTTCGCACAGCGACAGTACAGGGCATTGAGTTCCAGGCTTTACAATGAAGTCGACAAAAAGATCTCACTTTACAAACTCAATAAGCACAAGTTTAAAAATAAATTATCAAATTGGTTAAAGTCATTAGACTACAATGAGTCAGAAAAACTTATTGAAATAACTAAATGATGTAAAGCTTAATTTTTATTTAATTTTTGTCTTTTTTGTTACCTTCATATTTATTTATTTTTTAAATCCACTAACCCAGAAGACATATTATTATGCTGCCAACAGAATAGGATAATAATACTATAACAGACTGCACAAATAAAACGGTGGACCGCCGACTACCCAAGATACGGGCAGTGCTCAGTTTGGGAGTCGTTGACTCACTTTTTGGAACTTACCAATGTTATATGATGTTATCTTGTAGTTGTGTTTTTGTGTACTTTTTGGAAGAAATAAAGAATTATTATTATTAAAGAATTACATACACTCACCGCGGCCAGGTGCTCAAGGGACACGCCTTAATAATTCTGCCTGTTCACTTTGTAATGTTTGATTTTTCAAACGCCTGACAACCATGAACAATTGCACATTGCAAAGTGTACCTAAAACAAATCCGCGATCACATGTCCTGCAATGTCCTGCAACAATCTAACGATAAATAAACATAATTTTCCAGAGAGCAACGGATCAGTGAGCCCCAAGCTGAATGGAGGCGGCGCGTCGCGCGAGAGCATCGCGGAGGCGGTGCGCGCGCGCGTGCGCCGCCGCCTCGAGCGCCCGCTGTCGCTAGCCGACCACGCCGGCATGCCCACCATCAGCTCTCTGCTCAACTCCAAGGCCTACTCTACCGACTTCGACCAGACCTTCCGCGTCTGCGAGACCAAGAAAAACTTCTCGCTGACCGATGTCAAGTACGGCGTGGGCGAGTCGCGCAGCAGCGGCGAGATCGAGGCGCTGCTGGAGGGCGCCGGGCCGCGCCGCGCCGCTAGCCTCGCCGACTTCCTCTTCCGCCGCAAGCAGACCAAGCTCAGCTCTGCCGTAGTCAACGTCATCGAGAACCCGATGACCGCCATGTACGATTACAGCCCGAGCGCCTCTGCCGCGCACGACGAGTCGCTCGGCGGCTAGACGCCCAACGTGACCCCCGGACGTGACCCCGCCGTGACCCTGGACGTGACTCCCGGACTGACGCGCCGCTCAGCGCCGCGCGGAAGCTCGCCGTATCTGTGCCGGTGATCGCCGGCGCCTGTACTTACTTGCTGTGTTTTGTAATGCTTTTATATTTGTAAACAGCAAATAAGTACACTGCAATGGCTTCATTTGTAAATATATATATAGGCACAGTTCCGGTAGAACCTTCTTACCGGCTCAAGAGTTGGTGCCATTGTCACAATGATGGTAGTTGAGAGGACTTCCTTTGTTGCCCAGTCAAGGCTAGTCGTACTTGCTAACATGGAAGTGCTTGTTGATGACTTTTTCATTATATATGTACTATAACGCATATGGCTAAGAGACCATTGATAAAATATGACATCCATACGTACAATGAATCACCGTGCTCGTGTGGCTTACTGGCAGCAGAGCCACTCAACGACCATCATGCTGGCCCTGCTCCCTACGACGACGTTTCCCCATATGAGAGCCCACCATAAGACTGAAGGCGCGGGCGCCGGCCGGCAGCAGGCGCGGCCGCGCGCCGCCCGCGTCCCCGCCCGTCACCTCGCGACCACTGGCAGCCGCCGCCCCCCGGTTAGGCACACATGATAACTTGACCGCGCTCCGAGAGCGCTCGACTGTACTCGTCACAGCCCCGCACTGGAGCACCGCTACCCGGCCGCGGCCGACGTTGCGCTTACGAATTTATTGATATTACTGTAGGAAGACGGCGCAGCGCGCGCGGCCGGCGGCCTGCTCGTGCGCGCTCACTGCTCACACTGCTCACAGTGCTCACAGTGCTCACCGCTCTGCCACGCAGAGTGCGATAGACTTAAGTATTTACATAGTTAAGGTTTGCGGTTGTGTATATGCAGTTATAGGAGTGTTTGGATGTATGGACGGTATTCGGTTAGTTTGCTGCCGACTTACCTACGGCTTGTCGTTGTTTACATTTATCTTTCTTAAACAGACAATCTGATTCTGTAGAACTTGTTTCAATACAAATTGTACCAATAGAACTGTCATCCAATTAAAAGGTTGGCAAGGTGCTGTACCCAGGACTCGGCGCATAGTCTGAGACCGTGCTCTACTTAGATCAATGACACTATTTTAATGTATTCCACTGTTGTCACAGATCCGGCATACCATGTCACCCCACACAGGTACCACTTTAATGTAACCTTAATAAAATAACGAGCTTATAGTTACATAGTGAGGTAAGACATGATAAGATGGTGTTAGAGCGAGCCGTTCGCCAACGCCACGCGGTGCCGACCGGAGGCGCCCGGAGCCGAGCGGCGCCGGCCGGGACCGTGCGGCGTCGTCTGACGTCTTGGACACTTTAAGCTTTAATACACTGTGCTCCTTTCGGCGGACGGAGAGCTACAGTCAAAACGTGTCGTTTGGATAGACGATTAGATTTTCCAATCAAATATTTGGTGCTTTTTGGAGGTTAAGACTTAAAGTTTGTGACCTCATGGGGTGTAACCTTTACAATTTTCATATATAAGCATGGTGTAATAAAGGCTCTGAAGTCCCAAGGCATTGTGTCGGTCGACCAGCCGTAGGAACTATTAATCTCAATGTATTTGAACTGATTAAGTATTTTATGTATGTTAGTTTTTATGTGTGTAGTGTAAGACTTGTACTTATATTACTTGTTCACGTCCTGGATACAGGACTCTGGTACGAGGGTTTATACGAGATCGTGATGTACCGCGAGGTTCAGTCAGGCCGGCAGCTCGCCGCCGCCGACTCGCCCCGGGCGGCTGTCGGACGCGACTCGCCACGGGCGGCCAGGGACTTAAAAACACCTTCATAAAGGTTACAGAATTATAAGTGTTACATGTTGAATTGGTAACAGAATCAAATATGTAACATTTATAAGAGTGTTTTCAATGTGTTAACCCAAAACATTTATAAAAGTGTAACCGTAATATATCTGTAACAGATATAAAAGTGTTAACAGTATTAATAAGTGTAACAGATAAACGCGGCGTTGCCAAATTTGCAGTTTGCTTATTTAACCTTTCGTATGCCGGAACGTACAACTACGCGAGACACAATGGCTTTATAATTGAGACACAATTAAAAAGCCATTGTGTCTCGCGTAGATCTATCTCTCTCGATCTCTAATTACGGCATACGAGAGGTTAAGGTACTGTGCAATTACTTATACCTAAAGCTATACTAAAACTGATTATTTCAGTTACACATATTAACACTTATTAACACATATAACAGGTTACAGTTTCATTCGGTAACATTATTGTATCTGTTCCATTTAAAATTGTTTTTCTGTTAAAACTGTTTTAAAAAACAGTGTTAAAACACATTATTACGGTTACAGTTTGAGTCCCTGCGGGCGGCTACCGGACGCAGCTCGCCCCGGGGGGCTGCCAGGCGCTCGGCAGCCCGGCTGAGGCGGTTTGTTAGATACAGGTAGTTAGTACATCGCAACCAAAAATAGTAGCCAAATGAAATTATATTAATGTATACGATTACTGTTTTACCGTATTTGAGTAATAGTTTATAGAACAGTTTGAGGCACAAGTTTATTGTAATAGTCAATTGGTAAGCGGTGCACCGTCGCCAGGGATGGCTGTCGTCAGTTGCAGTGCTGGCCCTTTGGAACGCTTTGGTAATGGTTGCGTATTGAGTGTCAGCTGATCGGCTTCTCCTGCTTCGATAGTGATGGATTGCCGGCAGTTGCTGTGTTGTTGGTCCATACGGATTATCTTGGCAACCGCCGCATCCCCGAGAGATAACATCATGGAGCTAGTTGTGGTAGCGCACAAGAGTTGGGATATCGTTAGTTGCAAATAGTCGGACGTTTCGAACGCATCGGTAAAGGCTGCGTCCTGTGTGTTTCTAGTTCAGAGTCTTAAGCGGAATGTTAGAAAGTAAGACGGTGCACCGCAGAGTAGGAAACAGCGCATCCGTGTCTATCTGCTTACTTGATGTGTAGTCGCTTTGTCGGGCAGCGCGCCGCTCGCAGGCAGGCCGCACACGGGGCGCGCACGGCCCGCGCACGTGTCGCGCGCGGGCCGCCTCTGCTCCTCTGCCAGCGCGCGGGCTTGTCCTGTGCCCTCTCCCTTCGTGTGCCCACTGACTCAATTCGACCAAGCTCCCGGGTCCAAGCTTAATGCAACTATATTTTAATATAACTTATATACATTACATATTTTAGTTTCGCATCTTCTTATAGCTATTATGTCGTTAGTAAGGTTACGCAAGGAACACTAGGGCTCTCATTTATTTGTATACATATCAGTACGAAGGTGTAGTCGCCTCCGCATAGTATAGTGTGCTATCGAACAAATGACTTCCAGAAACTGTCGCACACAGCGTTTCTAGGGTCTGACGCCCCCTCCCACTCGACCCCCTCGACCACCTCGACCCCCTGCGCCCACCCCCACCCCCTCAACCCCGCGCGCCCCGCTCCTGTACATAGTCACTCTTCACTGTACTGCTATTCGTACACAATGTCTGCAGAATAGTGTATTACGTGTTTACTACAGTAGGTGTTAGCCCTAAGTACCCATCAAATAATATATTATCGCCAGATGATTTTTCCTTATTTTACTGTGATGTTACGAAAGTAAATTTAATAATTTAATACAGTCATAATAGATTAGGCTTACTTACTCCAAAATTTCCAAATGATTATTGTTTCGACGGTCGTCCTTAAGACCCAATGTTAACTACCTACATAATGTATACATTTAGGTAATTTATCACTTATAAAATATTTACATCACGTACATTTTTCCCTATTTATCCATTTTGTGATCCAACGTTTTGGAGTCAAAATTCGGAACCATATTAATCCCTATAGTACTTTAAATTCGAGTAGGGCTAATTATTTATAAGTATTTTTGATGTCGTATACCTATTTAATGCTATTAACCATAATATTAATGATTAGATAATTGTGCCAATCGTGAACGACGTCTCACTTGTTTGCCAATAATGTCATACACGATCCATACTCTGTCACACGCGATCCAGATTCGGTTACATGCGATCCGCACTTTGTCACACGCGATCCGCACTCTCTCGCACACGATCTACACTATTACCGCGTTCCAAATTACGATATCAACAAATCGCCTGATGTATGCGTTTACGCTAATTAGAAACGATTGTTGGCGCGGTAACATCGAAAGTATCGAATTTTCTAACGCAGGGAATGTAGCAAGCGATCCGCACTATGTCACACGCAATCTGCTCTATGTCACACTCGATCCGCACTTTATCACCTGTGATCCGCACTCTGTCAGACGTGACACGCTATCTGTCACAAAATATCACGTGTGGTATAAGACATTACTCATGCGACCATGTTTTGCGTATTACTAGCAAACAAGTGCTTTGCCTAGGTACCCTCATTCCGAACAATTTGTATCACGTACAATACATAGATTAGTTACTGTTAATAAAGGTACTTAATAAAATTTCGTTAGCACATAGTTATATGTAATTCTTGAAAGATATTGTAATATAACGTAACCAAATATGTGACCAAACGCATAATAATACTAGTCTTAATTATATATTGTTTATTTAATTTGTACTTAACGCATCACGTGGGCTTTCCCCCGGGCGGCGCCAACGCGCACGCGCTGTCTTCCGATCGTATGCACCCGCTCGTGACGACACGTCGCCTCGCGTTCGGCACTCGTCATATGGCCGACACGAGCTTCTCATCCAAGTAGTATTAATGTGTGTGCTATCTTGCAGTATTCATTAGTAGTAAGTATTAACAAAGTTTACATGTTCTTGTCGGTAGGAGCGAATAGGCGACGTGTTCACTTGTGTAGTTCCGACGTTGGCTCCGTCTCACACATCTCGATGTGCCCTACCAAGTGTTAGTGTGACTTTCAGTGTAGCTCATATTGCTTATCGTAACGTGATTTGCATTCTTCTCGAATATTGTACTCGTGTTGATTGAGTTAGCCGGTGTCAATCGTAAGCACACAAGGGTCTGTCGCCGCGGTCTAGCTACAGCAGCGGCAGCTCTCCACCGCACCTGACTCGTCGTACGATCCATGTTCTTCTTTCTTACCTAATATTAATATATTTTGACGTCGTTCTATTAGCATAAAATGATATACATAATACTATGTAATATGTCTAAAGACTACGTTTCGAAAGGTGCAGACGAGCACCACGCTGCTCGCGGAAGGCCTAATCTCAACAGGAGCAATGGTCACGATACACAACAATTATTACGTTACATCACAAATAGAGAGTGGCACATAAATAGGTACGTACTAGGTTAGCAATCACGAGTTCCTAAGGCTCCCACTGTTTATGTATAAATCAAAAATACTAATACACGCTTAGTTGTAGGCACTTTTCGTTAAACTTGGAATTAGTGTCCGACCGAATGTTCGGTTTTGGTTTCGGTTTCGGTGGCAAACCTGCCGAAACTATGACCGAAACCGAAACTGCACTCGGGAGTTCTTGTGCTGTGATCGGTCATGTTCAGCGCGTTCAATTCTTTCCAAACGAGTAAGCAACGAAGACATTTTTGCCGTGTCCACGTGCCTAATCACGTCGTGACCGGCTTGCGTTTGCAGCTCGTTTTACCTATTCCCAAACTAAAATCAAGTGCAGTAAAATTCATGATACCTATTCAATGAATATAAATACCTAAATTTAAAAAGCATTAAAAAAATAAGGTCTGACTGATTAATAACGTTTTCACTATTTTTCACCTAAAACAAGATCTTTGTAAGGAAGTTTCGGTTTCGGCCGAAACTGAGACTGTTGCCGAAATTCGGTTTCGGTTGTGAAAACTATATGCCTACCTACTTTTCGGTCGGACACTACTTCGAATTGTTAAAATTGTAAAATAAAATTAAAAACCAGGTCACTCTACATTGTATTGATATAATTATGTGTACTCATTGTATGGAACAGCTGATCTTTTTGCGATCATAGAGTTGTTCGTTGGTTCCCTGCTGAAGGCTGTTCGTAATAATTATTTTCTGGTAGGGCAAAGTTGCCTCACTTCTCGAAACTTATTCCCATGCAGTCGCTACTTGTTATTTCATTGTTTCTCTTAGAGCAGCCTAGTTCCTTAGCTTGTTCACTACAAGACTCGGAGTGACATAAAATGAATGCCATTGACATACTTGTGTGCCACTTGAGCATAGCGGTGTTCCTGCTGACCGTGATGTTGTGGGCAGGTGAGCTCACGCATTCAACTGAATGACCTGGTGCTTTAATGAAGGCCTACATTACATTGCAGCAGGCTCGTCGCTATGCTTATCATAATATTACATGTAACTTAGACGAATAAGTTGATGCCAATCAGCCATTGTTCAATTGTTTAATAATAGTGTTACAGGTATCGGCATGAATATTGAGCGCTCGGCGTGAGAGTGGGGATCGCTTTGCGCATTCCATACATTGGCGAGCCAATCGTCGTCGTTGTTAGATACATGCAGCAAGCGCAGGGAACGAATCACGAGTGACGTCTATAACGCGATGGCGCGGCGAGCCAATCACTGACCCTCCCCGCCCCCGCGTCTCACTTCGTACCATAACTTCTGCGCAACTTGAAGCCAACGCTTAAGATCCGTGCCGATATCTATACTTTATAAAAAGTTATGTTATGTTGTTGTCTGTTATGTTTCTGATTATGTTTAGAATAATTTTAAATAATAGATAAAAAATGAAATATTCTGTGAAATGATTTTGTACAATGATATTACATAAATTACTTAATTTATTTTATATAGGCAAAACTTATGAGATCCTATTTGGTTCCTTTGTTCCGAGAGGCTGTAAGAATTTATCTTTACGAGCAGTCTATAAAGAAAATGTAGAAAATATACCTTTATATTGCGGTTAATGTGAAGTTACCGAGCTGCGCGGCATGTGCGTGCGCGCACCATGCGTAGCAGTGCAGTGCTTGAAACATGTCACCGTGATAGCGTAGGCGTATCGAGCTTGAACCGAGTTGTCTATCCGTAGCTTCGGGAGGAATGGCATTTAGCTAAGGTTCACTTCAATTGTGCTATCATGGTGATATCTTAATGGAATACACTGGCACTCTCGAGGGTGCAGCCTACTTCAGACACATGTCGAGCAAGTCGATGCCGCGCGAGTTCTGCCGCGTGAGACTGCTCGATCATACTAATTTATTAAAACAGAAGAGTATTATAATATTATATTCTGTAAACTTTATCTAGTTGTTGTATATTGTGACCAACATGTTTTAGATACGTATCAATGTAATAGTTTTAACAGATCATTATTTAATGTAACATCCCACTTTGATTGGGCGCAGTTTGTATGCCTACAGCTTCTGTCTTATATGTTCTGAACATCTCTAGGAAACTCAACTACTGTATAATGGATGGTAGTACATAAAAAAGAAGAAAGTATTTCGTACGGAAGCGTCGAGTACAAGCTGGTTTTTCAATTAAAGTAGGATAAACATTGTTCTCCGTAGTTAATGATATTTTGCAACGGCACTAAACTAGAGGAGTTCTGAAATTCAGTGATAGTGGTACAGTCATCGCCTTTGTAATAAATTGAATTTGACAGCAAAGTTATCTCGTTGGAGTAATTGCGGTTTTCAAAATACAGGTGTTACAACTGACATGCGGTTGACCGTAGTAATAAAAAGAATTAATGTGTTCATGATCAATGGGCTCTAACGTACCTTACGCTGAAAATGAAAAATGAGCAGAATTTATAAATAACATAATCATGAAAGCCCATTCTTAAGTAACATACTTGTGTGACAAGCATGAGATTCGTTTAATGGTATTGATTGTAAATATCACTTAATTTCCTGACTGTTCCCAAGCTAGACCGCGGCTGAAGCGCTCGCTTGGAACTATTTCGCATAACATCATCAACATGGTGTGCTAAATATTGGCGCTTCGCTAAAGCACGTGTCAACCGGCTAGCAAGCATGTTGCCCTGGCGTACCGCACAGCTGACAGAAGCCAAACCACGGTGTGAGCACGGGTAGTACTCCCAGCGAGCATGTTGCCCTGGCGCACCGCACAGCTGACAGAAGCCAGACCACGGTGTGAGCACGGGTAGTACTCCCAGCGAGCATGTTGCCCTGGCGCACCGCACAGCTGACAGAAGCCAGATCACGGTTTGAGCACGGGTAGTACTCCCAGCGAGCATGTTGCCCTGGCGCACCGCACAGCTGACAGAAGCCAGACCACGGTGTGAGCCCGTGTAGTACTCCCAGCGAGCATGTTGACTGACGCACCGCACAGCTGACAGAAGCCAGACCACGGTGTGAGGACGGGTAGTACTCCTAGCGAGCATGTTGCCCTGGCGCACCGCACAGCTGACAGAAACCAGACCACGGTGTGAGCACGGGTAGTACTCCCAGCGAGCATGTTGCCCTGGCGCACCGCACAGCTGACAGAAGCCAGACCACGATGTGAGCACGGGTAGTACTCCCAGCGAGCATGTTGCCCTGGCGCACCGCACAGCTGACAGAAGCCAGACCACGTTGTGAGCACGGGTAGTACTCCCAGCGAGCATGTTGCCCTGGCGCACCGCACAGCTGACAGAAGCTAGACCACGGTGTGAGCACGGGTAGTACTCCTAGCGAGCATGTTGCCCTGGCGCACCGCACAGCTGACAGAAACCAGACCACGGTGTGAGCACGTGTAGTACTCCCAGCGAGCATGTTGACTGGCGCACCGCACAGCTGACAGAAACCAGACCACGGTGTGAGCACGTGTAGTACTCCCAGCGAGCATGTTGACTGGCGCACCGCACAGCTGACAGAAACCAGACCACGGTGTGAGCACGTGTAGTACTCCCAGCGAGCATGTTGACTGGCGCACCGCACAGCTGACAGAAGCCAGGCCGCGGTGTGAGCACGGGAAGTACTCCCAGCGAGCATGTTTCCTTGGTGCACTGCACAGCTGACAGAAGCCAGGCCGCGGTGTGAGCACGGGTAGTACTCCCAACGAGCATGTTGCCCTGGTGCACCGCACAGCTGACAGAAGCCAGGGCGCAGTGTGAGCACAGGTAGTACTCCCAGCAAGCATATTGCCCTGGCGTGGCACACAGCTGACAGTAGACAGGTCGTGGCGCGGGCGCAGGTAGTACTCCCAGCAAGCATGTTGCTGTGGCACGGTGATCAGCTGACAGCTCACGGCTACTGCACTTGACGAAGCTTCAGCTGCGGTCGAGCTCATTCTTTTACTTTTAACTTGTTTTAAGGTACTTTTAATGTTTCGATTTTATAGACGTATCTATCACGCTTACCTTTTGTTGTAATCTATTAGTTGTATTAAATGGTGTTACGTGTATCAAAAAAATTGTTTTATTATCTTACTAGCTGTTGCCCGCGACTTGCGACAGCAAAATAGTACAGACCCACCAACTTATCTGTGAACCGAGTGGTAGCGACACCGTCGCTTTAGTGTTGCAAATTAATGAATGTTACCCATGATTGGGTATGTCAGATAAGAAACTAGGTAAACATATAAACATAATTTTATTATTTTAAACAATACCTAGCTAATATAAGTATTAAATAGTCTTCAAAAATAGGAAAATTAATGTAGGTAGATACATAGGTACATTAGCTTTTTCTCTGGCATTCAATTGATATAATATAGGTACTCCACTTACAAACAAAAATGAAATAAATGTTTAGCAAAGTAGGCAAATGAAATTTAATAACTTGCAAATAAACGTTATATTAAAAAAAAAAAAAAACTAAATCTGCATTTTGCATAAGTACCTACTTAGATGGATTCAGCAGTTACAAGCTTGATACAAAAAACCCATAGTTTAGTACTAGCTTCTCTATTTAAACAAAACTCAAATATCTATCCACTCAAGATATGTCCTGTAGGACATGACCTAGTTAATAGATAGAATAAAACAAAAGTTTCATCATCATCATCAACTCATATACGTCCCCACTGCTGGGGCACGGGCCTCCCTTAACGATGTGAGGGGAAAAAAGCAAAAGTTTGCTTAATAATAATTTATTAGAATCCCGGTTTACAATAATTATGATCTTTTGATGAACTTGCACGCCCAACTTCATCCTGGCTGTGAGGCCATACGCCGCTTATATCCATGTCATCATTATCACTGTCACTTTCAGTTTCCGAATCACTTTTCACTTCTATAATGAACGATTTATCCAAATACACATCATGCTTCAAATATTCTGCTTGTAACTTGCGAACATGATTGCAATGCTGAGCCCACTCACTAACCGTTATACTTTCAAAAGCTTCTTGACTAGGCGGGGGAATCTCAGAATTTTGGTTCTTAATATTTAAATCAGCAACTTTTCTTTTCATCGAGCTCCATATTTGAAACTATGTTAGACTAGCTTCTTCCAGCGGCTTCACCCTATAATAAAAATTATACTATTGGCTGAATTTGCTCATCTAATGAAACTGCAAAGTTATAGCTTATGTGCTATTTTATTGCAATGTTTATGGTTAAGTTCATCTATCTAGTAGTTTTAGCGCGACACATCCATACATACGATTACCTCCATCCATCTTCACAAACTTTCGCAGTTATAATATTAGTAGCCTATTTATTGAACTTGCTCACGTGATGAAACTTTGCAAAAATATAGGTTATAAGCTATATTATTGCAACGTTTATCATTAAATTCATCCGTTTATAAGTTTTTGCGTAATGAGTAACAAACCGTTAATTGTGGCGACACCTGGGGGAGGCCTATATCGAACAGTGGACGTCTTTCGATTGTAATGATGATGAACATTTAAATGCAAACACGAACCGGTAAAGGAAAATAGCGTGAAGAAACTGCTGTACCTACTGCATATCTAGGTAGGTTCCACCAACGACCACTTAGCCAGTTCCAACGAAAATGGTTCTATCACTTTGACTGGGATTGGTCTATTATCACTGACTGGAATATTGTAGCTAACAGCAAGTATGTTTACCTTAGTTAAATATAAAGGTAAAAGTGGGACACACTACCACTTTCTCGTTGTCTTCCTCAGTACATTTTTTCCTTTTGCTAATCAATGAAAAATATGAACTTAATGACTATGAAAATAAAGTACACTTCAGAATTTGTAATGTTGCTTCGTAAAAAATCTATTTAGCCTGTAAGGGACTATCTCGTATATAAGATCTTTGGGATCACTTGGTTGTCCGTCTGTTGACACAAGAACGCTTGGAGGTATCGAGTTAAAATTAAAACTATACACTCAAGTCTGCGGTCTTTTGAAGGTATGTAAAAATCAGACTAAGTTATTTTGTACTTTTCAGTGTTTTTTTTAACATTGAAGTCGGTTGTATTTTTTTTTTTTATAAGTTTTTTATTTTGCACTTTTTGTTATACCACCACTAAAAATACCTCTCAGCCAAACTTAAATACATTATAGCCAGAGAGCATCTCATAACGATTCTAATAATCCCAAACACGGTTAGATTACATTAATTTACCTTCTGGATTCATCATCACATCAATCCGATACATCCCCTGCCCCTTTTCCTTCAGCCAGTCATCGACTACATGTTTAAAAAAGCAATTTTACGTGTTACGACAGTTCTGCTGTGTTCCTATGAGGAGTTCTGTGCCATATCTTCGAAGTTCATGATCAGATCATAACAATATTTATATGGGACCAACTTGGAAGCATAACTTTTCAATAAAAAAGAATTTTCTAAATCGGTCCACAATTGACCGAGATATCGGTGAATACTTAAAAAAAAAACATTCAGTCGAACTTAGAACCTTCTCCTTTTCGAAGTCGGGTAAAAATAAAACCTATTGGCCCTAACGGGCTTCGTCGCTTTTGCTGAAATCTCTTTGAGGCGCGCGTGGAACATAACGCTAATTCCACTCAGACCGGTCCTTATTGGATAGCAAACTCATATTTGTTCACCGTCCATAAACCCGCCGCTACAATACCGAGGAATCGCACTACGAATCCTAATGTCTACTAAGGTCTAATGCAGTGGTCGAGGCGTGAAAATTGACACTTCCTTACGCTTTCTTCCACTTTCTTCGGTCGCATCATTGTTTAGCGGAAGGAGGTGATGATGACTACTGTCTATATTGGATTCTTGTTCTATACCATGGCCTATACCAGGAACGGAAGCGAGAAGTCGGGTTTTCGAGGTGTTACTCGGGACTGATCAACGTTGAGCTCTTATCAAGAGTATTGTCGATTTTGAGTAGCATTTCTGAGTGTGGACTGAGGATTGTGAGGAGATGTGGATGAGACTGGTAATTGGTCGGACAACACCAAGACACTACTTTCTTTATTTACTTTTCTTTTTTTTGAATTATTGAATTTGTTTTTTTTTTAATTTGTATAAACTAGTGCTTGACTGCGATCCCACCTTATGGTAAGCAGTGATGCAATCGTGAGGCCCACTAGTTTATTAAGAGCCTATTCACTCTTGCCTTAAAGACACCTAAATTATAATCAGACGGGAAGACCGCAGCAGGCAAATTGTTCCAGTCCCTCGATGTACGTGGTATAAACGACGAGGCGAAACGCTTGGTCCGGACCGTAGAGGTTTCAACAACATTAGGGTGGATACTCGCCGTTCGTCGGCTTGTCCGATGGTAGAAGTGAGATTGTGGAATTAAGTCATGTAATTCCTGCGCACACTCTCCAAAGTGCATCCTGTAAAACACCGAAAGGCTGGCTACCCTTCGCCTGTGCTCAAGACTTTGTAGATTGGACTCAACCAGATCTGGATCGCCAGTTAGTCTCTTCGCACGCCTTTCCACAGAGTCCAAAGCTGCCAGGTGTCATTTTGCAGCACCAGCCCATATGTGGCTGCAGTACTCTATACACGAACGGACTTGTGCTTTGTATAGCATTAGAAGCTGTCCCGGTGTGAAGTACCGCCGGACCTTTGCAAGAACGCCTAGTTTCCTAGCAGCTACCTTCCTTGGCTTTGGACTCAATGAACCGCCCAAAGTTAAGGTCTGAGGGAATTTCAACCCCCAAAGAGCTGAAGGCGGTCGGTGTACTCCAGGGATAAATTCAGAAAAGTAGGAGCCAAGGTGAACGGGCTCCTTTTAGCGGTGAACAGACACGCTTGCGTTTTGGAGGCGTTAAATTCCACCACATTGGCTTTACCCCACTTGGAGACTGCCTGAAGTGAGATATTTGTACGCTCTACCATAGCCTCTCTTTCGGACCGGATTAGCTCCTTACTAGCCCGAGCACTAGGCAGGTATCTCTCTACAACTGTGCTATCATCTGCATACCCATAGATACCGGGCATCAGCAGATCGTTGATATGCAGTAGGAATAGGATTGCAGAGAGAACAGACCCCTGAGGAACTCCTGCATTAGTCGTCATGCGTTCCGATGAGCATCCATTGACAACAACTCGGAGAGACCGTTCACTCAGGAAGTCATTTACCCAGTTAATCAGACCAGGGGAAATGCCGTACGCTGGAAGCTTACTCAAAAGGCTAGCGTGCCATACCCTGTCGAAGGCCTTTGAGACGTCTAAGGAAACGGCAATCGCTTCCCCATTCCTCTCGAGGGTCTCGCCCCACAAGTGGGTGGCATACACTATTAGGTCCCCAGCAGACCGATTGCGATGAAATCCGTACTGTCGGTCACTGAGGAGATCGTTACCTTCCAGGTATGCCATGAGGCGCGAGTTCAACACACGCTCCATAATCTTGGTTAGTATGGAGGTTACCGAAATCGGCTGATAGTTGGCTGGATCGGCACGACTGCCCTTTTTGGGCACGGGTTGCACGTTGGCAAGCTTCCAGGACTTGGGCACTATACCACTCCTAAATGAGAGGCGATACAAGCGTGTCAATACAGGAGACAACTCCAACAAGCCTTGAGAACAATGGCAGGTATACCATCTGGTCCACTAGCTTTGTTCACGTCTAGACGACACAGTGCTCTCAGAACTTCTTTGTTCCTTATGCGAACCTCGGGCATCAAAGTGTCGCAGTGAGGTAGAGTCGGTGGAGTAGCACTGCCAGTGTCAAGACGAGAATTATGGGCGAAGAGATCTGTTTTCTCTCTCGCCGTATGAGCCAGTGTTCCATCAGGTTTAGCCAGCGGAGGCAGTGAGGGCCGACAGAAGTTCGCTTCGACCGACTTGGCGAGGGACCAAAATGCTCTGCTACCGGACGGCTGTGCAGAGAGCTTTGTGCCAATATGGGTGATGCGGTCGAAGCGAGCGTTCCTTCTTGTAGGACTTAGCAGCAAGGTTGAAGATTCTCTTCTTTGAGCTCAGATCCGGAGCTTTGCAGTCACGAGCCTCAACCCAGGCAAGATACGCCGAATGCTTACGCTGTTCAGCTTCAATGCAATCGGCGTTGAATCATGGGCGAGCCATCGGTGGGTACGTCACGATAAGGGATGAAATACTCCATAGCTTGACGTATCACATCGGATATAGCGTCTGCACAACTCGACGGATTTTCGGAAGAGAAGCAGACCTGCTGCCAAGGATAAGACGCAAAGAAATGCCGCATCTCATCCCAATCTGCTGACTTGTAACGCCACATTCGCCGTTCATCGCGTGAGTCGCAGTCAGGTGGGAAGAAGGACTTCACCAGACAGTGATCTGAAGTTCCAAGTGGTGAGGAAACTGTTACGATACATCTGTCCGGATCGGTGGTCAGCAGAAGGTCCAGACAATTGGCAGTATGACTCACCACTTCAGGCACCCTAGTCGCTTGCTTTACCATCTGTCTAAATCCGTTTAGAGTACTATTTCTTAGAGGTGAGGCTGAGAAGAAACAATGAACAAATCTGTGTAAGGTCATGTTATCTATATGTGTTATCTTTAAAGAAAGATTGACTAAGAAAGTTATTTAGTGTACCTACGGGGTTTGTTATCAGGTTATTTAAATAAATCGACCAAAACTTTGTACTTTTGACTTGACAGCATACACATAATACAAATATACAATAACAATAACAGTACAATAACAGTAGGAATAAATAAATTATATACTAGCACTTACTGAGATGTTGCTTGCTCCGAAAACTAAAACGTAAAGAGAGACATGACAGCGCGGCGTGCTCTTTTATAATCTCTTGTAACTGTCAACGTCGCCGCGCTGTCAAGTCGCAGTTCGTTCCAGTTGTCAGTGCAAAAAAATACATTTAATGTTGCTAATACAGAAAATAATCATAGTGTATGAACATATCATAAGAATCGCTAATAGTAGAGGATACGGTTAAGAACGACCTTCACCGGTTTGTTTAATGGATGAAACGTATTTTATGATAAATTTAGTATATTAAAGAATATAACGCGGGTGGGTTGCCTGAGAAATTCCTGGCCAAACACGAAACGAAAGGAGGCGGCAGAAAGCGCCAAATTATTTATTTGGAAAAAAAAAACTTAGATATTCGAAATTGCGAGCGCAATGTTACGTACGTGCCAAGCAAATTTTGATGTCGATGTTAAGTCTACCCTGCGTGCTGCAGCAGGTATATTGCTTTTTATTAATCCACTGGCACTGAGCGTGTTCACGCTGACGCGATTAAACACGCGCATACCGACCTTGGGCCAACACTCGTATGCACAAGGCAAGTGACGTGACTCTTAAGGTGTTGTGGAGTTCTCAGTTTGACCACATTGGCCGAATAGGGAACAAACCCCGTTGGTAGTAAAGCGTTTTGGTCCCTGGCAAACTCGAGTGAATCGAACTTCTGCCGTCCCTCACCTCCGCCACTGCTGGAACCCGACGGGTCCCTGGCTCACATCGCTGAGGAGAAAACAAACTTAATTGCCTCTCTTATTGCGGAATCTTCGCGTCTGAATTCCGGTGACGCACCGCCCCCTGTTTCTCCTAATGGGTACGTGACGAGTATGTCGGATATTCGTAACCATCAGAAAGACGTAGGTACGTAAGAATAAAGCTAGTGGCCCGACGGGATACCTGCAGTCGTTCTTATTACTGGTGTTCTTAAACATAATAAATAACAAAGGGCGGCGTATTTCTGGTCGACCTCAAGCAGCGAAAACTCACGCTACGCCACTGGTGTGTGCTAGGTAAGGTTAAACTTTTCAGCAATAGATGGCGCTATCATAAAATCAACAAATGTTCTAGAACTATTCATGGAAATTGTTGAATTTTAATTAATTACTGCGTAAATACCAAGAATATTTACGAAAATAAACCTAAGTTAGGTCCAATAATTTTACTATAACAAGATTTGCAATAGCGTAATGCGCAACTCAACACGTTTTCTCAGAAAATGATTTTCTTTTGGTGCCTAAAGCGGATACAAACACGACTTGACGTTTACGGGTGTCATACTAGACTGAGCGACTTGTTACTACTAAGTAACAAGTATCGGCTTGGACTTTTGTTCGCTATGTCCTGTCTATTGGTAGTATATATTTAATGTCTTTGATGGGAGTGAACAATTCAATCTACCGTAACGTCATCCAAGTGAGGCGCTTCATGCGTAGCGTGCGAAGCGACAGCGGTAATGTCACATTTCAGCCTACACAGACTGTTGCAGTAACGTTTGCATCGACTGAATTATCGCAATATGTTTACCTTGACTCGTGGAGGCATGAGGTGACAATATACACTCCTCCTGTAAAACAGTGTCTGCACTGCTTGAAATTTGGACACATCGCAAAGTTTTGTAGGAAATCAGAGGTCTGCGGCCGTATTATGACATCTTAAAACCATCATGTTTTCTGTGTGAGAAAAGGATAGTGCTATTCGTCCTGTATAGCTCCGTCTCTTTTTCACACCGAAAACATGATGGTTTTAAGAGGTCATAATACGGCCCCTGTTCAATTTGCACACAAAATCATAATTACAAAACCTGCAGTGAAGATCCAAAATATGCCAAATGCTCAAATTGTGGTGGCAACCACATAGCCATTTCAAATACGTGTCCACAAAAAAAACTTAAAATTGAACAAAATAAAATAAAATCTAGATCCACTAAATATTCAGAATTGTTTCATGAAGATTCATTCCCACAATTAACTCAATCAAATATTGAAACACAATTTAAAAATCTATGCAAATCCGATTTCTTTATGAATATTTTAATACAGGCAGTAACAAAAATGATTTCGAACCAAAAAGACACTCCTATTAATTCAACATCAATTAAAGAAATCCTACAACAAACTTTCAGAAACAGCACTTCTTCTCCTAGTCATGGAACTTAATATAATGCAGTGGAATGCTCAGAGCATAAATAGTAATAAGTAAGTTTTCACAATTCCTTCATAATCACACTATCCATATAGCAATAATTTCAGAAACCTGGTTAACCCCTACCAAACCATTCAACATTAGAGGATATCAAATCGTTAGGAGTGATATTGGAAATAAACATAATGGTGTAGCTATTTTAATTAAAAATAACATACAATTTCCGAAAATAGACACATATTGTGATAGTTCGTTACAAAATATTTGTGTAAGAATTATTGTAAATAACAAACAAATTAGCATAGTAAGTTTTTATTGTCCACCAAATTGCAATCCATCTTTTGATAAATATAAATTTGAATCTTTGCTAGAGTCTATTCCAGGAACCCATGATATTTGCCGGAGATTTTAATGCTCACCACACGTCATGGGGATGTAACTCTGTTAATTCAAGAGGTAGAGATATTTTAGAGATTGTTGACGGAAAAAATTTGGTCTTGTTAAGGGAGAAAACTCACGGCGCGGTTTTCTGCCGCGGCGGTGACGGTTGCGGGCCCGCAAAATTCTGTAGAATGCAAATATATATGTAAACAATTGAATCAAAACTCACGGCGCGGTTTACAGCCGCGGTATGCGCGGTTGTTCGCGGCGCCCGCTGCACCACCGCCGCGGTCGCCGCCACCTCGGCGGTTTGCGCCCGCACGCTCTGCGGTCGGTTGACGGCGACCGCGCGGGAGGTAAGGGAGAGTGTGCATAAAAGACCCAGATTACTATTGATTTTCCACATAATTTTATTTTATCTTTATATTTTGGAAAACTGGATAACTTTCTCCCACATTCATTAGACAGTTCTATGACATCAAATGACGTTATAAAAATTCAGAAGCACGTTGGGAATATAGATACGCCGTATTATTGTATCTTCCTTTGGTTCTGGAATGGCAACCACGTACCTACCTGAAGACGTAACATTGGAAGGCTTCCTACAAGGTTAACCGATGACCTGATAAGGGTTGTGGAAATCCGATGGATGCGAGACGCCCAGGAGCGTTCATTGTGGCGATACTTGGGAGAAGCCTATGTCCAACACTGGAAATATTTCGGCTGAAATGATGATTATCTATAATATAAAAATGAATCGCAAAATGTGTTGGTAAGCGCATAACTCAACAACGCCTGGACCGATTTCGCTAAATTTTTTTGTTGTTGTGTTCGTTATTATGAGGAGAAGGTTCTTATGGAAAAAAAAAAGAAAATTAGGGTAGTGTAGGGTAGAGTAGGGTAGTGTAGGGTAGAGTAAGGTAGAGGAGGGTAGAGTAGGGTAGAGTAGAGTAGGGTAGAGTAAGGTAGAGGAGGGTAGAGTAGGGTAGAGTAGAGTAGAGTAGGGTAGGGTAGAGTAGGGTAGAGTAGAGTAGGGTAGGGTAGAGTAGGGTATAGTAAGGTAGAGTAGGGTAGAGTAGGGTATAGTAGGCTGAAGTAGGGAAGAGCGGGAGCGAAGCCGCGCGGGTACAGCTAGTAATGAGATAATTTACGTGTGTAAATTGCATGATTTTTAAAACTGACTCTTTCATACACTCTCTCCCCTACAAAAATCCGACGCTATTTTGTTTCGGGCTAGCGGTCAAAAACCGCAACCGCGGCGGCGGCGAAACTACCGCGTCGTGAGTTTTGAAATAAAACAGGCGGTTCTTCTGCCGCGACCGCTGCGGGAGAAAACCGCGCCGTGAGTTCTCTCCCTGAATAGCGGTGAAGCTACAACAGTAGGTTCGTTGACGTGGCGCCCAAATGCCTTAGATTTGTCAATAGTTTCTTCCTCTTTGGCTCTTTCTTGCGACTGGTCTGTACATGATGATCCGCTTGGTAGTTATCATCTTCCTGTAATCATAAAGGTTTTTTTAAATAACAGATGTCGAAACGACTATGATAACATTCATTTGCCCATCTACCCCAATTTTAAAATGGTGGATTGGAAAATGTATGCACAAAATGTAGATTTACTTCTATCTGATTTTCAGGTACAAAATAGTTCTCCATTGGAAATCTACAATAAATTCTTTGAAATCATGAATCGTGCAATTGATAAGGCACTTCCATCTCGTAATAATTCTACTATTCATAAAAAGTCGTCAAAAAATTCTCCTCTCCCTTGGTGGAATAAAATTTGTTCTGAAGTCGTACAAAAATCGATATCTGCTTATCTCAATTTCAAAAACAATCCGTCAGATGAATCATACATAGAGTTTAAGAGATTGCAAGCACTTAAAAAGCTTACTTTAAAAAGGGAAAGATCTCAGAGCTGGGCTGAATTATGTAACTCCTTCAACCGCTGCACGCCAATGTCAAGAATCTGGAAATACATGCGCAAATTTAATAAAACATATATATTTAACAATAATGATGAGGGCTGGGTTCAAGATTTTCTGCAGAAATATACTCCGGATTTCGTCAACAATATCTCAAATATTCCCCTTGCTAGTGAATCTATTTCTAATAATAACTACCTAACCAAAACTTTTTCTATACAAGAGCTAAAGTCAGCTATATTTTCAAGAAGAGACAGTGCTTTTGGTTTGGATGGTGTTCCATATATTATGTTAAAAATGCTAAGTGAAAAGGGTCTACAGTCATTCCTAAATATTCTGAATTATCTTTGGCTGAACAATGATATACCACATTTCTGGAAGTCTGATTGTTTAGTGCCTAAGTATATTGAAACCATATAAGGTTCGTTCTAATCCTGATTCTTACCGGCCTATAGCTTTAACATCCTGTGTAGGCAAGGTTTTTGAACAATTATTGAAACAAAGACTAGAATTTTATATAGAACAAAACAATATTTTACCAGCTAAGCTAACCAATTTGGTTTTAGGAGGGGTACATCATCTCGTGAGAGTATTTCTCAACTACAACTTGATATACAAAATAGCTTAAATAATAAGAATTGTTTAGTGTCAGTATTCTTTGATGTGTAGCATTCAATAGTTTGAATATAATGTGAAAATAATTCCCAACAAAATAGTTCATTGGGTTCAAAATTTCTTAACTGAAAGGGAAGTTTATACCAAATATAATGATAAATTATATAGTCCAAGGTTTGCATCTGTTGGTTGTTGTCAAGGTGGAATTCTCTCGCCGTTAATTTTTATTTTGTACATTCGACGTTTGAATCTGATTCTGGGTACAGAGGTCAAAAATCTCCAATTTGCTGATGACTTGGTTGTTTATGCTTCTGGAAAAAATTTAGGAACTATTAGTAACATTCTCAATAAATCTTTACAAGGATTGTATACATATTTTTCTTATTTTTTTTATTTGAATCTCGATTAATATCGTTGCGTATGCGTTAATACGCACAAAAATCTAAATTGGTAGTTTTTGGTAAATTTGACAATTTAGTTCCCTCTGTATATTATAATAAGATCCCTATTCCTGTTTCCCATGATGCAAAATTTTTAGGTGTGATCTTCACCCATAATGTATCTTGGAAAAATATGTTGATTTATTAAGTACTAGAGCTCATAGGGCCCTTAATAATTTAAAATCAATGTGTAGAACATCTTGGGGTGCAGATCCCAAAATATTGTTACTTTTGTACAAATCTATAATCCGTAGCCATTTTGAATATGGCTTCTTATGTTTTGCTAGTGATATAAGATTGGTTGAAATTTTGGACAAAATTCAGAATAAAGGCATAAGACTCATCACTGGAGCATTTAAAAGTACTCCTATAAACGTAAAGCAAGTTGAGTGTAATCTTCCTCCATTAAGCATAAGATTTTCTTTTTTGAAAGAAAAATTCCTACTAAAACTATATAGTAAAAACAATAATCACTTGTTCATAAACCTAAAACACTCTCCTCCTACTTCTATCCACCATCCTCTCTATACAAGGTGCAGTTTTAAAACTGCACAATATTTCAGGAGGTTGTAATAAAACTCATAAATAATCATATAAAAAAACGATACCTGGTCAATAATCAGTAATACTTGTTATTTAATTTTTTAATTACACTAAACTAAATCGATTGATCGATGGCCGCAGGGGCGTGGCTAGGGTATGGCGTGCTGGATGATGATTGGATGATACATTATTTATGAAACTATCGTTGCGAGTTAGTGTGTGTGAAAACGCCCTTTATTGTTCCGTGTTTGTGTGTGTGAAAAAAAGCGCAGTTATAAAAAAAAAAAAAATTACCTACTTATTTTATTATTGATTCGGGTCGAGAATCACTAACATAATTACCTCCTGAAATATTTTGCAGCTTCAAAACGACACCTTGTATACTACAGGGCTTCTCACAATATGTAAATTTTCTTGAAACACTTCAAATTCATAGAACATCTCTTCTTCCATGTTATCATGGAGACTTCAACAGCAAATTCACTGCATTAAAAATTATTATTGGAAAAAATTTATCATCTAAAGAAGATGTTTATTCTAAAATTTCTGAGTTTTCTAATTACAGATTTCTATATACTGATGGATCTAAGACTGATTTTGCAGTTTCATTTACTGTCTTCGATATATGTATTATTGAATTCAGGCACTGGCTATAAATTAAATTCAAATATGAGTATATTCACAGCAGAAGCAGTAGCTATTCTCTGCGCTTTAAAGCACATCAAACTCAAAAATGAAGGATGTTGTAAATGGGTTATAGTTAGTGATAGCATGAGTGTCCTGGAAAATATTAATAACAACAGGTTCAATGCTAACACTAATATTATATAATTTATTTGATAAAACAATTTTGGCTAGACTTGTTCATTGTTGATAAAATTGAAGTTATGTTTATGTGGGTTCTATCACATGTTGGAGTTGAGGGTAATGAAAGGGCCGATTTTTTAGCTAGGACTATCAATAGAATAGAATAGCATTTATGCAGCACAAGCAACACAATATACCACAACATAAAAGAGTAATAAAAAAAAAGAGTATTACAAACATACAATACAGTTGCAGTGACTGTGCCTGAACCGAAAGGGTCACCAACTCAGCAATTGCTGGGTGTCAGACACCCAGCGCTGATTTTTAGTTGGCACCCCGCAGTGACACACGGATGGTGGTAAATAAAATATACTTAAACAAATAAATATAACCTATACTTAAAATAAATAAATAAATATTGATGCTAGTGTATTTGTGTGATAATATTGTTATAATAGGTACGCAACTAAATATTATATAAAATATGCCATGGTAGTTACAAAACAATTTTCTCACTATACCCACAATATTTCAAAAAAATATAGTGTAAAAATATAGTGCATCGCGCGATGCGACGCGACGGTTGACTTGATGACGCATAAATCAAGACAGACATCGCTGCACCGGCTCGGCAACTAGCCGCTATCTTGGTCTAAGACAAATTTATACAAATATTACCGAAAATAATTTAGGCTTTCAGAAAAAAAGTTTGTTTAGATTGCTAAGGTTTAGAATTACAAAATTGAAAAGGAGTAGAAATGGAAACAAAACGAAAGTGGAGTAAATACTATGTGGTTCCTGACGACACAGATGCAACGCGCTCGTGAAATACAAACTGCCTACTTTGATTATATAAATCAAAGACTACCTACAAACACCTTTATTACCTGGAATTTGGAACAAAACATAAATGGTAAGTTTTGTATAACACGACCAAAAGATCAAGATTAAAATGCAAAATTAGAGAATGCATATTTAAAATTGGTGATTGATTAGATAAATGATAACTTTAATAAAAATAATTAAAAATAAATAGACATGTAATTATTGAATTATATAAATGATTTATCAATATTAACATCATTAAATTCGATTTGTGAACTCAAAATAAAATTTTTAAGACTAGCCCTAAACGTATTTATATTTTTCAGGTCAGGTCAGGTGGGGGAAAATTATTCCAGCATTTAGAAGCCATGTACCGAAAACTACCTCTGAAGGCTGCAGTACGGTGATGCAGAGTAGACAGTTGCTGAGCACACCGTCTGGCCTTGCGCTCCCGGTGACTATTTATCCACGCAAGCTTTGAGTACAGGTATGACGGACATTTATTTTTAATGACACCAAAAAGGAGACAAGCTAAGTGTAACTTCCGGCGCGACTTCATTTTTAAAATATTATGCTTGTTTAGAAAAGGTGTAATGTGACTCCTCGGTGGTACGTTGAAGCAAAAGCGCGCGCAAGCATTTTGGACCCGTTGAATAAGTCTTACAGTACGTGCCAGAAGTCTAGGTCCCACGACGGTATCTGGATAATTTAATTTCGAAAGAACCAGACTTTCAACCAGCTGAACACGCAGTTCTTCACTTAGGCGCATCTTGTACAATACCTTCAGACGGTAGAAACAGTTTTTCACATTGTTTACAATGTGAGCCTCATAGCGCAATTCTTGGTCCATGATCAAACCCAGATTTCTCGCCTCATAGACGCGATCAATACATTGGCCCATTACTATCACTTTTGCATGACTATAGTTTATTTTATTTACTTGACTCTTAGAAACGAAAAGCATAAATTTAGTTTTAGCAGGGTTTAGTAATAGAGAGTTTTGTTTCGACCAGTCCACGAATCTAAACTATCACAAATTCCTCTAACTATATTCCAGATTCTAGTAGTCATCTCAATATTCATGTTCCATGGACAGATACAGTGTCTCTTCTAAAGAAAAGGTCAATTGACATTTGGAAAAGACATTGAAACAACATGGTTCAAAATGAAAACAAAGGTTTATGGTACGCTACATAATATAATGTTCCAAGTATAAGTTATAAGTGTTGGAAGTATACCATGGTTCTGCAAATCGAATTCTTTCATTAACAGGAAATTCTACTCAACTATTCTAAGGTTGCGTTTCGGCCACTGTCGTCTAAATTATCACCTTTTTCGTTTAAAAATTGTGCCCAGTTCCTATTACGATCACTGCAACTCAAATCTAGAACAAACCCTCTCCCACATTTTCTTCGAATGCCCATCTTTTGGCATTCAGCGCCTTGTGCTAATAGATGAGCTAATTGAAATATACGGTAGTTCTGAATTGGTACCGCGCTCCATCCAGGCTTTGCTTGTAAATAGCTCCACATATTTGGCTTTATTTAAATTCGTTGTAAATACTGTAGGACAAATTTAGTTTCTTTATCTCATTTTTTCTATTGTATCTATATTTTATATAGTTTCGTTACTTTTGTAAATAATTTTGATTTACCTCTAGGACTGAAATGTTTGAACATTGATAACATTAACACAGAGTAGGCACCTTATCTACTGATAAAAAGTATTCTCTTCTCTGAGTGACTCTATTTTTGAATTTTGATGGATGTGACAGTTAATCGAATTTGACATAAACAAAATATTTTGACATTTAATATGACGATTATAGATTTTTGAACTCAATTTCATTGAAAAGAAAATATTAAGCTTAGAACTCTGTAGCTTGAAGCTAGAGGAGTGAGCTAATAGATAAATAATACTAATGACGTATACTGATATAATTTACTGAAGTGTAAAACAAAACTAATGACTTGGCAGCATGGTCTGTGACCTTAGCCGGTTCCGTAAACGGAACGAAACAACAAAAAAAAAAATCGATGTGTTTACGTGCATCTTATTTTCGTTTATTTTATTATAATAATGCTTTAAACAATAAATAATTCCACGAGGAGGCTTCTCTTTAAGATGAGATAAAGTCAAAACCAAAAAAAGTGAGATTAATCGGAAATCTATACAGAAAATGCGACGGCTGGATACTATAAGTTCATAAATAGGTTAGTGTTTTGAATATCTAGTAAAATAGTTTGATACTTTTCGATTATTTATAACAAATTGCAATGAGTAATACTTTAATATACTTTTTAGGAGATATAGACAATGAGCAGGTGAAACTGTAAATTACCAGAACGGCAAAGGCATTGAAAACTCTTGAAGAAATTGAAATATCGACTTCAGAGGTCGATATTTCAATTTCACAATAAACAAAAAATAAATTTTCAATGATAGGTATTTTTCTCCTTTCAGACCTTTTAGATTTAATAATCATTTACTATTGTTTATAGGAGACGCTTATGGATGACTAAATTAAATAATAGGCATATTGTTGTATTATATTACAACATTTGATTGTTTTAATTATGTCTTATTTTTCGTGGTATCATTAAACTGTTTCGAAATAATTGTGATTTCCGTTTTCAGACTTAAGTGTGAGAACACTGAAAAGAATAAAAAAAAAAAAAAAAGGGTCTATTAATCTAGGAAAGTGGAACACTCCCGGAACAACGCCGGGGTGAAAGTCCTCTGCCGCGACAGGTCACGGCATGGCGGACAGAGCTCCGGCGGGATCTCATGGTGGAATGGCGTCAGCGACTATCGCAACCCCGTCATGGGCACGCCACAATTATGGCGATAAGTCCCCTCTTTGAGGCGTGGCTGGAAAGACCTCACGGCGTCCTTACCTTCCGCATGACACAGGTCCTCACCGGAAATGGCAAGTTCGGGAGGTTCCTGTTCCGAATTAAAGCGGAAGTGACGCCCGGGTGTCGCCACTGTGCGGAACGCCCGGAGGACACGGTGGAGCACACAATCGCGGTGTGCCCTGCTTGGGCGGAGCATCGCCGTGCCCTCGTGGGGGTGATCGGCGGCGGAGACCTCTCGTGCCGGGCCTTGGTCGAGGCCATGGTCCGGAACGAGGAGGAGTGGCAGGCGGTCGCCGACTTCTGCGAAGCAGTAATGCTGGCTAAGGAGGAGGCCGAACGCATCAGGCGACGGCGCTCTCGCCGCCGCCGCCGGGATTCCGATCCCGATTTCCAGCCACCGTAGGCGCGGGCTTGCGGACAGTGAGCAATGGGTAGCTCGCTGTCCGGCCGTCCGGTAACCGTCCGGACCAAGCCCAAGTCGTCGACGGCGCGCGCTGTTCCCGCGCGCCTCAACGAGTTGTCAGCAACAGCAGGGGCCCGGCCGGGTCGAAGCCTACTGGGGCCAGGGTTATCCGAAAGGGCGCTCGAGCCCCGGTATGAAGGCTTGTAGGAACGGGATGGGTTTTTTAGTCAGTAAGAGTCTGACACTATCTCCCGCTCCGCCCAAGAGCGGGGGTTGTCATAAGATGATTTTTCCCATCGAAAAAAAAAAAAAAAAAAAAAAAAACACTCCCGGAAAAAAGTGCCCTCGTTGTACAACAGTTTCCAATTTGGATAATTTTGATGTTCTGTTTGTGAATGTAAATAAATTATATAAACGAAATTTAAATCTTACGTTAATTCATCAAACTCCAAGCGAACGCCAGTGCGAGCGTTCTCTCTCATTGTATTTCTATTGTGTATCAAGTAGTATTCGAAAGGTTAAACGCACATTATGCAGGCAAGCAACATACAAGTTCAGTTCAGTTGACATATAAGTTGGGGGATTATATTGAAGATAAAAATGCTTGACTGCTGGTCTAGTTCCACTACCACTAGGGCGCACAAATTGTTAGTTTGAAACTTGAAATCACTGGTAGTGGCACGTGTGTTGGATCATTGGGAACCAAATCCAACACACGCGCCAGTTCAAAATGAGTTGTGTGTCGTAAGTAAACGGGCGTTATAACTCTATCATTTTTATTTATTTTTTAATTTATTTTTATTATATTATTAAGGCACACAATTTAACATTCAGAAGATTGTACAGTGCAAACAAAACAATTACAGGCGTGCACAACATTCACAAAGGCGTACCTAAATTCTTAGTATTTTTAAGCTATTGCATAGCTTCTATCGCGGGCCTTGAGCGTGGAGACCGAATCCAGAAATTCCGTAACAAAAATAACCTAACACCACCCACTCATTTGTTTTTTGAGCGTGGTGACCGATAAGAAAACAAATGAGTGAACAATACATAAAATGTGTGAAAGTGTAACTTCAATTAATATCAAAGAAAAAAAAACAAAGGAAAAAAAATACTGCATAAATGAAATAAATAAATAATTATAATTGCATAAGTTAATAAAAATGCTATGCAATAGCTTTACCGCGGCAGTCCCCGAGTGCCACACGTCTTTTTTTTAATTTAAAAAAAGGTCCAAGAAAGACGAAGAATTTATGCGAGTGCGCTGTTCTAACAGTTTGAGTTTGGCATACCCTACTGTTCCGTCGCTTATCCATATGGAGTTTTGGGTCGAATTGTAATAAGGAATGTTTTTTAAGCACAGTTCGCACTGCGTAACTATTTTTTTTTTTTTGAAGAAAGTACTATACGCACAAAAAAAAATCTACTGTTGATGTTGTTCATGCATAACCACCAATTTTTATGTGTAAAAATGTTTCTAAAGATCCAAGCCGTTTCGAAGGAGTATGGAAAAGTTGCGAAATTGCTAAATATTTTTCTTAGACAAAAGTATTAATAGCACAAAAAAATTAAATGTTGATATTGTTTTTCATGAATCTATAATAAACATATACTTTTTTCAAACCTACCTGGCCGTTAGCGAGGAGTAGGCTTCAGAAAATCACTGTTTTATGGCACTTTTCGGGCGCTTGGGTCTTAAGCTATACGCGCGAGTCCGAGCGAGCTGGCACCAAAGAGATTTTTTTTTTTTCTCTTCTTTGGCAACTGAGCCGGTGTAGACTATTCTGCCAGTGTCATGTGGTGATCCAGCGCACCAAAGAGATTTAAAGAGGTGCAATAGAGCGGCTATCAGGAGAAATGTTTTAGAAAAACTGTCATCCTATCTCTCAGTGACGCCATCTAGCTTTGAATAGCAATCACGCGAATTAAATTTGTCAAAATTTGTATAAATTTAATTATTGCTCGGTAGGTGGCCAGGGGCTTTACCGTGATATGTTAAAATGTCAGCCGTGGCCCCAGGCGGCATACGAAAGGAGGCGGCAAAAAGCGCCAATTTATTTATTTGGAAAAAAAAAGACTTAGATATTCGAAATTGCGAGCGCAATGTTACGTACGTGCCAAGCAAATTTTGATGTCGATGTTAAGTCTACCCTGCATGCTGCAGCAGGTCTATTGCTTTTTATTAATCCAAGTTCATTCTCTGACGTAACAATATCGGACCAAGCTCAACCATGACTTGGCAGTGAGTGTGTTCACGCTGACGCGATTAAACACGCGCATACCGACCTTGGGCCAACGCTCGTATGCGCAAGGCAAGTGACGTGACTCTGGCCGAATAGGGAACAAACCCCGTTGGTAGTAAAGCGTTTTGGTCCTTGGCAAACTCTAGTGTATCGAATTTCTGCCGTCCCTCACCTCCACCACTGCTGAAACCCGACGGGTCCCTGGCTCACACCACTGAGGAGAAAGCAAACTTAATTGCCTCTCTTATTGCGGAATCTTCGCGTCTGAATTCCGGTGACGCACCGCCCCGTTTCTCCTGATGGGTAGTATAAAGACGTACCTACCCAAGAATAAAGCTAGTGGCCCCTACGGGATACCTGAAGTCGTTCTTAATACTGGTGTTCTTAAACATAATAAACAACAAAGGGCGGCGTATTTCTGGTCGACCCCAAGCGGCGAAAGCCCACGCTACGCCACTGGTGTGTGCTAGGTGATGTTAAACTTTTCAGCAATAGATGGCGCTATCATAAAATTAGCAAATTCTAGAACTATTCATGGAAATTGTTGAATTTTAATTAATTACTGCGTAAATACCAAGAATATTTACGAAAATAAACCGAAGTTTGGTCCAATAATTTTACAATAACAAGATAAAAAAATATAACAATAACAAGAGCAATAGCGTAATGCTCAAATCAGCATAATTTCTCAGAAAATGATTTTCTTTTGGTGCCTAAAGCGGATACAAACACGACTAGACGTGTAGGGGTGTCATACTTTAGTAGAGCGACTTATTACTACAAAGTAACAAGTATCGGATTTGGACTTTTGTTCGCTATGTCCTGTCTATTGGTAGTATATTATTGGGACTTGAAAATCTGATGTATTTATGTACAGTCAACTAAAAATCAAAGTAGCAATTTAAAAAATATCGATTTCTTTGGGAATATTAATTTAGTTTTTAGGCTGTGTATTTAGATAGGGTAATGTACCGATTGTTTTAACATATTATTCATTTACTGTAAGTGAAAACTTGTAATTGGCCTTAGTTTTATTATGATAAGTTACCATGTTTTTGTTAGCTGTAAGTTTTCCATATATAATAAAATAAAATAATAAAAATAAAATAAAATAAAAAAAATTTTTATAACATAGGTACCCACTAAAAATGTATTAGAAATTGTATTCGAATTGACTTTAAAATAAAACACTTACCGTTAATGAGAAAGATATAAATCAACATTACAATTACCAATTAATTTATCTATAGTATGTATGTATTTAGAAATATATAAGTATGTTTATCAGTTGTCTAATACTCATAATACAAGCTCTGCTTAGCTTGAGACTAGATGGCGTTATGTGATAGTTGTGGAATATTATTATATTATATTATTATTAAAAAAAAAAAAAATTACCAACAATATCAGCAATAAGCAACCAAAGTTGACGTACAAATATTAGTTATACACGTAAGTGAGTGAATATGCAGTATCGATATTGTCTGTGCGATAAAAGAACCGTCGTGGCGTAAAGTGAAAACAACATTAAAGATTTTAAGTAGCAACTAGTGGTGGGTCGTCGACGTTTTTACAGTCGACGAAACGAGACTGGTTTACCGTTCACGTTGAACTAGTTCATAAAACAGTTTAATTTTCGACTAGTTTACATTGTAGACTGAATAGCGTTTCGTAATCACTCGTTCAGTCGAGTCGTTGAGTCGTTCCATTCAGTTGTTCCGTTTCGTCGTATGTCGTCGACTAGAATGCGAAATCAAGTTGATGCTTACAATGTCGTTCATGCGTAAACAGGTTTATTCGTTAACTGTAAACCAGTCGAACAGTTGACGGCAAGAAAACAGTCTAAAAAAACCGTTCGTTCATTCAACGCCCACGCCTAGTAGCAACCCAACCCAGCCATCCGTCAAATGCCAAACGTCATATCATGTTGACAGAAGGGTTTGTTTATTATGTTATTTTATTGTGATTTTTAATTGAAATCTTCAGAAATGTGATAAAAAATTTCACTGAGCTGCAAGGGAAATAATATTTAATATATTACAGTTTTGCCAAAGATAACAAATGGCAAATCACACCATTATTGATCAAAACAAAATCACGAACTTGGGAAACATTGGTATGCTGTTTTTTTGGTACGTAACACTTTTATTTTAATGTTTTTAGACTTCCTAGGTGAACTCCTGTCCCTGTTATCTCCAAATAATATAAATTAAACGGAAATTCATTTAGACATGACGATATTTGTTTATTTTGTTTTGGTCAATATTTTCGATGGCTAGTATAAAGAGTATTGATACTTTAAATTTATAATGCATTTCGACTAACTTAGAATATTTCTTTTCAGGCTTGAGTAAGGATACAGTAACTAAAATAAAAAAGGGCAAGTGCGAGTCGGACTCGCGCACTGAGGATTCTGTACAAAACCTATGAAATCAATTCCCGAATTGAGTTACGAAGATTTTGCGAATTGCAAACAATTTTTTTTTGTGGCGGATCTACAAATTTACAATTTTCAGATTTTTCCCTGTACTTGTTCTATGATACCTTGATTTATGGAGGTCAACGTCACCCTATGAACTTTGATTCCCTTGAGTATCGAAATATATGTTTTTTTTTGCGACATAAACGGCCGTATCTTTTTTTTCGTTAACTCAGAAGTCTGATTTTTTCACAACTTCAATAGACCGCAGATTTGAGTGTATGGTTTTAATTTTAACTCGATACCTCTAAGCGTTCTCGAGTTAAAGGGTCTTAACAGATAAACAGACGGACAACCAAGTGATCCCAAGGATCTTATATACGAGATGGTCCCATACAGGCTAAATAGATTTTTTACGAAGCAACATTACAAATTCTGAAGTGTACTTTATTTTCATAGTCATTAAGTTCATATTTTTCATTGATTAGCAAAAGGGAAAAATGTACCGAGGAAGACAACGTGAAAGTGGTAGTGTGTCCCATTTTTACCTTTAAATTTAACTAGGGTAAACATAAACTTGCTGCTAGCTACAATATTCCAGTCAGTGATAATAGATCGATCCCAGTCAAAGTGATAGAACCATTTTCGTTAGAACTGGGTAAGTAGTCGTTGGTGGAACCTACCTAGATAGGCAGTACAGCAGTTTCTTCACGCTATTTTCCTTTACCGGTTCGTGTTTGCATTTAAATGTTCATCATCATTACAATCGAAAGACGTCCACTGTTCGACATAGGCCTCCCCCAGGTGTCGCCACAATTAACGGCATTACGCAAAAACTTATAAACGGATGAATTTAATGATAAACGTTGCAATAATATAGCTTATAACCTATATTTTTGCAAAGTTTCATCACGTGAGCAAGTTCAATAAATGGGCTACTAATATTATAAATGCGAAAGTTTGTGAAGATGGATGGAGGTACTCGTATGTATAGATGTGTCGCGCAAAAACTACCAGACAGATGAACTTAATCATAAACATTGCAATAATATAGCACATAAGCTATAACTTTGCAGTTTCATTAGGTGAGCAAATTCAGCCAATAGAATAATTTTTATTATAGGGTGTAGCCGCTGGAAGAAGCTAGTCTAACATATTTTCAAAATATCAAGATTTAACAGTCGCACTATAATGACGTCACAATGTTGCTTACATAACAAAAACTATATTTATCTACAGCAGCGCCCTCAAATCCCACGATGGTTTACTTTCCGCACAGACTCTACCTCATTTATGTGTCACAAAATCAAGAGCGCCCAGAGCGCCCACACGGTGACCATAATCTTTCTTGGATACGTTCCTTTTCACGATTAACCTTTGACCTTCAGTTGCCCTTTGCATTCTAGGACTACGGATTTCCTTTTCAGGAATTCGCCGGGGTCCTAGCTTGCGGACGTCGGCCCTTCTGGACTCCTACGGTTTGATGTCATCTTTTTGAGGAGCACGTCGATCACTACGCGCTGTTGACGACTGAGCTCGGTTCGGTTAATTACCGGACGGCCGGATAGCGGGTTACCCATTGCTCGGCGTCTGCAAGCCCGCGTCTACCGTGGTCCGTCGTCGGGGTCGGAATTTCGGCGGCCGATGGACCTTTGTCCTCCTTCTTCGCTAACATTACTGCTTCGCAGAAAGAGGCGACCGCCTGCCATTCCTCCCACATCCTACTCGCCTCATTCCTCACCTTTAACATAATATCCCAAAATCTAAGTAGATAACCGGTATAGCCTGCGTGAACAAATCCGCGGGCAATAGCTAGTTATTTATAGTAATTGTTTTCAACCTGTTATTATTTGACTGTATTTTATACGTTTGAGTGAGATGACGACAGAAAAAGTAGGTGAAATCGGAAGGTGCCAACTCGCGCGGACTTGCGCGAATTGCTTAAGCGAGTTGACGAACAAGCCATATTAGGTAATTTCTGGAAGTATTGGTCCGATTGCAAAAAGTTTTTTACTAATAGAAACCTGCTTTATTCCTGAGTGACATAGGCCGCGTGCAAATGCTAGTATATTATATTTATCGACCGTGAAGTGATGTGAGGTGTCCGTGAGGTATTGGTATACCGCCTAAAAATATATTTTTTCAAGAAAATCATAATTTACCGCTATGAATTCAAAAAGGTTTTTCCGCGTGTTTTAGGCGATTATCACACTGCTACGCATCACGCTGCATGTTGCGTGTCGACACACCTACGCGCGTACTTGCGGAAGTGCAGATCTGCATCATCCTACGGGTTTTTTTACGCACTCACGCGCGTAGGTGCGTTTTGTAAATTCACGCAGACTACGCGACTCAGTCTGCCATACCTTGCGTGTCGCCCGCACCCACGCGCGTGTGTGCATGTTTGTCTTCATGTAGGCACGTGATCTGCATGAACGCGCGTGGATGCATTTTCTGTATATTGGACTGTGCCTGTTTTCTATACAAATGGAGATACTTACAAGCAATGTTAATACACGCATTTACGCGCTACGCTGCGTGGTACGTGGCAATGTGATAATCGCCTTAGTAAAATTCGAGTGATTTTTTTGTTTTCAGGTTTCACAGACAGTTTGGAGTTATTGGTACTTTGCTGTCGATATAAAAAAATACACCAATTAATATCACATGCTGCAGTGACAATAATAATAACAATTAATTTAGTAACATCATGGTTACTCTCGTTAAAACAGAGGTAAGAAAGGGACACACCGACCCTTTCTCGTTGTCTTGTTCAGTACATTTTTCCCCGTTTGCTTGTTAATATGAACTTAATCTTGATGAGAATAAATAACACTTTAGAGTGTGATTGCTGCGTAGGCAATCTAGATTATCCGTAGGATACATAAAATCTTTGCTCTGGTGTCTGTATTGTGTCTTGCTATATTTCACTGGGACACCATGGTAGCGCAGTCCCTTGAACCATCTGGCCAAAATTATGTGGACGCACCTCTCGCACCCGCCTAGGCGGCAGTATGCAAATCTGTGCATTTATTTGCGGCTAACAGCATCTGGAAAGCACGCGACACCAATTTTTATGTGTAAAAATGTTTCTAAAGATCCAAGCCCTTTCGAAGGAGTAGAAAAGTTGCGAAAAGTTGCGAAATTGCTAAATATTTTTCTTAGACAAAAGTATTAATAGCACGAAAAAATCAAATGTTGATAACGTTTTTCATGAATCTACACTTGAGAGCAAAAAAATCGCACATAGCTTGTAATTTCTTTTAATACTGTTTTTTCGTAAATCTAAAGATATTGAGTACAAATTATTAAGAAAAATTGAAGCATACAAAGTTAACTTTATAAAAACACAAAATTAAGATCATTGACCTTCACGTAACTCACAAAAATCAGCGGTATAGCGAATTTCCCAAATTCGCCCATTTGCATTTCACTAGTTGCATCTTTACCTGAAGCTACAAAAAGGCTGTTGTTTTGGAGTTTTAACCAGTTTCCGTTAACGTGATAACGTCTCTATTAGAAACAGACGGATTGACTGGAAAAATATGGATACCACGCCCGCAGAAGCCGTTCAAGTTATTGCCTTACCCAAAGCAGACCATAATCAAAATGAAGTCGCTCGACAGCTAAATTTCAGCAGCTTCCCTGTTCGTCTGGTATACCAGAGGTTTTAAGAGACCCGTGGGTATATTCGGCGACCAGGATATGGCCGGTGGCGTATAGGATCAGGGTGTGATTATCGCTTTTCTCTAAGAAGTACTTTGAAAAATCGGTTACTAAACACGATTGAACTGACACAAAAGCTTCAAGAAGTTCCCAATGTCAGTATAAATCAGTGGACAATTAGGAAAAGACTAGGTGAAGCAGGCCTGACTAGACATCACTCAGCAAATGGAACCAAATTGACCACAGCTCACCGACAAGCCCGGCAATAATTTGCCACGAAACACTTAAATTGGATGTATGCCTAATGGCAGGCTGTTGTGTTTTTTGATAAGTGCGGAATGACTTAGATGACCATGATGGATGCTGTAGGGTCTACAGAAGGTCATCAAGGTAATTTTAACAATGCTGCATAAGCGACCAAGTGGGTTTTTTAGGCGAATTGGGGTGGCATAATTTTGGACACTAAAACTGACATTGTATTCATCACTGGGCCATTACTGGCCTGATATCGTGAGGGATGTTGTTTTATGATACATCAAAAAGTGTTCGAAGAATATTTGAAGCTACTTCTGTGGCTTGTGGAAGATTTTTTTTCCTTAATGCAGAACAACATCAGATCGCATGTCCCTAGAACAGTTTGCGACAACATGTAAGATGTTGGAATCATTGCGATAGAAAGGCCAGCTCGTAGTTCTGATCTTAATCCAATTGAGCATATCTGGAATGACCTTGAAAGAAGACTTAGTGCAAAAAGCCTGCCTCTCCATCCCTCTAAGAGCTTCAATTTGTCATTGACGAGAAGTGGGACGTTATACCCAAAGATTTCATGGTAAAATTAATACGGTTGATTAAAAATCGAGTAACAGCTGTAAATAATTCTCCGAGAGGGAATACACTTTATCGACAAACAGGATGACCAAGAATTTTAAGTTTGACTCTCATTCTTTTTTAAGTGAAATTTGGTAATTTTTCCCATTATTTGGATTTTGTGCTCTAAACCCTTTCAAGGATATTTTTTTACGCTGTATTTCATATCATTAGAAAGTTAATTAAATAGGCTTTTAATTAGTGTACAACATGTTTTCAATAACTATTCACATTCTTGATAAAAACTGCCTTAACAAAAAGAGTTATGTGCGATTTTTTTGCTCTCGAGTGTATAATAAACATATATTTTTTTCAAACCTATTAACCTGGCCTTTACCGAGAAGTAGGCTTCAGAAAGTCACTGTTTTATGGCACTTTTCGGGCGCTTAGGCCTTAAGTCAAGAGTGAATAGGTTTCTTCTAGGTAAGCGCGTTCCATCGTCGACCGCATCGTCGCTTTCCAGCAGGTGAAATAGCGGTCAAGCGCGAACCTATCAACCATAAAAAAGAAGAAGAAAAAACTTTTTTTATAAAACGCATTGATAAGTTTAAAAAAAAATCATAATCTGAAGTAAATTGTTATTTCTTTAGAACGCCTTCACACTTGCCAGCGTAGGCGTTTGATAAACGTATACGCAGCGCAGACGCCGCGACAACGCGTTGTTAAAGTCCACAAATAAGAATTGTCAAACTCATAGGTACAAGAACTCACAAATATCTGAAAATTTATTTGACGAATAGGCTAACCGGAAATGGTGAAATCAGCACTAAAAGTAAAATAATACACATAATAATTCTGATACGTAACTAAGTATATCTACTTTTTTATTGACTATTTTTTTAACTATTTTAGGTACATGTCTCTCACGCATATCCTAAGATTTGCTGAGTAATTGAGAAATAAAATTCCGAAGTTAGCGCTTTTCACACTACAGTTCGGATATTTTCCATAAAAGCTTTGTAGCATAAATTTTACAATCCTAGGTTTTACAATACTGTTGTTCGGAATTTACAGTAACAAAGATCCATTCTTTGAGTCTTACTAGCCAACAGCAGCTAGTAACTACTGAAAAGAGCCTACATTCACTGAAAGTTCAACTTCACAAGTATCATTTTTGAACATTTTTGTCCACGTGGTAGGTCAAAGTCAGCCAGGCGAGGCCCGGCGCTTCAAGTGCCCGCTTGAGTGTGGCTGGTTGTCAGGGTCTTAGTGGATTGCCATACTTTGCTCCTATATCCATGTCAAAGATTCTGTGGAAAAGAATAATGTCAGTAACATAAGCGAAAGTGACATGTCAGGATCACTTTGTTGGCGATCGGAGTTCTGGCCACGCCTCAAAGGAAAACGTAATACTATATTAACTAGCCTAAGGCCCTACCGCTCGATCAGTGCCATATAAAACGGTGACTTTTTGAAGCCTACTCCTCGATAACGGCTAGGTTAGAAAAAAATATGTTTATTATCGATTCATATACCGCGTGTGAGGGTCATAGCAGCCCAGCAACTAGAAGTTACTAGGCTGCCAGTGAACAGTGCCCTCGTGAGGGCGATCGACGGCGGCGATCTCTCGCGCCGGGCCTTGTATTGATACGAGCCATGGTCTGCAGCAGCCCAGCAACTAGAAGTTACTAGGCTGCCAGTGAACAGTGCCCTCGTGAGGGCGATCGACGGCGGCGATCTCTCGCGCCGGGCCTTGTATTGATACGAGCCATGGTCTGCAGCAGCCCAGCAACTAGAAGTTACTAGGCTGCCAGTGAACAGTGCCCTCGTGAGGGCGATCGACGGCGGCGATCTCTCGCGCCGGGCCTTGTATTGATACGAGCCATGGTCTGCAGCAGCCCAGCAACTAGAAGTTACTAGGCTGCCAGTGAACAGTGCCCTCGTGAGGGCGATCGACGGCGGCGATCTCTCGCGCCGGGCCTTGTATTGATACGACCCATGGTCTGCAGCAGCCCAGCAACTAGAAGTTACTAGCCTGCCAGTGAACAGTGCCCTCGTGAGGGCGATCGACGGCGGCGATCTCTCGCGCCGGGCCTTGTATTGATACGAGCCATGGTCTGCAGCAGCCCAGCAACTAGAAGTTACTAGGCTGCCAGTGAACAGTGCCCTCGTGAGGGCGATCGACGGCGGCGATCTCTCGGGCCGGGCCTTGTATTGATACGAGCCATGGTCTGCAGCAGCCCAGCAACTAGAAGTTACTAGGCTGCTATGAGTAACTGGAGATCACATTCAGAGTTTAACGTTTAGTTTAGTTTATTTATTTTTTCCGACCTAGGAAGAGGTGGCGAGACGACCTAGATGCCTACCGCGGGGACATTGATGTATGCCAGTGAAGTAGAGCATCACCGTGCCCTCGTGAGGGCGATCGACGGCGGCGATCTCTCGTGCCGGGCCTTTATACGAGCCATGGTCTGGAGCGAGGTGGAGTGACAGGAGATCGCCTACTTCTGCGAAGCAGTAATGCTAGCAAAGGAGGAGGTCGACCGCATCAGGCAATGGCGCTCACAGCGCCCCAGCCGCCGCCAGGATTCCGATCCCGATTTCCGGCCACAGCAGGCGTGGGCTTGCGGACGGCGAGTACCTAATGAGTAGCTCGCTGTCCGACCGTCCAGTAACTGTCTGGACCGAGCCCAAGTCGTCGACGGCGCGCACTGTGCCGTCGCGCCTCAAGGAGTTGTCAGCAACCGCAGGGGCCCAACTGGGTCGAAGCCTAATGGAGCCAAGGTTAGTTTCGAAAGATAGCTCGAGCCCCGGTACGAAAGGCAACGAAGGAACAGGAGTGGGTTTTCAGTCAGTAAAAGTCTGACACTATCTCCCGCTTCGACCAAGAGCGGGGATGTCATTAGATGACTTTCCCACCGGAAAAAAAACTCCAGTGAGATGTCGATTACGCAAAGACATTGATACCATAAAGCGGTCATCGTGCTCTGATGTCACCCGATTTCTGCCTGAACCCGATCGTCTATTGTAACTTCCGGTCTCCAACAAACCTTTGGTGCACTCGTCTTACTGCATCGACTTAAATGAAGACATCTAGCCACGACGCACTGACTCAAGCCAGTCTGTATTATTGTCACTACTTGAGCAGCCTCAGTTGGACTTATATCCATTTTTACATTAAATATACACGCTTAAAATCAAGTTACATTAGGCAAATTCCAAATAAAGATCGATTTGATTTGACATTGACATTCGGTCAATTATTGTTTTGCAGGAAACGGTAACTTATTTGTTCAAGTTTCAGATACAGTCAAAATATTTCTGAAGTTTTCTATTATGTAGGTAATATTAAGTACCTACATAAATATAATTTAGAAATCATGCTCAAGAACATAAAGGTAAGATGTCGTTGTTTGTGCACATTTTTCGTTTTGTTTGGTTAGGGATTAGCAGTATCAGTATTCTCTACGATTTTTTTTATCGCCGACAATTGAAATGACGTTTATAGCGTAAAACTAACACGACGTATTTAGAAAACTGGCTTAATATAATCTTGCAAGAATCAAGTTTGCAAGGAAGCAACTGGCATGCAAGTTCTCTGCTTAATAACGCTACAAATCGCGTTCATACATATAATACGGCAGGCTACCAAAAAGAGTTTAGCAAAAAATATACTCACGACTTAGAAGTGGAAGTAATGTACTCATTTACTTTACGGAAACCATAATAAATCAAAAACAAGGCACCGCCAATTAATACTGTTACGATTATACACCCAATACCAACAACCACAAGTAAAACAGTATTTCCAGGTGTCATAACAATTTCAAAGTAATTAAAGATCGTTTTTTAAGATTTGACAAGTGCAAATGCCAAATTCTAGAAGTAGTATTTTTATGTCGCCATAGTAAAAGTGATGTCTCCAAATTCGATTTTTCATACCGATTTTTTTAACAATATAACGTTTTTGGAAAATAGGACTAAGAGTCTGTGCGGAAAGTAAACCATCGTGGGATTTGAGGGCGCTGCTGTAGATAAATATCGTTTTTGTTATGTAAGCAACATTGTGAGGACATTATAGTGCGACTGTTAAATCTGGATATTTTGAAACTATGTTAGACTAGCTTCTTCCAGCGCCTTCACCCTATAATAAAAATTATCCTATTGGCTGAATTTGCTCACCTAATGAAACTGCAATGTTATAGCTTATGTGCTATATTATTGCAATGTTTATGATTAAGTTCATATGTCTAGTAGTTTTTGCGCGACACATCCATACATACAATTACCTCCATCCATCTACACAAACTTTTACTGAGTTAACGAAAAAAAAGATACGGCCGTTTATGTCGCGAAAAAAACATATATTTCGATACTCAAGGGAATCAAAGTTCATAGGGCGAATCTCGTTGATCTAGAATCCTGAAATTTGGCATAAATCAAGGTCTCATAGAACAAGTACAGGGAAAAATCTGAAAATTATAAATTTGTAGATCCGCCACAAAAAAAAATTGTTTGCAATTCAGAAAAATCTTCGTAACTCAATTCGGGAATTGATTTCATAGGTAAATTTGTACAGAATCCTCAGTGCGCGAGTCCGACTCGCACTTGCCTTTTTTTATTTTAGTTACTGTATCCTTACTCAAGCCTGAAAAGAAATATTCTAAGTTAGTCGAAATGCATTTTAAATTTAAAGTATCAATACTCTTTATACTAGCCATCGAAAATATTGACCAAAACAAAATAAACAAATATCGTCATGTGTAAATGAATTTCCGTTTAATTTATAAATATTTGGAGATAACAGGGACAGGAGTTCACCTAGGAAGTCTAAAAACATTAAAATAAAAGTGTTACGTACCAAAAAAACAGCATAGCAATGCTTCCCAAGTTCGTGACTTTGTTTTGATCAACAATGGTGTGATTTGCCATTTGTTATCTTTGGCAAAACTGTAATATATTAAATATTATTTGCCTTGCAGTTCATTGAAATTTTTTATCACATTTCTGAAGATTTCAATTAAAAATCACAATAAAATAATAATAAACAAACCCTCTGTCAACATGATATTTGGCATTTGACGGATGGCTGGGTTGGGTTGCTACTTAAAATCTTTAATGTTGTTTTCACTTTACGCCACGACGGTTCTTTTATCGCACAGACAATACTGTAGACTCAGGCCAACGAAAGATGGGACTGAATTATTTATTAAAGTCCTTATAAGGCAGCATTTAAAAAAAAATTAAGCACTGTCAAAAATGTGTAGTTGACCTTTCAAACTTCATTCATCTTGTGTTTACGTACATCTTATTTTCGTTTATTTTATTATAATAATGCTTTAAACAATAAATAATTCGACGAGGAGGCTTCTCTTCAAGATGATTGATAAAGTCAAAATCAAAAAAAGTGAGATTAATCGGAAATCTGTACAGAAAATGCAACGGCTGGATACTATAAGTTCATATATAGGTTAGTGTTTTGAATGTCTAGTAAAATAGCTTGACACTTTTCGATTATTTATAACAAATTGCAATAAGTAATACTTTAATATACTTTTTAGGAGATATAGACAATGAGCAGGTGAAACTGTAAATTACCAGAACGGCAAAGGCATTGAAAACTCTTGAAGAAATTGAAATATCGACTTCTGAATCACAATACCTAAGAAATACTATTTTCAATGACGTATTTTTCTCCTTTCAGACCTTTTAGATTTAACAATAATTTACTGTTGTTTATAGGAGACGCTTATGGATGACTAAATTAAATAATAGGCATATTGTTGTATTATATTATGACATTTGATTGTTATGATGTTATGTCTTATTTTTATTGGTATCATTAAACTGTTACGAAATAATTGTGATTTTCGTTTTCAGACTTAAGCGTGAGAACACTGAAAAGAATAAAAAAGAAGGGTCTATTAATCAAGGAAAGTGGAACACTCCCGGAAAAAGTGCCCTCGTTGTGCAACAGTTTCCAATTTGGATAATTTTGATGTTCTGTTAGTGAATGTTATAGTAAATAAATTATATAAACGAAATTTAAATCTTGCGTTAATTCATTAAACTCAAAGCGAACGCCAGCGTTCTCTCTCATTGTCTTTCTATTGTGTATCTAATAGTATTCGAAAAGTTAAACGCACATTATGCAGGCAAGCGACATACAAGTTAACTGAACTTGTATATTGAAGATAAAAATGTTTGACTGCTGGTCTAGCTCCACTACCACTAGGGCGCACAAATTGTTAGTTTGTTTGAAATCACTGGTAGTGGCACGTGTTCAAAATGGTAGAGTTGTGTGTCGTGAGTAAACGGGCGTTATAACTCTATCATTTTTTTTTTTACTTTATTTTTATTTTATTATTAAGGACAGCAATATTTTTTTTACAATATTTGTCCATCTAACAATCAGAAGATTGTATAGTGCAAATAAAACAACTTCAGGCGTGCACAATATTCACAAATGCGTACCTAGAAACTTAGTATTTTTAAATTAAAAAAAAGGTCCAAGAAAGAGGAAGAAATTATGCGACTGCGCTGTTCTAACAGTTTGAGTTTGGTATACCCTACCCTTCCGTCGCTTATCCATATGGAGTTTTGGGTCGGATTGTAATAAGGAATATTTTTTAAGCACAGTACGCACTGCGTAACAGTGTTATATAGAGTCCGTCTAATGAAAGCGTGACCTGAGAAAAGGAGGTTACAACCAAAAATTTTGAATGTGGTATTATTGAAATAGTAGGAGAAAATAGTTTTGATACTAGAGTATTTTTTGTATTTATGACAATTGTATAATAGTTAATTCTAGTCAAAAACATGTGTGTAGACTTAATTATTTAGTGGGTGTATGGTAAAGGTCAATAACACACAAAATGTTAATTATTATCCCAAATTATTTTATTTTATCTGATCTCTCAAATGTCGCTATATAATATTCAAATAATATTCTTTATTTACCATTTGGCCTTCTGGCAAGAATACCAAGTGCACAACACCGCGATAGTCAATTAAAATGGTCAACATGATTTCAACTTCATCACGTCTCGCCAACACTAATAATGTGTTTCAAGATTGTTGGGTTGGAATCGATTCGTTTTAGCATAGAGAAAATTCATATCTTTTGGGATTAGTCAAGTGGGAACATGTTTATTCCAATGATTGTTTCAAATGATACGGATCGACTCGTGAGACACAAAAAGTTCAATAGCTCTCAAACTTGAACTAGGATTTCAGTCACTATTTCCTTCACTTTCGCAATTTTAACTTCAGTTGAAGATTTTGATGCACTATCAGACAAAGTGAGGCAAATCTTTCATTACATCTCAACTGCGCAACGCATTCTACCACTCACTAGCATGTGTTTTTGATTAAGTCGATTCACCAAAAGCCTTCTTTATTCGATGTTTTTGTCCATTATGAAATTCGCAATATGTCAGATTATCTAAAAATATAAGAAAAAAAATCATTACATCCTAAATATCATCATAACTATCTAATAATATTAGTCGACAAGGATCAAGATTAAAACGTCATACTAACTTAAAAATACAGAAATCGTATGTAAACATTGTTGGTTTTCATTGAAAACACCTTCTTTCTTGTTTTTGTTTGAACTTATTAACCATAGTGTGTAGCAGTTTTTGCACGTTACTGTTTATTGTATTTCCCATAATTAAGCAATTATTCTTGAAAAATAAATATCCGTTTCCAAAACTGACAATTGCAACCATAGACTTTGACGTGATTTTTTTCGGCAAAACAATGTTGCAAATTAAATTTAAAAAAAAAAACTCCAGGTTACGCTTTCAGTAGACGCACTCTACCTACTTAGACTTTACAAATATTTCCAACTTATACGCGAACAAAGTCATGGGCAAGAGATATTGATTATAATAAAACAAAATCAATCAAAAAACCTAATAGCAACATTTTCGACTTCTACGCGGATGAATTCACGGGAAAAGGCTAGTTGTTAAATGAACATGCACTGCATATAATCATAAATAATCAAAAGTATCAACATCGTTTAAGCAGCGTACAGTCAGAGTGAACAACTTCAGAATTTTTAAATTCGGCCTCCTTTTTGTTGTGCCATCATTCGTTGGTCAGACTCTAGTACTGTCTTACCAACTTATATGTGAAATGGAGAAAATGGGAACTACGGCCGCCATGTTGAAATGTCATTCGATTATCAGTGTCTACTACATTCGGGTGCTGTGTCGGTCATGGCCACAAAGTACATTTTTTCATTGAGAAAAAGGTCCAAGTCAAATCGTGGAGGGCGATACGCTGTACCAAAGAGATTTAAAGAGATACAATAGAGCGGCTATCAGGAGAAATGTCTTAGAAAAACTGTCATCCTATCTCTCAGTGACGCCATCTAGCTTTGAATGGCAATCACGCGAATTAAATTTGTCAAAATTTGTATAAATTTAACTATTGCTCGGTAGGTGGCCAGGGGCTTTACCATGATATGTTAAAATGTCAGTAGTACGAACGAAAAAGGATCTAACAGTTCGGTTTAGGTCGTAAAATAGATCACGTTAAGAGCACGTAGTAGAAGCTTCAGTGTGTGCCAGTGGCGTAGCTTGGGAAGGGGAGAGCGGGCCATGGCCCCAGGCGGCATACGAAAGGAGGCGGCAGAAAGCGCCAATTTATTTATTTGGAAAAAAAAGAATCCTTAGATATTCGAAATACGTACGTGCCAAGCAAATTTTGATGCAGGGTAGACCCATGCATGCTGCAACAGGTATATTGCTTTTTATTAATCAAAGTTCATTCTCTGACGTAACAATGTCGGACCAAGCTCAACCATGACTTGGCACTGAGTGTGTTCACGCTGACGCGATTAAACACGCGCATACCGACCTTGGGCCAATGCTCGTATGCGCAAGGCAAGTGACGTGATTCTTAAGGTGTTGTGGAGGTCTCAGTTTGACCACATTGGCCGAATAGGGGACAAACCCCGTTGGTAGTAAAGCGTTTTGGTCCCCGGCAAACTCGAGTGAATCGAACTTCTGCCATCCCTCACCTCCGCCACTGCTGAAACCCGACGGGTCCCTGGCTCATACCGCTGAGGAGAAAGCAAACTTAATTGCCTCTCTTATTGCGGAATCTTCGCATCTGAATTCCGGTGACGCACCGCCCCTGTTTCTCCTGATGGGTACGTGACGAGTATGTCGGATATTCGTATCCATCAGAAAGACGTACCTACGTAAGAATAAAGCTAGTGGCCCCGACGGGATACCTGCAGTCGTTCTTAATACTGGTGTTCTTATACATAATAAACAACAAAGGGCGGCGTATTTCTGGTCGACCCCAAGCGGCGAAAACCCACGCTACGCCACTGGTGTGTGCTAGGTAAGGTTAAACTTTTCAGCAATAGATGGCGCTATCATAAAATCAGCAAATGTTCTAGAACTATTCATTGAAATTGTTGAATTTTAATTAATTACTGCGTAAATACCAAGAATATTTACGAAAATAAACCGAAGTTAGGTCCATCAATTTTACCATAACAAGATTTGCAATAGCGTAATGCGCAACTCTGCATATTTTCTCAGAAAATGATTTTCTTTTAGTGCCTAAAGTGGATACAAACATGACTTGACGTGTAGGGGTGTCATACTAGACTGAGCGACTTGTTACTACAAACAAGTTTCGGATTTTCTCTTTTGTTCACTATGTCCTGTCTATTGGTAGTATATATTTAATGTCTTTGCGCTGTAACTATTGCGATTTTATTTCCATTTAAGGTTAAGGTAATCCACATTTGTTCAACGGTGTCGTATCTTGGGTCACCTGGAGTGGACCAGGTACGAACGGTCAAACTGCGTTTTACATAAAACCCTACACCACCACCCGCGACCCCCGTGTACAGTCAGCGGCCGCGGTGTATGACGTAGGCGGTAACCTGGCACAGTGGGCGCGCGCGCCTCCTGTCCGGCCTGCAACTAAGTTTCGTTGACCGCCATTACATCGAAAGAATGGTTTTCAACTGCAGCTATAAAATCATCGTGATTAGTGCTAAGAGAACCTACGTTCAACAAACCAAGTTTAAGGTATTTTTCAAGCATAATTAACTGTATAAATTATACGAAAGTATAGAGACCTAATTTCGTAGTCATGAAATGTTGAAACTATCATATTCAATCTAAAATTGCAAAGTATAACCCAACACAAATAGCGCAACTGATAACAACAAATATAATAAAAGGCTAAATATAAACACACTGTGGATAGATGCGTAAACAGAAAAACACCATTGTGAATAATAAAACATGTATACAAAGAGATTTGAAGAGATACAATAGAGCGGCTATCAGGAGAAATGTCTTAGAAAAACTGTCATCCTATCTCTCAGTGAAGCCATCTAGCTTTGAATAGCAATCACGCGAATTAAATTTGTCAAAATTTGTATAAATTTAACTATTGCTCGGTAGGTGGCCAGGAGCTTTACCATGATATGTTAAAATGTCAGTAGTACGAACGAAAAAGGATCTAACAGTTCGGTTTAGGTCGTAAAATAGATCACGTGTGCCAGTGGCGTAGCTTAGGGAGGGGAGGGCGGTGGGGGCCATGACCCTAGGCGGCATACGAAAGGAGGCGGCAGAAAGCGCCAATTTATTTATTTGAAAAAAAAAAACTTATATATTCGAAATTGCGAGCGCAATGTTACGTACGTGCCAAGCAAATTTTGATGTCGATGTTAAGTCTACCCTGCGTGCTGCAGCAGGTATATTGCTTTTTATTAATCCACTGGCACTGAGTGTGTTCACGCTGACGCGATTAAACACGCGCATACCGACCTTGGGCCAACACTCGTATGCACAAGGCAAGTGACGTGACTCTTAAGGTGTTGTGGAGTTCTCAGTTTGACCACATTGGCCGAATAGGGAACAAACCCCGTTGGTATAAAGCGTTTTGGTCCCTGGCAAACTCGAGTGAATCGAACTTCTGCCGTCCCTCACCTCCGCCACTGCTGAAACCCGACGGGTCCCTGGCTTACACCGCTGAGGAGAAAGCAAACTTAATTGGCTCTCTTATTGCGGAATCTTCCCGTCTGAATTCCGGTTACGCACCACCCCCTGTTTCTCCTGATGGGTACGTGACGAGTATGTCGGATATTCGTATCCATCAGAAAGACGTACGTAAGAATAAAGCTAGTGGCCCAGACGGGATACCTGCAGTCGTTCTTAATACTGGTGTTCTTAAACATAATAAACAACAAAGGGGCGTATTTCTGGTCGACCCCAAGCGACGAAAACCCACGCTACGCCACTGGTGTGTGCTAGGTAAGGTTAAACTTTTCAGCAATAGATGGCGCTATCATAAAATCAGCAAATGTTCAGAACTATTCATGGAAATTGTTGAATTTTAATTAACCTTTTGAATGTCTTAAGTTACACAGTTCGACATAAGCAATTGTCTTTCTATTGTGTCTCTAATTACGGCATTCAAAGAGTTAATTACTGCGTAAATACCAAGAATATTTACGAAAATAAACCGAAGTTAGATCCAATAATTTTACCATAACAAGATTTGCAATAGCGTAATGCGCAACTCAACACGTTTTCTCAGAAAATGATTTTCTTTTAGTGCCTAAAGCGGATACAAACACGACTTGACGTTTAGGGGTGTCATACTAGACTGAGCGACTTGTTACTACTAAGTAACAAGTATCGGTTTGGACTTTTGTTTGCTATGTCCTGTCTATTGGTAGTATATATTTAATGTCTTTGCATGTATAAGATAATTTAGTAAATATGATTTCAATTAATTGTATAAAAGTTATTGTATAAAATATTTGTGTATAATTTTTAATATATAATAATTGCAGATTCATTTTTACTACCATGAAATAGCGAAAATAAAAACATGTATTAAAATTATAAATACTGACCAAGTCATTGTAAATAATATTTGTGCGTGTTTTGAAAATTGAATAAGCTATGCATGAAAACACTACCAACTTAAAAACACCATTGTAAATAATAAAATATGTAAAAAATAATTCAGTTAACATAATTATAATTAATTTACCAATAAAAATATTTGTAAATAATTATTGTATATAAATTATTGTCGTTTAGACTACAATTCTATTAAAAAAGAGATTGACCAAAGTGACTTTAGTTCAGTTTTGAACGAAACTGACGCGAATAATGCTACTGATAATTTGATCTCGGTTATTAATAATGTGATAAGGAAACACACAAATCAGGAAAAAATTAGTAGGAGAAAACGTATTCTGAAGCCGTGGATCACAAAAGGATTACTTCGTTGTATATGGAATCGTGACAGAATGCACATTCAAGTTAAGGAAAATCCGAATAATACAATCCTCCACACCACATATAAAAGGTACCGAAATTTCTGCGATGCCCTGCTCAGAAAACTCAAAATAAATACGAAAAAGAACAGTTCGCTAAAGCACAAAACAGTGCGTAAGCAACATGGGATATTGTAAACTTAATTTCAGGTAGAAAATGTCAGTCACAGCCAGCAATGGAACTCTTAAAATTATCAGCTGATGCTAAATTATCGACCAACTGTGTTATCAAATACTTTGTTAACGTTGGAAAAGACCTGGCTTCGAAGTTGGTTCCTCCAGATAATGTGCCCGAACCCTGCCACGGTAGTGGATCTGTATCACAGGTTAACTCTCTTGGGATACTGCCAGTGAGCCATGAAGAAGTGGCAACTATCATACGGTCACTTAGAAATAACTGCGCAACTGGCTGGGATAATATTCCAGCTTCAGTAATTAAGCTTTCACAGGAAGTGTTGATACCACCTATTACACACATTTGCACCACCTCTATTTCTGCTGGTGTATTTCCAAATAGCTTCAAAAAAGCCATAGTGACCCCTGTATATAAGGGTGGGGACAGAGAGCAACTTACGAATTATAGGCCTATTTCAGTGCTGAGTACATTATCAAAGATTCTGGAAAAGATACATAATAACAGCTTGACCAAGTATCTTAATAAATTTAACATAATCTCAGAAAACCAGTATGGATTTAGATCGGGTGTATCAACTGAAGGTGCTGTGACTAATCTCAGTGCTGCAGTAGCTGATAAAATGGATAATAGTTACAAATGTTATGGTATATTTCTAGATATTTCAAAAGCCTTTGATACGGTCTCTGTCCCGATCCTTTTATCCAAATTGGAGCGTTTTGGAGTTCGAGGACTATCTTTGAATATTTTTAAAGATTATCTTACCAATAGAAAACAGGCAGTCAAAATTGACACCGTGATAAGTGCGGATGAACAGATCGAATATGGAATCCCGCAGGGGAGTATTCTTGGCCCCACGCTGTTTATAATATACGTCAATGACTTGTGCAGGATGGTTCTTAAAAATAGTGATATTGTTACATATGCTGATGACACAGCCTTATTAGTCTATGGGAAAATAATAATATAATAATAATATTCCACAACTATCACACAACGCCGTCTAGTCCCAAGCTAAGTAGAGCTTGTGTTATGAGTACTAGACAACTGATAAACATACTTATATATTTCTAAATACATACATATTATAGATAAATTACACCCAGACACAGAACAAATGATCATGCTCATCACACAAACATTTGTCCTTTTTTTTTATGGTGGGAAAAAATCATGCATTGACATCCCCCGCCCTTGGGCGGAGCGGGAGATAGTGTCAGACTCTTACTGACTAAAAGACCCACCCCGTTCCTTCTAGCCTTCATACCGGGGCTCGAGCGCCCTTTCGGATAACCCTGGCCCTAGTAGGCTTCGACCCGGCTGGGTCCCTGCTGTTGCTGACAACTCCTTGAGGCGCGCGGGAACAGTGCGCGCCGTCGACGACTTGGGCTTGGTCCGGACAGTTACCGGACGGCCGGACAGCGAGCTACCCATTGCTCACTGTCCGCAAGCCCGCGCCTGTGGTGGCCGGAAATCGGGATCAGAATCCCGGCGGCGGCGGCGGCGGCGATAACGCCGTTGCCTGATGCGTTCGGCCTCCTCCTTTGCGAGCATTACTGCTTCGCAGAAGTCGGCGACCGCCTGCCACTCCTCCTCGTTCCGGACCTTGGCCTCAACCAGGGCCCGGCGCGAGAGGTCTCCGCCGCCGATCGCCCCCACGAGGGCACGGCGATGCTCCGCCCAAGCAGGGCACACCTCGACTTTGTGCTCCACCGTGTCCTCCGGGCGTTCCGCACAGTGGCGACACCCGGGCGTCACTTCCGCATGAATCCGGTGCAGGAAACTCCCGAACGAACCATGTCCGGTGAGGACCTGCGTCATGCGAAAGGTAAGGACGCCATGAGGTCTTTCCAGCCACGCCTCAAAGAGGGGACTTACCGCCATGATTGTGGCGTGCCCAGCACTGGGTTGCGATAGTCGTTGACGCCATTTCACCATGAGATCCCGCCGGAGCTCTGTCCGCCATGCCGTGACCTGTCGCGGTAGTGGACTTTCACCCCGGCGTTGCATGTCCACGCGCATATCGTGCATGTGTGCAAGGACTGTTGCCTCCAGATCCCACGGTGGTAGGCCAGCCAGAAGGCTCGCCGCTTCGCGGGAGACCGTGCGGTATCCCCGCACCATCCTTATCGCCATGACCCTCTGGCAGGCGTTCAGCATGGCCGCCGGTACAAACATTTGTCCTGGGTGGGAATCGAACTGACGGCCTCCGGCATAGCAGTTAGGGCCACTAACCACTAGACCAACAGGCCAGTCAAGCTGGACAGAAGCTAAGGTACACGCCGAGAATAGTCTAAGAGAGGTCATGTTACGACTATCTACTAATTTGCTAACTCTAAATGTATTAAAAACAAAGTATATTCGTTTTTATCTCGCCAACACCTCGACACCTTCAGTGGAAACCACAACACTTTCTGCCCACAATTGTGCCAAATCATCAATTACTTGTCCTTGCATACCATTGAAGAATGTTTGCAGTATAAGATACCTTGGCGTATTAGTTGATGAACGATTGGATTGGCGCCCACAGGTGGAGACTCTTACAGGACGAGTCAGAAAGTTGGTTTACGTTTTTAAGAATCTTCGTCGTTCAGCCGATCGGTTGATATTGTACACAGTCTATCTTGCACTATGTCAATCAATATTGGGTTATTGTATTCCGGCATGGGGTGGGACTTACAAAACTCTATTTTTGAAAATAGAAAGAGGCCAAAGGTCTATCCTTAAGATCATACATTGTAAACCACGTGACTATTCTACCACCGAATTATACAAGGAATGCGGTGTATTGACGGTGCGACAGCTGTTTATTCTACGCACGATGCTCCGGCTTTCGTTGCTTCCCCTTAATAAAGAGGTTTTGAGGAAACGTAGTGGTGCACTTGTTTGCCCCTCTGTGCGATGTAAAACAGCTTTCGCACAGCGACAGTACAGGGCTTTGAGTTCCAGGCTTTACAATGAAGTCAGCAAAAAGATCTCACTTTACAAACTCAATAAGCACAAGTTTAAAAATAAATTATCAAATTGGTTAAAGTCACAATGAGTCAGAAAAACTTATTGAAATAACTAAATGATGTAAAGCTTAATTTTTATTTAATTTTTGTCTTTTTTGTTTTCTTTTTCTTTATTTAAAAAAAAATGCACTAACCCAGAAGACATAATATTATGCTCCCAACAGAATAGGATAATAACACTATATCAGACTGCACAAACAAAACGGTGGACCGCCGACTACCCAAGATACGGGCAGTGCTCAGTTTGGGAGTCGTTGACTCACTTTTTGGAACGTACCAATGTTATAATGATGTTATCTTGTAGTTGTGTTTTTGTATACTTTTTGGAAGAAATAAAGAAATTATTATTATTAATGTATAAAATATGTGTATAATTGTTTGTATTTAATAATTGCAGATTCATTTTCATCACCATGAAATAGTAAAAATAAAAACGTGTATTAAAATAACAAAAATTGTCCAAATCGTTAGCAATATTTATATGTGTTTTAAAAATTAAATAAGCTGTGCATGAAAACACTACTAACTCTGTGTCAGGATTAAGCAAAAACAAATCCACAGTAAGCGGTTCACTATTTGTCCATAACTTGCTGAAGTGACCGATATTCTTAGAATTGTGTATGTTTGTTGTGGTCCCATGCCGCTGCGAGCAAAATAATGACCGCACAGGCGATCCGAGTTGTCTCCCATTCGACACCGCAGGAAGCACACACCACCCCATGGCAATAATAATAGTGTAGACAAAAACAAAACAAATTACTTTAAATAACAAAACATTGCGACCTGCAAAACATACTAGGTAACATCATAGCATCCATAGGCGCAACTATCAAATAAAATAAAGTTATATAACAATTTTGGATGCAGGACAAACCGGTTATTAACCAAAATCCTACGGATATCATCTTCACATCTGACTCGTTCAGCTTTTATGTTGTCTTCTTTGCGAGCGTAGATCTTCCCATCCCTAGTCCACACGTACTTCAATCTGTGTTGACTGCCGGCTTGGCGAGCGCTATAGAATAACTGGCGGTTTGTCCGTGTTAGACGTTCGTTAACGTATACTCGAAGCGCCGGCCCATTTATACTAAATAAAGGTCATTAGTACTTAAGCCACGTCGCACCCGAGCCGCGCGCAGCACTGCGTCTCGCGTAGCTCGCCTAGCGAATCGCACAGATATATTGCGCGGCCGTTGCGCAAAGGTGTCGGCAGAAATGGAGCTGTTGGAAAGTACTCTGTTACGGAGCGTGGATCCGACTCGCTCGACGTGAACTTGAATTTGATTTAACAAAGCGAGCTAAATATGTTAGTGTATGTATAGCTACGTATAAATTTTAACCGATACGTAAAAATGTAAGGTACAATAAGTAAGTTACTTATTAGCTCTTTTCTTTGAATACGACGTAGGTAAATTATAAACAATGGAAAATACCCGTGCGGTTAGTTATATAGTAGGTAACATGCATCCCCGCAACCTCGTTTCTCGTGCTATCTCTTACTGGCGCTAATATTATTCGTGCCAGAAAGAGATGCATGAACTGCACTACAGCGACGCCAATCGAATCCGGAATCAGTACGTCGACTGATATGTTTCGGTGAAGAAGTCCTTTTTCGTGTGTTCCTTTTTCGTGTGTTGTTAAATAAATAATATTTCTAAATAGGCCAGATTAGTTTTTTTATATACCATACCCATTTACGCCCAAGATTAAAGTAATCATAGAAAAAAGTAATAAGTAAACCAAATTATTTTATAGGAAATAGAGTAGGTATTTAAACATAACAATCTAAATGATTTTTTTTTTGTTTACTATAAAAAAATGCTGTCCTCAAATGAGGACAATGGGCTCATTTAGTATGATATGGCTCAAAGCATTTTTTTTTCAATACACAATGTTTTTCTGCATTTTTTGCACTCCCAATGTTTTTCTGCATTTTGAGCATTACAGAAGCTGATGAAAGAGAACGTTGGCAAATGGCGGTAAGTCCTCTCTTTGAGGCGTGGCTGGAAAGACCTCACGGCGTCCTCACCTTCCCCATGACGCAGGTTCTCACCGAACACTGTCAGTTCGGGAAGTTCCTGCACTGGACTCGTGCGAAAGCGACGCCCGGGTGTCGTCACTGTGTGGACCGCCCAAAGGACAGGGTGAAGCACACGGTCGAGGTGTGCCCCGCTTGGACAGAACATCGCCGTGTCCTCGTGGTGGTGACCGGCGGTAGCAATATCTCGCGCCGGGCCTTGGCAGGTAGTCGCTTCTTTTTTGCGAAGCAGTAACGCTAGCAAAGGAGGAGGCCGCACGCGTGAGGCAACGGCCCTCACGCCCCAGCCGCCGCCGGGATTCCGATCCCCATTTCCGACCACCGTAGGCGCGGGCTTGCGGACGGCGAGCAATGGGTAGCTCGCTTTCCAACCGTCTGTTACCCACCAAGTTGTCGACGGCGCGTACTGCTCCTGCACGCCTCAAGGAGTTGTCAGGAAACCGTAGGCACCCAGCAGGACTGAAGCCTACTGGGATCTTGGACTGGTTTCTGAAAGGAAGGTCCGACCCCGATATGAAGGGGAAAGAAGGAACAGATGTCATTGGATGATTTTTCACCGCCGAATAAAAAAGTATGACAACTATATTGCCTTCATCGCCTTCTTCTTCGTCAGTGAGAACACTTGGTTCTGGAGGCAGAGCGACGATATCGAATTCATAGTGGTCGCTTACTGTGAATTGCCGTTTCGACATATTTATGTTCAACAATCAAACTTTGGAGGTATGCGGAACAGAGAGTGAAGTCCCACATACTTCCTTTGGATCCCCTCCGGAGATCGGAGATCGATGGTTCTTGATGCGCGCCAGGCCAGCGTAGGTTGGTTCCAGTGGGTCGGAACCGATGCCGCATAGTTCTCGGTGAGTCGGAACTGTCTGCGGTGATACCCCAGTGAGTCGGGGTGTTGCTATCCCTGTGAGTCGGAATGATGCCCCAGTGATTCGGGGTGATGATGTCCCAGTGAGTCGGGATGATGCTGCAGGCTCCAGTGACTCGGAATAGTGCTGCTGGCTCCAGTGAGTCGGAGCGATCCTTGTGCGAGGTAGGGTTTGACTGCTGGCGTCGACCAGGGGAGGTTCTTCAAAGCTCTTCATGTGACTGGCCGAAGGTGCGGTGTGCCAAGGTCGCTGATGAGGCTGAAGGGATGACCAGGTAGTCTTGCTGGTGGTCAGGATACCCTTCATAGCCGTGGGTGCTGGTTGATGGCTCGCTGCTCGAAAGCTTGAGGAAGTGATGATGACGTCACGAAGTAGTAGCTGCACGAAGGCTGCGCTCACGTTCTTTGTCGAGGGAAAGGCCACCAGTTTGGAGGTATGGGAACAGAGAGTAAAGTCCCACATACCTCCGTTGAAAAGGGAGGATCCTCCGACCAGACAGGTGTTATAGTCTGGTGGGCTACTGCCCGATAGATGATTTCGGGCTGTCGTATATGTTCAAATCGCGCGGAGAACTTTTCGTACATACGATTTCGTACTTTCTTCGTAGTTCTTATGTGGCGCCATAGATGTCGCTACAAAACTGTAAAAAAGGAATATCTTACTCTTTATGCGCCCACTGTCCCCATTTGGGGACACCAACAAAAAAAACCGGCCAAGTGCGAGTCGGACTCGCCCATGAAGGGTTCCGTAGCAGCAAGTAACATAATATAAAAGCTCTTGTAATGTGTTGTAACTTTGATCGATGTTTTAATAATAGTGTATTGTTTTCGATTTATGACGCATTAAAAAAAAACTACTTACTAGATTTCGTTCAAACCAATTTTCGTTGGCAGTTTTTATAGTAATGTACATCATATATTTTTTTTAGTTTTATCATTCTCTTATTTTAGAAGTTAGAAGGGGGGGGACACACATTTTACCACTTTGGAAGTGTCTCTCGCGCAAACTATTCAGTTTAGAAAAAAATGATATTAGAAACCTCAGTATCATTTTTGAAGACCTATCCATAGATATCCCACACGCATGGGTTTGATGAAAAAAAAATTTTTGAGTTTCAGTTCTAAGTATGGGGACCCCCAAAATTTATTGCTTTTTTTCTATTTTTGTGTGAAAATCTTAATGCGGTTCACAGAATACATCTACTTACAAAGTTTCAACAGTATAGCTCTTATAGTTTCGGAAAAAAGTGGCTGTGACATACGGACGGACAGACAGACAGACAGACAGACAGACAGACAGACATGACGAATCTATAAGGGTTCCGTTTTTTGCCATTTGGCTACGGAACCCTAAAAAGTGGTTACCAGCTCAGTAAACTAAATATTTTTTATTGTCAAATAATTTTTACAAAGTAAACAATATTTTCAATAAGGTTTTAAAGAACAATTAAGAATCTACTAACATAAATATATTTTTAAAAAAATACTTAAATTTGGTAAGAATACAATTCGCTGATTCAATTTATTTATTATGCTAAAATAGTTTTTATATATGATATTATCCAAAATCTTTGATACAAAACGTAAGACACACTAATCACATCGTCAATATTGCACTGTTCGTAAACATACCATATTAATAAAAAGTTGAGGGTAGATTTGAAGGTGTCCTCGTTTGGGTATGGCAGGCGTAAATGGGTTAAATTGCACATTTATTTACTACAAAGAAAGATGATGAAAATGAAGTCTAATCTGACAGTCCTAAGCCTGAAAATGAAGAATGAAGGGAAATTTTCAATCACTAAAATAACATTAACAGCAGGGTTATCATCCAAAATTGCTATTAATGGCTACTAACTGAGTTTTAATCGATTATTAGCCAAATGATATTAACCGGATTATAATCATTGCCCAACACTAGTTGAAACAGATGAAGGAACAAGTTTATGTAAATAGATTGAGATTGAGAAGAAGAGCAGAAGATTTGTATATATATATTTAAATGGTTTTTATTTTATAACTAAACGAGTTTCTGTAATTGTAAGTAGTGGAATAAAGGGCATTTTTATTTTATTTATGAGCCGATATTGCGAGTTGATGACAACGTAACCCCAAGAAGCTCAAAGTGGTAGGTTATCGGCACGGTAACACACCGGAATGATGGAGCCGGGTAGAATTGGCACTGTTTAGCAGAAAAAAGACACGCCTGTGTTTTAGATGCATTGTACTTGACCAGATTGGCGTCCACCCAATCGGAGACTGCCTTCAAGGACGAGTTCAAGCGTTTAACCATAGACTCTCGGAACGACTGGATCTGTGACCCGCCAGCTCGAGCGTCAGACACATATTTCAGCAACAGTGCTGTCGTCTGCATACCCAAAGATACCGGGTTTAAGTAGATCATTTATGTGCAGCAAAAACAGTGTTGCTGAGACCACTGACCCCTGAGGAACCCTGGAATTAATATCCATTTGACCGAACGAGCAGCCATCAATACACTCGGATGGATCGATCCCCCAAGAAGTCTGCGATCCAATTACACAGCTACAATGCCACGGACAGCCACACAGATACCTCAAACTTATAACTCCTCTCTTTTCCATCGGGGTTTAAAAACACGGTTACGATACATTGTTTGTTTCCGAATTTTCCTGCCTAACTTCCACACACATCAGTTCAATGGCACCTTATGGCCAAAGACAATCTCATAATAATTCTAATAAGCCTAAACACGACTACGATCCATTAATTTATTATGGAATTCCGGCCTACCTTCACATTAGATCTTTCCCCGCCACTAGGAGCCCCGCGTCCCTGTGCACTCGTTGATTTGTTCATTCCGGCCTACCTTCACATTAGATCTTTCCCCGCCACTAGGAGCCCCGCGTCCCTGTGCACTCGTTGATTTGTTCATTCCGGCCTACCTTCACATTAGATCTTTCCCCGCCACTAGGAGCCCCGCGTCCCTGTGCACTCGTTGATTTGTTCATTCCGGCCTACCTTCACATTAGATCTTTCCCCGCCACTAGGAGCCCCGCGTCCCTGTGCACTCGTTGATTTGTTCATTCCGGCCTACCTTCACATTAGATCTTTCCCCGCCACTAGGAGCCCCGCGTCCCTGTGCACTCGTTGATTTGTTCATTCCGGCCTACCTTCACATTAGATCTTTCCCCGCCACTAGGAGCCCCGCGTCCCTGTGCACTCGTTGATTTGTTCATTCCGGCCTACCTTCACATTAGATCTTTCCCCGCCACTAGGAGCCCCGCGTCCCTGTGCACTCGTTGATTTGTTCATTCCGGCCTACCTTCACATTAGATCTTTCCCCGCCACTAGGAGCCCCGCGTCCCTGTGCACTCGTTGATTTGTTCATTCCGGCCTACCTTCACATTAGATCTTTCCCCGCCACTAGGAGCCCCGCGTCCCTGTGCACTCGTTGATTTGTTCATTCCGGCCTACCTTCACATTAGATCTTTCCCCGCCACTAGGAGCCCCGCGTCCCTGTGCACTCGTTGATTTGTTCATTCCGGCCTACCTTCACATTAGATCTTTCCCCGCCACTAGGAGCCCCGCGTCCCTGTGCACTCGTTGATTTGTTCATTCGTAGTCAACCGCCTGAAGGTACAATTTAAAATGAATTCAACCACAGAAAGTGGTTTTGAAATTGAAATGTTTATTCATGCCATACAAGAAAGTCTTGTCAATTCCTGTGATACGGGACATAACCTTGAATGTGTACAGCGACCGCATTTTAATGGGTTCTCGCATATCCTTTTATTTTTATTTCCACGTTTTCGCAATAATTTTATAATCCATTTTGTAAATGAATATCATTCATCACGAAACGACAACGCAATTGTGTGACGCCTGCGACGCGTTAGCGCAGCGCAGCGTTCAATTGACTCCAGGGGAAACTCCGCAGCAACGCGACGCCGGCGCCGCTTTATACGATTATCGAACGCTTAGAGCGAGGGCACACGATTCGTTGCGGCGCCGCACTGCAAAGATTTGACCGTATTGACGGGCACACGAGCGGTGCGGCGCCGCAACGATGTTATGTAGTTTATATTAAGCAGCGACGCGACGTCGCAACGCATTCACCCCTCCCCGCTTCGTCTCGGTGGTTGCAAATCCAGTGCGGCGCCGCAGCGCATCGTGTGACATACCACAGAGATTTCTATGTAACGCAGCGACGAATAGGCTAACCGAAAATGATGAAATCAGCACTAAAAGTAAAATAATACACACAATAATTCTGATACGTAACTACGTATAGATATCTAAGGTGGCGAGTCACAATAGATCTTTTAGGTCGCAGTGACTACCACCCTGCATAGCCCCTTATCTTCTAAATAATAATAATAAGTATAGATATCTACTTTTGTATTGACCATTTTCAACTATTTAAGGGAGGTACATGTCTCTCGCGCATATCCTAAGATTTACTGAATAATTGAGAAGTTAGCGCTTTTCACGCAACAGTTCGGATATCCTCTGTTTTACAATACTGTTGTTCGGAATTTACAGTAACAAAGATCCATACTTTGAGTCTTACTAGCCAACAGCAGCTAGTAACTACTGAAAAGAGCCTACATTCACTGAAAGTTCAACTTCACAAGTATCATTTTTGAACATTCGTGTCCACGTGGTAGGTCAATGTCAGCCAGGCGAGCCCCGGCGCTTCAAGTTTCCGCTTGAGTGTGGCTGGTTGTCAGGATCTTGGTTTGCCGTCAAACCCTAGTCCACGTCAAAGTTTCTGTGGAGAAAAATAATGTCAGTAACATGACAACACAAGTGACATGTCAGGATCACTTTGTTGGCAATCAGAGCTCTGGCCACGCCTCAAAGGAAAACGTAATACTATATTAACTAGCCTATAAAACGGTGACTTTTTGAAGTCTACTCCTCGATAATGGCTAGGTTAGAAAAAAAAAATGTTTATTATCGATTCATATACCGCGTGTGAGGTATGAGTAACTGGAAGTTACTGGGCTGCTATGAGTAACAGGAGTTCAAAGTTTAATGTTTAGTTTTTTAATTATTTGTTTATCCTCTTTACATTTAGCTTTACAGGCTTTAAAACCTAATGCGACAGTGTTAACAACTATACTTAACCCTAAACATACATTTATAATAAAATCTAAAAAAAGTAATTGTATTGATAGAAAATTATCAACATTATGTTCTTTTCCTATGTCTAATTTTTAACAAGATTATATTTTTTTGCTTAATTCAAGATAAAAGCCATTTGAAAGGAGTAGGGATCCTTTCAAATGGCTTTGATCTTTAGAAATAAGTTTACACAAAAAAAGCTGGTTTAGAGTTCTTCAGAATGTACATCATCATCAAATCAACCGAAAGACGTCTCGCTTCCATCGGATTACGACAGCCCTTACCAAGTCATCAATCCACTTTGCAGGAGGCCTTTAAACGCTGTGTTTTCCGGTACGCGGTCGCCACTTCAGTACCTTTTAACCCCAGCGGTTATCTGTTCTGCGAGAAATGTGCCCTGCCCATTGCAACTAAGTTTGGCGATTCTTCGGGCTAGGTCGGTAACTTTGGTTCTCCTGCGGAACTCCTGCTAACTTTGGTTCTTTCATTCCTAATTTGAGCACGTAAGAAAACGCCGAGACAAAGCCCTTTCCATTGCCCTTTGGGTGACTTTAAGCTTTCTGATGAGGTTCATTGTGAGCGACCACGTTTCGGAGCCATATGTCATCACTGGCAACAAGACGCACTGGTCATAGATTTTCGTCTTGAGACACTGGTATGTTGGAGATACAGAAGATACCGCGCAGCTTTCTGAACGCTGCGCAACCGAGTCGGATTTGACGGTTGACTTCTTTTTCGAAATTATATCTACCTATAGATACTTGCGTGCATAAAAAAAACGGCCCACTCTTAACATTTTGGTTTAAAACACGATGCTTAGATGAAAAACTTAAATTAAAGTTTTAGACATTAATTTATAGATAAAGAAGGAAAATTTCATTATTTTAAAAGTAATAGATTTTTTTTATTTATAGCACGAGCAAATTGAAACCTCGCTTAGCGATGCGTAGGAGATAATTTCGGTTCTCCTTTCTGCAAGTCTTCATCGTACAGCAGTGGGCTGTACGATGAAGACTTACGATTGACGAGTATTATACGAAATGCAACTTTAATATCAACACTCAATAAATCAAATTGACAAAAACAAGAAAGAAATACATCTTTGACTACCAAGTACCGCCACTCGTCGCTAGATGGCATTGTTCAGTATATATTCAATATGAACTGTAACTACATAAAAATAAGAGTGGTATTTGAATGGTGTATCACTGACACAAATACAGGCTGCTACTCAAATAGTGAAGTAACCTTGTTCGATCGAAATAATATCAATTGTATGAAAACGTATTTAAAACATATAATGAAAAAAAAATATCGTAAGCGATAGTGTGATAGTATTAAAATAATGAAATTAATATGATTAAAGGCAATTTTTAAACGTAGTAAAAAGGGTATTTATTTGCATATTATATCAATTATCATCATCTTAGCTGAAATCGTCATCGCCCACTGCTAAACATAAGAATATTAAGTATAATTCAAACGCCCTATGTTGTTCTTAACTCTTTAACTAAATTTATTTAAAATACATCACAAATATCATACCACAATTTTTATGTTATTAAATGACATGGCCGGAATTAGTAGGGAGCTGTGTCCAAACTAAAAATATTCATGTACACTAAAAAAACGGTACATCGTATTAAAGCTTAAGGGTGCGGCTTTACAGTACTTTAAGTTTTATGATCAGAGATAGAGCGAGAGACACTATAAATAAGATTTCAAAAAAACGCCTAATCATTTTGAATAGCAAGGATTGACATCAACCCAACAATGATCTACAATAACAGTGACAGTGACAGTAAGTTAGTATGAGATTCATAGAATTAAAGGCGTTCTCATTAAGAACACCTTTAATTCTATGAAAATGTACGAAACACTATCAGTGATACATATTCATAGAGGCTACTGAAAAACGAGTCAAAAATCAAAATTCCAAGTAAAACGCATTTACATTGATGAACATAATATTGGTAATACATAGGTAGTCACTTTCAAACGTCGACATTAACAAGCCGCAATATCGAAGAAGAGCTTGTCGTCCAACAGGTATTTTTTGGATATTCAGGTGAATTAGCAACAATTGGACATGCAATAAAACACTAAAAACATAACACTTGAACTTTTATTTAATCATATAAATAAGTAAGTACAGACATTTGTTTAAATATATTTATTTCTTAATACTCACACAAACATCATCACTACAATAAATACTCAGACAAGACACATTGAATGTTTTCATCCTCTCTTAAATCTCGAAAAGAAGAACTAACTAGCTTCAAAGGTATCTTATCAAAGAATGAGGCTGATGACGTTATATTTGCTTGATTAGCAACTGGTGGAATCGAAGGTAGTTCAGGCAATCTAGATTCATTTTCCTGTAGTTCTTCTATCTGTCTATGTATATCAGCCAATGTATTTTGTAAATATGGTGTTAAAGTTCTCACAATATGCCCTCATATTCGATAAGAAGCCACAGTTCAGTTCAGGCACATTGACTTCGTGAGCGTCAGAATCCAAATCATAAACAAACCAATCCAATATTCACAGCAGAATATTAATATTAAAACCGTAAAGGAAAGTCCAATAAAGGATAGCATGGAGCCAAGTTTAAAAATAAAATACATTTAAGAAAACACAAAACAGTAATGTTTTGTAAGATCGACGCAACGCAAGACTGACACATACAGTTTGTTTTGACAGTTTAGTTTAAAGAGCGCAGAAACGTCAAAATAATTTTAGAACGTTTGGGTGCACGCTCTTGAAAATATTGCCGATTCATAATGTGTAACGTGAGTGCCATCAAAACGCGTGACAGCTCGAAAAGTGGTGTCCAGTTAACTTTTTAACTTCTGCAATACAATTGTGGTATTTACAAGTATTTTATATTTTTAGTCTGACCTTCAGGCGTACTACTACAGATAGGAACACTTTTTAGCGTTCCGTAGACAACTAGGAACCCTTATAGTTTCGCCATGTCTGTCTGTCCGTCTGTCTGTCTGTCCGTCTGTTCGTCCTCGCTTAATCTCTGTGACCGTTAGCACTAGAAAGCTGAAATTTGGTACTAATATGTATAACAATCACGCCGACAAAGTGATAAAATAAAAATTGGAAAAAAATGTTTTAATTGGGGTAGCCCCCCTATATGTAAAGTGGGAAGTGATTTTTTTTTTTAATTTCAACCCTAACGTGTGATATATTGTTGGATAGGTATTTAAAAATGAATAGGGGTTTACTAAAATCATTTTTTGATAATGTCAATAATTTCAGAAATAATCGCTCCAAAATTAAAAAACAATGTGTGTTATTATAATTCCCCCTCTAACTTTTGAACCATAAGTTTAGAAAATATGAAAAAAATCTGAAAAGTAGAACTTTATAAGGACTTTCTAGGAAAATTATTTTGAACTTGATGGAAAGAACAGTTTTTGTACAAAAAAGACAAAAGGGTTCTACAAAATAATTTCTGGACTAAGTTTGTAGTAAAATCCTATATGCAAGCATTTTTTTAAACTCATAAGTGGGTACACTTATTGTGACGGACGGGAAACTACGGAACCCTACACTGAGCGTGGCCCGACACGCTCTTGGCCGGTTTTTGTCTTATGCGTGTACCCAAACATAAATGCAATTTGTATCGATTTATCCCCATCCTCCATGATTGCTATGAAACAAAACGACTCAAAAACAATTAACATACTTATTTTTTTTTTGGATTCTTTCTCACCACTCCAAGAGAAATGTGATTGTTGCGACTTATTTTTATTTTTTTTAGAAGTAATTTTCATATAATAAATAATTATTGTACCATATAATTGATTTTTTGGGCAGGATCCAGCCATGTCTTTTATTAATTTAATAATTATCTGTATTACTTACAAAAACTATTAAACTATAATATGTAATTACTTTTATTTTAAAAAGGCAATGTAATACATATCGATTGATTTTATCGATAAAGTCACGCACTATTTGGATAGCGTCAAAAGTATAGGTAGACTAACGAATATTCCAGAAAGGCTAACAACCGAGAGAAGAAAATCAACTTTGTTTTTTATGTAATTAAGTAGTAGTTTTGTTTGTATATCCTGCGCAATGTATCACGTAATTTTATTTTTTCATTTTATTAAAATAAATCCGAAAATAATACTTTTCGGTGGTATGATACATCTCGATGAGTTAGATTTTTAGTCCGACTATGGTTTTTTCGACACACTTGCTCAGAAAGTGACTAAAATTGCACTACACTTAGGTATAAATGGTGTAAGGGACAGCCCTCCACAAACTTTAAGGGCTTGCTCAGTAGACGATACTGAAAAAAAAATTAGCCTCTCCATACAAACTGTCCAATCAAGTTAATAATTTTGTATGGTGAGGCGGATTTTTTTTTACCGTTCCTTAAAAAAAAATTTATAGTAGGTTGTTCAGTTTCGTCTACTGAGCAAGCCCTTAAAGTTTGTGGAGGGCTGTCCCTTACACCTTGTATAATGTAGCTTGTAACCAAACTGTGACTTTTTGATTACTATTATGCACAAGTGTGATAATGTAGTGATAACCTTTTTTGTTAAACCTCTGTTCTCAAATCAAACATTGAATTCGAAAAAAAAATACATTAGGTATTGCGTTTAATAGTACAAATTAGTGTCTTGCTTGCTTATTTTATGCTAATTTGTGTTTAAATAAACTATTTTACCTTTTACATGTTTAATAAATAATAACCTTTCATAAAATAAAAATATTTTTTCTGTTTATAAACATAAGCAACCTCATTCTTATTTTTATTATTCAAACAGCCTAGCTAGAGTAGCTAATCTATGGCCGCCATTTTGGATGCGCGCGCATAAGAAGAAAGAACAATTTTTTGCCGCCTTAGTACAAAAAAAAACAGTTTTGCTGAAAAAAGCAATAATTAATTAATACACGTGAATATTGGCGATTACCGGCTCAGCGGTAATCACCAACTATTGTGTAATAAAACACCGTAGGTTTAGCGACTGACCAAAGAGTCGACTGACTTTATTATATAGGTTGAAGGTTCTATGTACATAAGATATCTATGATACCCACAACATCTTCCCCTTATAAACAAACTTATTAAAACATCAAATAAACTGTTTCCTACTTAAAAATAAACTAATAAAACTAGCACTAATAAACTTGTTATATTTTTTGTTTCTTGCTACGTGTAACAGGTGGTGAATAAGAATCTTACATACTTTTATTTATTTCATCACTAGGCACATAGTCCTCATCATCCTCATTACCTGAAAGGTAGATATCGTCGTCATCATCGTCCGATACAACAACATTATCATTCATTATTTTTTTTCATCAACAAAGTCACTATCTTTGTTAAATGTAAAAGTCTCATAAATATCGAACCCCTCGGGTCCAATTATGTTGACCAGTAAACTGGCCTGCACACCAAGCTCCTCTTTATGCACCCCCGATGCTTTTAAAAACAACATAAATTGAGTTTTCCATTTTTTCCAAGCGTCAGCCCGGCTGTCGGAGCCGCCTTCCAAACTTAGTTCCGACGGTGGTCGCGCGTGTTCCATAATCGGACAATATTTCTATGTAGCCTGTACGTATAATAATTACAACCACTTTCGATAATTATGTATTTTATGGATTTTATTTTCACCGCTGTCACCATGTTGTGTAATAAAACACCGTAGTTTGTTTAGCGACTGACCAAAGAGTCGACTGACGTTATTATATAGGTTGAAGGTTCTATGTACCTACATAAGATATCTATGATACCCACAACACCAACATTATACACTTGTATCATAATGTACTATTAAAGTACAGTTTGGGACAATAAGGCATTTTAATAATTATTTTTCGTTAATATTACGTTGCGCAGTCTAGTTAGAGAATGAGAGCGCTTGAACAGCAAGTGCGCAACGCGGTTCTTACTAGCGGCGACAGTGCCACGCCTACTTACTTCTTCCACTGTTTTTACTGTTCCGTGTTTTAAAAAATGTAAAAAAACTTAACCGACTTCAATGTTAAAAACACTGAAAAGTTTAAAATAACTTTAACTTCGGAAGTCGGTATTTCTATAATAGTTTTGTCTCTTCGTTATTTAACACCGACTTCCGAAATTAAAGTTATTTTAAACTTTAAAATGTTTTTTAACATTGAAGTCGGTTATATTTTTTTTTGTAAAAAGTTTTTTATTTTACACTCTTTAGTGATGGTACCACCACTAAAAACTACCCCTCAGACAAACTTAAGGGCCCTACAGATCAACAGTTCGCCGGACGATATCAGTCTGTCAGTTAATCTCAATAGCTCACACACTTAGAGCCATATTTCACCGGGACACCATGGTAGCGCAACTGGTTGCGCTACCATGGTGTCCCAGTGAAATATAGCAAGACACCAAACAAGACACCAGAGCAAAGATTTCATGTATCTTACGGATAATCTAGACTGCCTACGCAGCAAACACACTCTAAAGTGTTCTTTATTTTCATAAAGATTAAGTTCATATTGACAAGCAAACGGGGAAAAATGTACTGAACAAGACAACGAGAAAGGGTCGGTGTGTCTCTTTCTTACCTCTGTTTTAACTAGGGTAACCATGATTTTACAAAATTAATTTTTATTATTTTTGTCACTGCAGCATTTGATATTAATTAATGTATTTTTTTATATCGACAGCAAAGTACCAATAACTCCAAACTGTCTGTCAAACCTGAAAACAAAAAAAATAATCGAATTTTACTAAGACGATTATCACATTGCCACGTACCACGCAGCGTAGCGCGACTATGCGTGTATTAACATTGCTTGTAAGTATCTCCATTTATATAGAAAACAGGCACAGTCCAATATACCGAAAATGCATCCACGCACGTTCATGCAGATCACGCGCCTACATGAGGAGAAACATGCATACACGCGCGTGGGTGCGGGGCGACACGCAAGGTATGGCACACTGAGTCTCGTAGTGTCGTATGATTTTGTATGAAATGAGTCAGAGCCTGCGTGAATTTACAAAACGCACCAACGCGCGTGAGTGCATAAAAAACCCGTTAAAAAACACGTACGATGATGCAGATCTGCACTTCCGCAAGTACGCGCGTAGGTGCGTCGACACGCAACGTGCAGCGTGATGCGTGGCAGTGTGATAATCGCTTAAAACACGCGGAAAAACCTTTTTAAATTCATAGCGGTAAATTATGATTTTCTTGAAAAAATATTTTTAGGCGGTATTGGTACTTCACGGTCGATAAATATAATATTCTAGCATTTGCCCGCGGCTTCGCCCACGGACACCCCACTCAGGAATAAAGCAGCTTTCTATCGGTGAAAAACTTTTTGTGATCGGACCAGTACTTCCAGAGATTACCTAATATGGCTTGTTCGTCAACTCGCTTAAGCAATTCGCGCGAGTCCGCGTGAGTTGGGACCTTCCGATTTCACCTACTTTTTCTGTCGTCATCTCGCTTAAACGTATAAAATACAGTCAAATAATAACAATTACTATAAATAACTAGCTATTGCCCGCGGATTTTTCCACGCAGGCTATACCGGTTATCTGCTTAGATTTCGGGATATTATGTTAAAGGTGAGGAATCAGGCGAGTAGGATGTGGCCAATGGTACACGATACCCAAGTTACTTTAAAAACATTTTACGTTACTTTTGACTTTCTCATGTTACCTGCACCTGCATGATCCTCACCGAAAATGGCAAGTTCGGTCGGTTCCTGCATCGGATTCAGACGGCAGTAACGCTCGGGTATTACTATTGTGTGGACCACTCGGAGGACAGGGTGGAGCACCCGAGGACATGGTAGAGTTATGCCCCGCTCGGGCAGAGCACCGCTGTTTCCTCGTGGAGGCAATTTTTGGCAACAACCTTTCACGCAGGGCCCTAGTTCAGACTATGGCCCGGAGCGAGGAGGAATGGCAGGCGGTCGCCTCTTTCTGCGAAGCAGTAATGTTAGCGAAGAAGGAGGCCAAAGGACCATCGGCCGCCGAAATTCCGACCCCGACGACGGACCATGGTAGACGCGGGCTTGCGGACGCCGAGCAATGGGTAGTCCGCTATCCGGCCGTCCGGTAATTAACCGAACCGAGCTCAGTCGTCAACAGCGCGTAGTGATCGACGTGCTCCTCAAAGAGATGACATCAAACCGTAGGAGTCCAGAAGGGCCGATGCCCGCAAGCTAGGACCCCGGCGAATTCCTGAAAAGGAAACCCGTAGTCCTAGAATGCAAAGGGCAACTGAAGGTCACAGGTTAATCGTGAAATGGAACGCATCCAAGAAAGATTTTGTTCATCGTGTGGGCGCTCTTGACTTTTTTGACACATACATGACGTATCGATACTGCATATTCACTCACGTCAGACTCAAATACGTCAGATTTTCAAGTCTGAGCGAGTTGACGACAGAAAAAGTAGGTGAAATCGGAAGGTGCCTGCTCGCTTGGACTCGCGCGTATTGCTTCAGGCCCAAGCGCCCGAAAAGAGCCATAAAACAGTGATTTTCTGAAGCCGACTCCTCGCTAACGGCCAGGTTAATAGGTTTGAAAAAAGGTTGCTTGTAGGTCCGGCTGGTATTTTTTATTTATATTTTTTTTTTTATTGAGATCATAAAAACAACGAAAAGTAAAAGCAAAATTATTTATATATTTTTGAAAAAAAAAAAAAATAGATACGTAGTCAATTTGACGAATATTACCACAATTTTGTGATAGATTCCATTCATCGTGATATGCTCTCTATGCAAATTCTAGCATCCTGTTGCAGGTTTGTGTTGTTGAGAGCTGCAATTTAATCAGCTAGTGTTTATATAACAATAATAATAAATAATTTATTAGTTTGGTGGTGATCACTTGCTAAGCGATCTCCTGCTTGGTGAGCTCCTACACTTGGTGTACTCGCTTGTACTGGTCATGCCTCACGGTCCCTTTCACGATATGTAGACCCTTGGTTGAGATTAAAGACCACATCATAATACTAATTGGGAATTTAGCTGTCTCTTAACACCGGTTTTTATAGAGCTATTCTCCTGGGCGTCGTCGGAAAGGAGCATTTTTTGAACGGACAAAAGAGCTTTTGTCAACCAAAACCTGAAACGTCGATTCATCGGAGAAACATGTCTGAAAAATTATATTATTTCATCAGATAATGGCAGTAGTTTATTAACAATGTACTCTACTATTTAAAGTCTTATTTTTAACCGACTTCATATTTTGATGTTGTTTGGCCCTGTGCAATAGTCTCTTCTTAATGACCTCGGTGAGGCGTGGTTTTTTGGTAGGCCGATGGCCGAACTTCTCTTTTGCTTACTCTCAAAGAATTGTCTTATCGAAAACTTCTAGGCTCTCGTAGTTTGTAATCGTGGTAAGGTCTTATCTGTCTAATATACATATTAGTTTTTGATAAGTTGTCTAAAATATAATGTTTTAATAACAACTTGAACTTCTTTAGAACACAATGGCTCGTAGTACGAACTAATCTATGGACACACTAGTAGAAAGGGATAGAGAGCGTTCTTGGGTCGCCACACCCAAGAATCTTTTATACTATCTGGATGGATTACGTCAACCTCAAAAATGTACTGAAGAGTACGATACAAGGAGGCCCTTTTTTTAATTCTTTTTTATTTTGTTTTGTAGACTATTCCATAATGTGGGATGTCGTTAGATAGGTCTTTCAAAAATATTGCGAGTGTGTGAAAACTATTTATCAATTTAGGTATCCTATTGTGAATTATAAATATAGTTTTTTACCAAATGCTAGTTTTCAATTGAACCTTATTGAGTTAACAGATGAAAACCAGTTTATTTATTTATTTCCACTCTGATAAGGTGTAATTTGAGAAAAAACAGGTTAAATAAAGTAACACTTATAGGTATTTCACCTAGTATGTTTCAGTACATTTGCTATTACTATCTTTATCTTGGACGGTTTAATATTCTCACTTTACTCAGATTTCTATAAACACACTTGTTTTTCCAATTTATTAGGGACTTGGCAGAATAGTCGAAATCGGCTCGACTTGAATAAAGAATACACAAAAAAACACTAAAACGATCAAAATAACTTTAATTTCGGAAGTCGATTTTTCTGGTATATTTTGTTATTTAACACCGACTTCCAAATTTAAAGTTATTTTGATCGTTTTACAATTACTGTAAAACAAACATATGTAACTAATTGTTGTTATAGATAGTTTTTGTTAAAAAACTAACTGTTAGATTGGTTTGATTCTACAGTTTTGTACCAACTTTATGGTTATATATTTTTGTTAAATTTTTTGTATATTTAATTGGCCATTATTGCTCTTGTTCATCAGTTCAACTTCATCAAATGATACTTTTTGACTGTAGTAGAATGTAGATGAGTATATAGACTATGAATATGAATGCACAGACTTCTTGGTAAAAACACCAAAATCCTTATATATACACACATACATAATCAGCCTTTTTAATGTTCCCACTGCTGAAACTCAGGCCTCCTCTCTAGGAGAGGGAATGGGTCGTAATCTATCGAATTTAGAAGGAAAAAACAATCGAATTGAGAACCTCCTCCTTTTTTTTTTTTTTATTGTTGATAGGTTCGCGCTTGACCGCTATCTCACCTGATGGAAAGCGACGATGCGGTCGACGATGGAACGCGCTTACCTAAAGGAAACCTATTCACTCTCGACTTAAAGATTCCCGGGTTGTAGCTATCAGGAAACACAGACTCCGGCAAGGAATTCCACTCCCTAGCCGCACGCACAATGAATGTGTTCCAAAAACGTTTTGTGCGTGTTGGTGGGATATCCACCATATACCGGTGGCGCATAGCCGTACGTCTGGTAGTCCGATGATGAAACGGGCTAGGCGGAATTAGGTTATGCAATTCCGACGCACACTCCCCGAAATGCAACCGGTAGAAAACCGACAGGCTAGCAACTCTGCGTCGATGCTCAAGACTTTGAAGCCTCGACTCGACGAGTGTATCATCGCCAATTATCCTTCTGGCTCGCCTCTCAATTGCCTCAAGTGCATCAAGCTGGTATCGGGCAGATCCGTCCCAAAGATGAGAGCAATACTCCATACACGATCGAACTTGCGCTTGATAAAGTTTGAGCAGCTGTTCCGGCGTGAAGTACTGTCTGACCTTTGCGAGAACTCCCAGCTTTTTTGCAGCCAGTTGAGCCTTTGCTTCGATGTATGGCCCAAAGTTGAGTGTTGATGTCAGCGTAACACCAAGAAGGTCAAGATGGTCGGTTATCGGCACGGTTACACCCCGGAAAGTTGGAGCAGGACTGAATTGGCTCCTTTTAGCGGAAAATAGACACGCCTGGGTTTTTGCAGCGTTGAACCTGACCAAATTGGCATCGCCCCATTCGGAGACTGCCTCCAAGGACAAGTTCAAGCGCTCAACCATAGCCTCTCGAAGAGACTGGATCTGTGACCCACTAGCTCGCGCGCTGGATATGTAACTCTCAGCAACAGTGCTGTCGTCTGCATACCCAAAGGTACCGGGCTTAAGCAGATCGTTTATGTGCAGCAAGAATAATGTTGCCGAGAGTACTGACCCCTGAGGGACCCCGGCATTAATAGCCATTTGATCAGACGAGCAGCCATCGATAACCACTCGGATGGACCGGTTATTCAGGAAGTCTGCGATCCAAGCAAACAATCCAGCAGGTAAACCGAAAGAAGGAAGCTTACTAATAAGGCCTTCGTGCCAAACCCTATCGAAAGCCTTCGAAATATCGAGGGAAACGGCAAGCGCTTCCCCGTGCTTCTCGATGGCCTCACTCCAGATGTGGATGGCATACGCTAGAAGATCTCCAGTTGACCGATTTCGGCGATTTCCTTTTTTGAAGTCAGTTAAAAAAAATTACATCCACCTTCTTCAATTAAAAGGATGATATATTCGTAGCCACAACCCCTAAAAATGACTTTCATATCAATTTACTCAATTAAAGTTGTTAAAAATATTATTTTTAGTTTCATTCTATATCAGTAAATCAATACCTATCTAATTCTAAAAATAAGTGTGGTAGAGTCTGTCTAAAAAGTCAAACGACTTAGCTAATTATTAGAGTAAAATGAAATCTGATGTAGTTAACACTGGTTCATTAATCAAGGTTGATGAAGGGATCTTGATAATTATTTACTAGTAGAAGAACTTGGGCTTGGAAGTGGTGGGTTCAATGAAAAATGTATGAAGATTTTTTTAGAGTGGTTTTATTTTGGTCATAAATTATAAAGTTATTTATGTAAGTTCAAAATAATTAGTTAAAGGTGTAGAAGACTATATAAGCTGTGGTATTTTATGATTTTTAAGCTAAAAATGTGCACTGGATTTAGCTTACGCGACCTATTCAGACCCTTGTATTTTGTAATTTTCTTGCGTTGGTAAAATCCATAGATATAAGAAAGGAGGAGATATGCTAAGAAGTAAAAAATGTATCGGAACACTGTGTCTCCAGTTTCTCCTTCCACTACCGACACTACTACAAGTACAAGAATACTTACGCAGTCGCGCATACATCCACAAATCATAAATCAGACCAAACTACACAGTTAATTATAAACCTTATTGCCCTAAAAACAGCGTGTATTTTCCTTGCACCGTACAACTTACGCACACATTAACAACATACAACTATCGACGTGCTGTGCAAAAGCAATTTATTTTACATTTACGCTAGTGATTGACTAAATAGAAAAGTTATCGATTTTTTAATGTTTTATCGTGCTATTTTTTTTTTGGTTTCCAATAACAAATTAAATAAAAGTGAATGCTTCCAGAAAATAATGTATATAATAATATAATATATATGTATATAAAAGCAGAACAACCAAAATGTTTTTCAAAAAACTAAAAACTCTATTTATTCCCATTAGGCAATTATACGGCATTTTAGAACGACAATATCAAATACGAAAAATCGGCGAAATGGAACACGCACTACTATAGAATCCTGAAAAGTTTTATAACTAGTTTTTTATAACACATGAAAAAACGAGTTATTAAAAGAAAAAAACTTTAACTTACAAAAATTAGGTCTAGTCTTGATTTAGGGATTTGAGAGATGGCGTTTTCTTAGAGGCTGAAATATTTCTGGTCGAAAGTGAATTGAGCATTGGTACTATATTTTTTTAGGCAACCAATAAGGTGGCCTTCATCGCATCCACGCATAACAAATAAAAAGCTAAAACATGTTGCCTTATTTTAAGCAAAACTCCTTAATATGTTCTGAATTATGCTCATTCATCATCATCATATCAGCCGAAAGACGTCCACTGTTGGACATAGGCCTCGCCAAGCGTCGCCACAACGACCGGTTTTGTGCGTCACGCATCCATGCTCATTATTATAGCGCATTCGAAGCTTTTGAAGACTTTGAGAAGGAAGTGAAAATATCAATATCATAAAAAGTAAGAAAATAACACGAAGATACTGCCATAATATACGATATCCGAAACCAAAAAATTGTCCATCGACTATTAACTTACAATTTAACCAACTTACTTTCCGACAGTTGCTAACGTATTTCTCTACTACTCTGTAAAATAATAAAAATATTTACATTATTTCGCTTCGAAAATCCAACCAATCGATATTATGGTCGATAGACTACATGAGGGGATCTATTAGGCACTTCACTGACTGCGGCCGGCTGACGGCAACTGGCAGCGGCCGGTATTATGAAATACACCGCACTGATAAAGTATCGTTATGTTATTTTTACATTGCTTGTCCAGTTACTAAGGGTTAAAATTTGATAGTGGTTAAAGAGCAATGTATTTACTGTAAGAGTAATACAGTCGCTTTGATATTTGGAAATAAAAATAACGTAGTAGCAACAAGGGATATTACAAGATTTGTTGTTTTTACTGATTTTAAAGATAAATATAGCATTAAACTTGTATTTACATATGGTAAGAGATTCCGTGATGACCCAGGCTTGTCTTATCACTTCAGTTCTTCCATTAAACCACTGAACAACGCGGCATTTTAAATGAGAAAGGGCACATTGGGACCACCCTCCAATAGCAATGAGATATATATCGTTGAATAGGTCTTTTCAATTGGAACAACAATTGTTATGACAACTTTGTTGTAACAACTGTCCGTTTAGAGTTATAAGACTTATAAGTTCAGATTTAAAGATAGAAATACTAAAATATTTTTGAGGGATAAATAATAACACCTTTATTAATTCATTCATTATTATTTCTTTTATTCATATATATATACATACAAATTACATTTTTAAATATTCAATAAAAAATTTAAAAAAAAACAATTAAAAATATAAAAAAATAGTAGCCCACCGGTATCGGGAACAGTGTCCAGCAATACTGTTTTCTGAATCAAGCCCTTGCCTTGATCCAATCGCCTAACGAGAGCCTCCTATGGTGTTGGTCGAGGCTCTTGGCTATTAGGCCATTGGCTGAAACAACTATCGCTGAATCCACTTCCCACATGTCGACAGCCTCGCGAGCCAAGTCAATAAGTATTTACTTTAATCTTGATTTGTTTATCTTTCTCGGCTTTCACAAGGTTTTCGTCATGCGGAACGGATATGTCAACAATCATTGCACGCCTCTCGCTTCGGTCCACCACCACTATATCAGGCTTATTGGCCACAATAGTCCTGTCAGTGATGATGAGCCGATCCGAGTACAGAGTGATATAACCATTATGACGAACTGGGTCGGGCTCATACCTATAGTAAGGCACTTCCGATTCCACAAGAGAGCATTTCAGAGCAAGTTGCTGATGGATAATCCTGGCTACAAGGTTGTGCCTATGCAAGTACTCTCCGTTAGCTAGACGAGAACAACCAGAGATAATGTGACGAATTGTTTCTCCCGGACGATGACATGCCCGACAGATATCAACCGTTAATTATTCATTATTACGTGATTCATTTACACACATCGACGTGTTCTATGGGTTATCTATAATCACATCATTCAAGAACATTGCTGGTGCAGTAAATCCTTCCTGAACTGCATACCTACCTTATATACCATATTATTAATATAATGTGTGCACATGTGCCTATCGTTCGCCGTCCCGATAAGCATGTATAATAATGTTGTACTATGTTGTTGTTTTCATTTTGATTGTTATTTATTAAGATATAGCAATAATACGTCCTTTGTCTCACATGACGTGATTGAATGCGTCCACGCAAAAGCCACACATTTCCCTGAATACCGTAATCAGGCAGATCAATCTAACCGATTTTCTCTATATGTTTCTATATCATATAAACCATTTCAAAGATGCTCGCTGCAATAGCTTTGCGCCAGTTTTAACTGATATGTACCCAAGGCTAGTACAATTATTTGGTCTTCAGTGAGCCTTGGGAAGTTTTCTATTTGATTAGCTTCCAGCCGTTGAAAATCTGCCCCCCGGTTATTCAGGCGTTTTCTTTCTACATAAATATTCAGCAGGTTTGGTGTATAGCTATGTAGAAAGAAAGATTCAAAAAATCTTCTGCATGGACGTTATCTTGAATGGGTACTTGGAAGTGGTTTATAATAGCTGCAGCAATTTTGAAATCTTAAATAAACTTTTTAAATAAATAAAAAGTCTTACAGCTCTTAACGGACAGTTGTAATAGCAAAGCTGTCATAACAATTGTTGTTCCAATTAAAAATACCTATCCAATGACATACATCTTATTGCTATTGGAGGGTTATCCATCAGCAACTTGCCCGACCCAGTTCTTGATAATGGTCATATCACTTTGTACTCGGATCGGCCCATCATCACTGACAGGACTATTGTGACCAATAAACCTGATATAGTGGTGGTGGACCGAAGCGAGAGGCGTGCAATGATTGTAGACATATCCGTTCCGCATGACGAAAACCTTGTGAAAGCCGAGAAAGATAAACAAATCAAGATTAAAGTAAATACTTATTGACTTGGCTCGCGAGGCTGTCGACATGTGGGAAGTGGATTCAGCGATAGTTGTTTCTGCCAATGGCCTAATAGCCAAGAGCCTCGACCAACACCATAGGAGGCTCTCGTTAGGCGATTGGATCAAGGCAAGGGCTTGATTCAGAAAACAGTATTGCTGGACACTGTTCCCGATACCAGTGAGCTACTATTTTTTTATATTTTTTTATATTTTTAAATGTTTTTTTTTTAATTTTTTTATTGGATATTTAAAAATGTAATTTGTATGTATATATATATGAATAAAAGAAATAATAATTAGTGAATTATTAAAGGTGTTATTATTTATCCCTCAAAATTTTTTTAGTATTTCTATCTTTAAATCTGAACTTATAAGTCTTATAACTCTAAACGGACAGTTGTTACGACAAAGTTGTCATAACAATTGTTGTTCCAATTGAAAAGACCTATCCAACGATATATATCTCATTGCTATTGGAGGGTGGTCCCAGGTTTCATACATTTTTGCCCATTCTCATTTGTTTACGATCACGTGTCGCGAGTCTCACAAGTTTATAACTGTCGGCCGTTTGGACGAATGTGCACTTCTTATGCATTTCGTGCGGACATGCACACGCCCCCTTGGCACTTCTCCTGTTTTTTATATTTCTATGGTAAAATCGTATTTAACTAGATGAAAATTTTATACAAAACCATAATATTTTTTTATGCCATCCTAGAGATGAATATGTAAATTATCTTTTATTTGATAACGTGACATCCATACGAACTAGTCTATACACACTAGTAGAAAGGGATAAAGATTCTTGTATGGTACTTCTTTATTACATCTTTAAGGTTGTCGTAATCAATCCAGATTGTATTGTAGAAGATTCTTGGTTCACTGTCACTAACGTTTGACCGTTGGTTAATTATGGTTTTCAAAGGTTAGATTTCCATCTTATTACATACTCTTTGGTGGGGGTCGTGACTGGCGGCTGGACTGGTGTCCGCACTGGTTGCGCCACCAAATTGGTTGCGCTACCAAACAGACACCAGGTGAGTAACGCTCTATAGAGCTCTATACATTTTGCTGGTGGCGCAACCAGTTGCGCTACCAGTGGTGTCCCGGTGAAATATGGCCCTAACAGTTCCGTTTAAGATTTCGGACTGTCGACTTATGCGAACTGACAGTGTGTGACCGTTTGACGATTCGAGTCAGCGTCGATAGATGTCAGCCGGACAGTCCAAGGCCTTAAAGCCAAATAAACACACATTAGCAGGTAGTTGGCCGGCGGCCTGTCGACCGGCATCCCGTGTCAGTCGAGCACCTTCAGTTTTATATTTTTCGACTTGTTTTTCAATTTTATTTCGACAAAATGTAAAAGAAACCTCAATTTGTGTCTACCACCACCCACTTTTTCATCCAATATCTCTTTTCTGATGATGAAAGTAGGTAAATGAAATAGTAAAAGAGCACATCGTTTTTTACGCAACATAATGATGACGCTAAAAACTGTCAACTACGCCCTACAGTACTGCTGCGTTGTGAATGACTACCGCCTGTGTGTACACCGGTATCACACCCTTGCCGACGCGCGGTGCTACGATGGGAAACTACGGACTCGCAACTGCTAATGTGTAGTCGCAGATGTTGTACCAGGCCATTGCCGGCAAGCAATAATCGCTTTAGTGTGTGTGTAGACGTTATTAGCCTAGGACGGCAGGGGTGGCCTGCAATAGGACCAGAAACTGCAGGCAGACTGTTAATCTGTGGGGCCCTTTAAATAACTTATAGCCACAGTGCATCTCATAACGATTCTAATAATCCCAAACACGATTAGATTACATTAATTTATTATTTTTCCTTCTGGCTTCATCATCAGATCAGTTCGATACATCCCCCCCCCCTTTTCTGACAGTTAGTCATCGACTACACGTATAAACAAAGCAACTTTAGGTACTTGTAACCACAGTTCTGCTGTGATTCTATGAGGAATTCTGTTCCATATCTTCGAAGTTCATCATCTGATCATAATAATATTTATATAGAACCAACTTGGAAGCATAACCTTTCAATAAAAAAAAAGAATTTTTAAAATCGGTCCACAATTGACTGAGATATCGGTAAACAAACATAAAAAAAAATCGGCCAAGTGCTAGTCGGATTCGCCCGTGAAGGGTTCCGTAGCAGCAAGTAACATAATATAAAAGTTTTTGTAGTTCGTTGTAACTTTGATCGATGTTTTAATAATAGTGTATTTTTTTAGATTTATGACGTATTAAAAAAACTAATTAGGTACTAGATCTCACTCAAACCAATTTTCGTTGACAGTTTGTATGTAAAAATATATGTACATCATATATTTTTTTTAGTTTTATCATTCTCTTATTATAGAAGTTAGAGGGGGGGGGGACACATTTTACCACTTTGGAAGTGTCTCTCGCGCAAACTATTCAGTTTAGAAAAAAAAAAATATAAAAACCTCAATATCATTTTTAAAGACCTATCCACGTATGGGTTTGATGAAAAAAAAAAAATTGAGATTCAGTTCCAAGTATGGGGACCCCCAAAATTTATTGCTTTTTTTTCTATTTTTGTGTGAAAATCTTAATGCTGTTCACAGAATACATTTACTTACAAAGTTTCAACAGTATAGCTCTTATAGTTTCGGAAAAAAGTGGCTGTGACATACGGACGGATAGACAGACAGACAGACAGACATGACGAATCTATAAGGGTTTCTTTTTTTGCTATTTGGCTACGGAACCCTAAAAACACATTCAGCCGAAGATAGAACCTCCTCCTTTTCGAAGTCGGTTAATGAGGGCGTCCGATATTTTGAGTCAATAATGTGAACAATGGTACATTTACTAAAATGAAGACTATGTGTTAAAAGAAAAAATATAAACCAATCTTCAACAATCCTAAAAGAAATTTTTAAATTATTTAATTTTTTTATTAATAGGGTTCCAAAACGCTACCTAGGGGTCGGGTTGGTTTTTTGCACGCAAGTGTATATATAGATACCCGTGGATCTACCCAACTGGACTGTGTGTCCGAGATAAACGTAATCGTCCACAACTTCGAGTCTAATCTTGATTGGAGTGGATCGGAAGCGGCATGCCCTTGGGCCGTCCTCTCCTTCGACGTCTTTTCTCTTTTCCGGCTCATGTCCCTTAGCAGGGTGACGGCCAGCTTTTGGAAGGACTCCTCGTTCGAGTCCTCCCTGGCATGCCTCTCGCTGCCGGATGGGTCCGAGAGGTCCATCCGGGTGCCGGTCGCTCCGGGGTTAAAATACAAATTGTTTCTACTTCAACGAGACTTTTAGTAGTTAGCTAAGCTTGCCTAAATTCTAAATTTGACCTTACCTGACATATGCAAAATCTTGCGCATATTTGCGCCTTTTGGTGTTATTAAGCATCATGTGATAAAACGTCCCAAATGAATTTTCACGAAAATTGAATAGATGCCTATTGTATATGGTTTTAGTTGTAATACTTTGCGGGTTAACATATCTTCTAGTTGTTATGAAGATTGTTACATGTTGCACATCATCCTTAATTGTGTTTGATATAAAAAAGTTGACCATAGAACACACTACAACACAATCCCTAAAGTATGGTATTATTTATTTATAAAAAATAATAATTACGTTTTTATTGGGTTCTTTTAATTCCTCTAGACATTATTTGATAGTTTTCTACATTGAAAATGTTAAAAATGTTTCAGCCCTAACAACATTTTTACCTGAACATTATAATATTTCAAAAATAACTTACAAGCAGTAATATGTGATTTTCATAAGAAATTGTTAGTGTTATTTGCACAAGTTTCACGGGTCAATTTCTTGAAACCAATAGTAGTTAGCTGTACACAGAATTTTTTATCACTCTGCCTGCTTTAACGATAGGAGAAGGATTGTCTCCCTGCACGCCTTCAACTTGTGTTAAAATCAAAATTAAATCTAAATACCTAACAATTTATACACATAAGAACTTTGTTTAACCACATTAATAAAAGATAAGTGGCAATTCGAATGATAGTAATATAGAAAAACGATTTTTCTGTATGCCAATTATTTAGCAGAAACAATAGGTGTTGATGATGCCTTGGTAGAATATTCACACAACTACAAATACATGCCATCATTAAACAAATTATTAGTGAGAGTATTTAATCAATTTTGTATTACTAGTGTGTGTACTTATTACTTGTACCAATGGTATACTACTTTCGAAAGACGCGCGAAACGACCAATAAAGGCTACAAATTTTTTAAACTACAATACGAGAAAATGTTTAAGTTCGACAAAAAATAAAGATGTATTTACTATATTATGTAGGTATATCGGATCCATACATTACAAGTATTCACAAAACATAAGTAAAAAGAATGTCAAGGAACTAGACGAAGATACTCTGCAACTCTTGAAAGTGATTCAACTGATCACGGATCCTGAGGTTATTCAAGTGTGAAACCTTTTTCATATAGGTACCTAATGTTGAGAAATACACTTGAATTAAACAATTCTGGTTAATTTGTTTTTTCTCCAGATCCCATGGTGACAGGCCAGCAACGAGGCTCGCCACTTCGCGGGAAACCGTGCGGTATCTCCACATTATCCGTATTGCCATGACCCTCTGGCATGCGTTCAGCTTGGCCTTCGGTTGCTGACGCAGCAACGGCGCCCACACTGGCGCCCCATAAAGGGCCATGGACCGAACGATTCCTGCATAAAGCCTCCGGCAGGAGGCGTCTGGACCCCCAAGGTTGGGCGGGAGCCGCTTGAGAGCAGCCCCCAGTCCGGTTTAGTTTGGGAACCAGACGTCGGAAATGCTCCACGAAGTTCCACCAGCTGTCAAGGACGAGTCCCTGGTACTTCTTCGTCGACCCGACGACGCCGATGTGGACTCCTCCTACCGTTAATTGGGAACCCTGTGGTGGTGCGTTCCGAGAGCCGAGGAAACACATAACCTCGGACTTGTGCAGCGTCACATCGAGTCCCAACTGCTGGATCCTGTCAACGACTATCGCAACCCCGCCTGTCGCTGGATCGGTCGCCGCCTGGTACGACTCGCCCCTGCGCTAGAACCAGCGTGTCGTCTGCGTAGCAGGCTGACCCCGTCAGGGAAGTCGCCGCGCAGCACGTAGTCGTACTCTTAAGGGTGGTCCTAGTACCGATCCCTGCGGAACACCGCACGACATCTCTCGGCGTATCCACTCTCCCTGGTGACCGGGGTTGACTATGTACCTATCCGACAGTTAGGCCTCGACCACTTGACAAAGGTATTCGGGCACCCGGTGGTACCGGAGTGCTCTCCGGATCGTACTCCAGGGCAGGGAATTAAAGGCGTTGGCAATATCCAAGAACACTGCCACGACACACCTGCCCTGGAACACCGCATCTCCCTCGTGAGGGCCCGCCCGCACGCGCATGATAGCGTACTCCGTGGAGCGCATCCTGCGAAAGCCGAACGGGCCGTCCGAAATATCCGGCTCCACCCACGCTAGGCGCACGACGAGGCGGTTTGCAATTACTCTTTCAAAGAGCTTGCCCACCTCGTCGAGAAGCACAATGGGCCGGTACGCGGACGGATAATACGCAGGGCGCCCTGGCTTCGCAATGAGGACCGGTTTCCCCGTCTTTCAGCGAAGTGGGAACTGGCCCCTCTTCAAACACGCTCTGAAGAGCCCTCTTAGTCGAGAGTCGAGAGCCTACATGGCCAGGACCCAGGGCTTTCGCCGGTAAGCCGTCAGGTCCTGGGGCGGTATTTTTGTGCACTCAGCCTGCCCCCAGTCACCTCTGGAGCATTGTCGTCGTCGTCGATGTTGTGGTCCGAGTCAGACACCGCTGGTGGCGGAGCCATGGGCGAGGGGGTGTGTTCCCCTCGTGCAGGGAACAGAGTGCTCACCACACCCTCCACAAGCTGGGGCCGGAGACCCTGAGTATAAGCGGGGGACCCCAAGGGCGGACATTTTTCCGTACCATTTTGTGCGGGCGCCCCCACGGGTCTGCGTTCAGAGACCCCAGGCACACGTTGCAGGCCTCGAGTTTGGCCCGCTTTATCTCCGCTTGGAGGGTTTGCTTCGCCATTCTGTATCCCTCATACCTATAGCTCCGCCTCTCTGACCTCCGCATCCGGCGGGCGGATGCGGCGCCTGCAGTGTCTGGTGTACCGGCGCCGCGCGTGATTGCATGCGTTACGCTATGCCAAAGAAAATAAAGGTCAGATGTCGTTGTTCGTGTTCATTTTTCGTTTTGTTTGGTTAGGGATTAGCAGTATATATGACATTATCTCATTCACTACGAATGTTTTCCATCGTCGACAATAGAAATAATAAGGCGTTTATAACGTAAAACTAACTCAAAATAACTAGCAAACTGGCTTAATATATTCTTGCAAGAATAAAGTAAATACCTATGCAAGGAAGCAATTGGCATACAAGTTCTCTGCTTAATAACGCTACAAATTTTCGCGTTCATACATATACGGCAGTCTAGCAAAAAGAGTATAGCAAAAAATATACTCACGGCTAGGGTTTTCTTTTCTTCTGAGTAAATAAAATGAATCATTACACCGACGCAGCAAATTATAGCTATTGAGAGACAACATATAATACTAAGTATCGTACATACAAAAATACTTTCAAATTTCATAACAATTTCAAAATAACTTCAACTTCAACTCTTGATTAATGACCTTTATGGCAGAGACATCAAAGTAAATAAGTAAAATAAAATGAAGCCTTCAGCGTAATGTTGGCAATACGCAAAAACAGTGTTGCTATATGTTTAGCAATTAAATATAATTATTATATTTATTAAACATAATTAATCAAAAGATTCTACATAAACAAACAAACTTAAACTATTTATAATAAAACCTAAATAAATACCTAACGTATATAAATAAAACACAAAAACACAAAGTGCACTCAAGCGTCGAAGTATTCCTCCACATCGCTGTCATCCGGGAATGTGCCCAGAAGACTGGCAGCATTACCACGTTGAATGGCAATGCTAATTCTTTGAGCGAAGAACGCCAGCCCTCTGGTCACGCAAGGTGTCGATCAGTCGGCGAGAAATTTCCTTAAAAAGGAGACGCGCATTCGGACCCCAAACGGCTCAAAACTGTAATTACCAATAAGGTTACAGTATTTGCGCCGTTTAAGGGTCTCAGCAGCCGCAGCGGCAGCGCCAGCACAGCCCGCCGTACATGGAATGTGGGATGGCGCAAGGGTGTCGACACAGGTTGCGTCCCACACCAGAGGCCTACCCACCTTCCACGGTACCAACGTCATACCATCTGGTCTCTTTCCATCGTCACGTACCAAGCCATTTGGTTCTAATACGGCGGGTACGCCGGCGGTGACAAGAGCTCGACGAATAATATCGTTGATGCTAGCGTGTCGAGCTATGCGGCCTGCGCTCCTGCAGCAGGACAGGCCATGGTGTCCGAGACTGTCGACAGCTTCGCCGCAGTGGCACCGATGTGGAGCAACACAAGCAATTAAATTACTTAATTTTAGGGAGATTAACTGATCTTTCGTTACTTTTAACAATTGCCTTATAATTTTGTTTTATTTTTCTTTTGGAAACTATTTATAAAAACTAATTTTGGATAAAGTAGGTATAGGACGCTGGGCTCCATTTCGATTGTCCTGCAATTCTTTCAAATACCGAAAACGCCACGCCACAATATCATACCTCTCCATTGACAACTTTCTTTTAGACCTGTTTTTATTTAAATAAAATTTCATTCCCCTCGTCATCATCATCATTTCAGCCGATATACATCCACTGTTGGACATAGGCCTTCCCAAAGAGTCGCCACAACGAACGATCCTGTGCGTCTCGCATCCATTTCCCGCAACCTTCACCAGGTCATCGGTCCACCTTGTAGGAGGCCTTCCAACGCTGCGTCTTCCGGTACGCGGTCGCCACTCCAGAACCTTTCGGCCCCAACGGCCATCTGTTCTGCGAGTAATGTGCCCTGCCTATTGCCACTTACACTTAAAAAAAGGTAGCTTGATCTCTACGACTGCTGTCATTAAAATGATGCAATACGAAGTACTGAATTTAGCAGTACAGACAAACGTACTGTCAATGTCATACTTTATGGGCATGCCGTGATGAATCATCGTGATCACAGACTATAAACTATCGATATTTTATATAAAACTAAATACATTAATTAATCATTTAATTTTATTGTACATTTAAATATAATAACATTATTTGCATAGGTAGGTACGTAGGTACTTGATATAAAATAATAGTCAGTAAATAAAATCTACATTCTAACGTACTCAATAGTACACATGTAACATCCCTTCCGACTTCCGACAAGTTTGGGTTTCGGGAGAAAACAAGACGCCATCTTGTTTGATACGAACCATTCTCCTCAGAAGAAGGTGGTAACCAAATGCAGAAAAATAATGAAAGAAGATTGGGACGTTCGATTCGATAATATTTGCTCATAATAAATTTACAAGATTGTTATAGCGATTCAGAAACTGATTCAGATATTGATTCAGTATAAGTTTGGCAATTCTTCGTGCCATGTAGGCAACCTTAGTTCTCCTGCAGATATCTTCATTTTTTATTCAATCACGCAAGGAAACCCCGAGCATAGCCCTTTCCATTGCTCTTTGGGTGACTTCTCTTTGGGTGAGCCTTCTGATGAGGCCCATTGTGAGCGACTACGTTTCAGAGTCATATGTCATCACTGGCAACACGCACTGGTCATAGACTTTCGTCTTGAGACACTGTGGTATGTTGGAAGAGAAAATACCGCGTAGGTTCCCGAACGCTGCCCAGCCAAATTGGATTCGACGGTTGAGCTTTTTCTCGAAATTAGACCTACCCAACTGAACTGTCTGTCCGAGGTAATCGTAATCGTCCACAACTTCGAGTGTAGAGTCTCCGACCTTCATAGGACGGGGGGGCTACATGGTTGTTAATCATGATTTTGGTTTTATCCATGTTCATTTTAAGACCCACTGTTTCGGAAGCTCTACTGAGGTCATTGAGCATTGTGCTGAGCTCCTCCATAGTCTCAGCCATGACTACTATATTGTCGGCAAACCGAAGGTGAGTGATGCACTCGCCATTGACATTAATGCCTAGTCCACTCCAGTCCTCCATTGTGGCCGTGAACAGTTTCGGAGAGATGACGTCTCCCTGCCTCACACCTCGCTGCAGGAGGACAGGTTTCGAGGTCTGGTCATGGAGTCGGACTGCCATGGTGGCGTTTTTGTACAAACACTTCAGCACTTTGATGTATCGATAGTCAACTTGGCACCTTTGGAGACTCTGCAGCACAGCCCAAGTCTCGATCGAATCAAAAGCTTTCTCATAGTCCACAAACGCTAGGCAGAGAGGAAGGTTATACTCCTCGGTATTCTGTATGACCTGCCGTAGCATATGTATTTGGTCAATGGTGCTGAAACCTTTTCGGAATCCGGCTTGTTCGGGAGGCTGGAAGTCGTCAAACCTGCGCGCAAGACGGTTCGAGATGACCCTGGAAAACAGCATGTAGACCTGGATTAGAAGTAAGATGGGCATGTAATTCTTAAGCAGGGTTTTATCACCCTTTTTAAAGAAGAGTACAAGCACACTTCTGCTCCTTGCCTGTGGCGTTTTTCCCTCGAGTATGACGGAATCGAACAACTTCTGAAGGGCCTTAAGGACCGGTTTTCCACCCGACTTCAGGAGCTCAGCCGTAATTCCGTCCTCGCCTTGTTGTTCTCCAACTGCTTCAGAACCATTCTAATCTCGTACAGGCTGACGTCAGGGATATCTTCAGTGTAGAATCTAGTCAATCTAACTCTTGGGTCGTTTGCCAGATTTCTAGCGGGTTTGGAGATTGACGTATATAACTGTCCATAAAATGCCTCGATCTCTCCCAGAAGCTCCGATTAGGCAGATATGACTCTGCCATCTTCGGTCTTCAGTTTCGTGAGCTGGCTGTGCCTAATAGACAGATCCCGTGCAAAAACTTTGGAGCCTTTAATCCGCTCAATCGCGTCCTTAATCCTCTCGGTATTAAATCGGGAAAGGTCGCGTTTCAGAGACTTTGAGATCCGTTTATTGAGCTGCCGCTACGTGCACGCAACATCTGAAGACTGCAAAGTCATTTCACGCCTCTTCTTCATGAGCTCGACAGTTTGACCCGTAAGCCTCTTGGTCTTACTTGTACGAGTCTTAAAAAACTGAGACCTGAATGTATGGACAGCTTCCACAAACCCATCATTATATTTGTCCACGGAGCTTCCTAGGCACTCGAAGTGATTTTGAAGTTCGATCTGAAAGCTCTCGGAGTTTTTGATCTGGATCTGTGTAGGACGGAGCGTAGACTTCATCAGTCGAGATCTTTCAAGCTTGACACTGACATTCATGTGCCTCTTACCATATGGTGATCACTCCCGGTTTTCACCGCATTGATCACAGAGACGTCATTGAATATTTGCTTTTTCGTCAACATGATGAAGTCAATCTTATTTTTAGTTACACCATCTGGGCTTTGCCAGGTCCACTTCCTGTGCTCACGCTTTTTGAAGAAGGAGTTCATCATGTAGAGGCCCACCTTCTCCATAAAACTAGCCAGTAGGTGTCCTAGGCGGTTCCGATGTCCAAATCCAAATTGCCCCACTCGCAGCTCATCGCCGTCTCGTTTGCCCAGTTACGTATTAAAGGCCCCCATGACCAAGGTGAAGTGAGTCTTAGAACCATGTATGGCTCTGGATATATCCTCATACATGGACTCCACTTCTTCATCGGGGTGTGTCGAGGTCGGGGCGTAAACCTGTATGACCTTCAGCGAATATCTTGATGATATTCTGAGTATAAGGTACGCCATCCTGGTCGACACACTCTCGATTCTCACCACATTATTCACGAGGGACCTGTGGACGATAAATCCGGCACCACCCCGGGACTGCTGATCACCCTCCCGGAAGTAAAGCAGGTCACCGGATTTGAGAATTATCGTGTCCTCCCCCTGTCTTCGGACTTTAGATAATCCCACAATACTACATCGTAACCCGCTCAACTCTTCCTCCAGTTCCATGATCTTTTCGTTTTGAACCGGAGTGTACGTGCGATGGCGGCTGCAATAAATAATTGGTATTGTAACCACTTTTTTGCTTTTAATGCCATCCTTATACCTACAAAATAGAAGTTATAATCAGTTGAACAGACAGTACAAAAGATTTCTTTATACCTGATCTTAACATACCCTATACATCAGTATGCAACATATTTCAGCAGGGTGTACAACGTGCATATGAGGATGGCTTGGGTCCCGAAAGACGTTGGTTGGGACCCCGTATACACCCCATTCACATTCCCCTTATATTTCTCCAAAAAGTTTTGCAACTACCGTTAAAATCGATTTCGTTTTGCGAAATAATTTTGCTAGAGTAGGCAACTCTTTTCTTTTTTCTGCAGACAGACAGGGGAGCCAACATTACGGCGAAGGAACTTTATAAGTGAAACGCACTTATATAATTTGAATAATGTGCGTACTGTCATAGCAACTTATCTGTGAAATGGAGAAAATGGGAACTACGGCCGCCATGTTGAAATGTCATTCGATAGTCAGTGTACTCAGTGTCTACTACATTCGGGTGCTCTGTGTTTTCTGTTACGATATTTCTACATTTTCAGCGTTTAATATGCTGAAAGCGATTAAAAGTGATGCGCGAAGCATCATTCTGAAGGTCAAAGCCTTTTTTGAAGAAGAAGCTCGGGCGGAGGCTCCGATTATTCTATTTAATCAAGTATACAAACGAATTTCGGCAGCTACAGGTTAGTGTTGTCTACTTTCTTTTTGTAAATTACCCGATATTTTTTTCATTGATTACTTTTTAACGTAACTGTAACTTAAAAAATATAAAGCTTTTGGGGGATGAACTGCTCGCGTCTGTAGGATTTACTTGACTCTTGATCACCCTACACGTGTCCCCTGGGTAGTGCTAAACGAGCAGTAAATACGGTGGTAGGCCATAGCATCGGCTGCCGGCTTAAAGGTTACCCACCAGATAAAGTCATGCCGCCAAGCGATCCGTCGTGTTCCGGCATGTTATCTGGTGAAGCCGTAAGGTGGAGGATGGGTCTGAACAGTTGTGTTGCGATGTACGCCGGGTATGATGCACCAGTTGCTGTTGTGTCGGAGGTGAATAGGCCTTTACGGGACTTTAAATAAAAGGAATGGACTGTATATATAAAATGGTTGTATTTCAACGAATACAAAGATTGTGAGAAGTGGCTGTACCGAGCCGCGTCTGTGAGCCGAGTGTTCGCGCCGCGGCCGCTGCGCGGCGCGATGAAATCAGTTTCGGTGTCCCGACCCCGCGCCTTCCCCGCGGTAGCCATGTGTGGAGCGCCGACATACTCCCCGGGTTGAAGTGGTGTCTTCAATCTTCTATTGGTAGCGGGCAGATGCAGTTGAAGGCACGGCGAATGGTGCCCCGCTTCGTCTTCATTTCAGCCACTCTCGTGACTCCGTCTACGCCGGGATAGGTCTTCGTGACCCGACCCAGGGACCAGAGCAGAGGTGGCGTCGTCTTGTCCTTGATCAGGACTAATGACCCCGGCTTCACTTCACCTCTGGAATCAAACCACTTTGATTTCGCCTGCAGCAGAGAGGTATATTCATTATGAAATCGTCCCCAGAAGTATTGCCTAATGAGCTGAATCCGCTTCCAACGATCCAGCCGCGTGATGTTGGCTTCAGTCATCTGAGGGTGCGGTACAGATGAGAATGGCCGTCCAATTAGGAAGTGAAAGGGAGTGAGAGCCGAGAAATCGTTAGGGTCAGAAGAAAGAGGAGTGAGAGGGCGTGAATTCAACACCGCCTCTATATGAGTGAGACAGGTAGCCATCTCCTCGAAAGTGAAGTGGGTAAGATGCAGTAATCGTTTTAAGTGATGCTTACAAGATTTTACAGCAGCTTCAGCCAATGAATTAAAATGAGGACTGTATGCAGGCGTGAAAATAAATTCGATACCTTCCTGCGCCATTTCAAATGCAACATTTGACGATTGCAAGAACCTACACATCTCATTTGATGCGCCTACGAAGTTAGTCCCGTTATCGGTCGTGATGCTTCGAGGCTTGCCACGACGCGCCACGAATCGATTTAGGGCGGCCATGTAGGCTTCAGTGGTGAGGTCAGTGACGAGCTCCAAATGTACGGCTTTTACTGCCGAGCAAACAAAGATGCACATGTAGGATTTAGTAAGTTTGCATCCTCGGCCTTTACGATTGGCTACCAATACTGGCCCAGCATAGTCAACGTAACAATTCAAAAAAGGAAACTCAAGATTTGTTCTTGAACTAGGTAGTTGACCCATTATAGGCTGCACGTTCTGCGCCTTTTGCCTGAAACATTTTAGACATTTGCTCACGACAAACCTAGACAAGTTTCTACCACCAAGAGGCCAATAGGTTTGTCGTATATGTGACAACAACAATTGTGGACCAGCGTGCGCAAGCTTTAAATGTTGCATGTGAAATATAAGTTTTGTAAGTATGTGCTTACTGCATAAAACAATGGGATGTTTCACATTAAAATCATAGGGGGAGTTATCGAGCCTCCCGCCCACGCGAATGAGGTTATGATTATCAATGAACGGTGTCAAAGGAAGCAATCTACTTTTGCGTGGTAATTTTTGTCCAGACTTTAACAAATTATACTCTTCAGGAAACATTTCAAGCTGAGAATGGTGTATAATTAAATTTAATGAATTTTCAAGTTCTGTTACTGTAAAATTACCTGGCAATTTATTTTTATTTTTTATATTGTAAATAAAACGTTGTATATATGTTAATATATTTTGTATTTTTGTTAGGCTAGAATACTTTACTAATAAATCATGAATGATTGATGAATGAATGGTATGATCTGAATGATTACTAATGAATGAAAGATTGTTGCTATCACCACTAATTAAATGAGTCACTACTTCCGGCAGACTATCCTTCCCAAGGTTTGGTAAGTTAGGCCACTCATTTTTACTACGCTGTAAAAATGAAGGTCCAGACCACCACAGAGGTTCGTTCATGAGAACGTCGGCCCTCATGCCACGGGAAACAAGATCCGCCGGGTTGTCCTTCGACGGTACGTAGCTCCAGGTATGACCACATGTACTTTCCTGTATTTCATTGACTCTGTGTCTGACAAAAGGTTTTAATTGATTTGAGGGAGTAGAGAGCCAACCCAGGACTATGGTTGAATCACACCAGAATCTACATTTATGAATGGGTATGGTGAGTGATTCCCGAACCTTAGTACACAGCCTTGCACCTAACAAAGCTCCACAAAGTTCGAGTCTCGGTATCGTCGTCGGTTTGATGGGCGCTACCCGATTTCTAGATACTAGAAGTTGCACGCCTACAGATCCACTGCCATTACAAGACCGAATGTACACACAAGCGCCATACGCCTTCTCGGACGCATCGGTAAAGACGTGTACTTCATGCGTAATGGAGTCTTCAAGCAAAACCCAACGAGGAATATTTAGGTTGTTCAATGCTGTTATAGTGCCTTCAAATGTAGACCAAAGGTTTTTGATTTCGTGCGATACTTCGTCGCCCCAGTCATACTTATCTAGCCATAGTCTTTGCATGATCATCTTTGCTTCGACAACGCACGGACCTACGAGGCCTAATGGGTCAAAGATCATGCTGATGACAGACAGGATATGACGTTTGGTGACTTTAGTAGTGGAGGTGATATTTATATTATAAGTGAGTGAATCTGAGTCACAAACCCAGTTAAGTCCTAAAGTTTTTGATTGTGATGAGTTTGATCCTTGTTCAGAAAAATGTAAAGTATTATCTGACTCGTTGCTATGTGTGATTTGTTCAAGAATTTTTGGATTATTTGATCGCCATTTACGTAAGTTGAATTTTGCTGATGATAAAACTGAATGTACCTTTTTTGAAATTTCAACAGTTTCAGCTACGGTATCCCCTCCACTAAGAAAGTCATCAACGTAGAAGTCACGTCGTATGGCGCATTGAGCACGACTATCCTCAATGTTGTCAGCCAGACTTACTAGGCACTTAGTGGCTAAATAGGGCGCTGAAGCGGTACCATAGGTTACTGTGTTCAAAGTGTAGGGCCTAAGAGGTTCTGAAGGTTCAAACCTGAATATAATTTTTTGAAGAGGTCTTTGGACTGGATTTATCTCAATGGCCCTGTACATCTTCTCTACGTCACCTGAGACCACGTACCTATGCTGACGAAAACGTGTTAAAATTGAAAACAGGTCGTCTTGAACTACGGGTCCGACCATCTGAATGTCGTTAAGTGACACGCCCGAACTGGTAGGAGCTGATGCGTCGAATACTACGCGTAGTTGTGTAGTGGTACTGGAACTGCGTATAACTCCATGATGACCTAGACGCTCATATTCTCTCATGAACTCATTATATTTTTTATGAAACGATGGTTCGCGTTTAAATCGCCGTTCAAGGGAAAGAAAACGATTTCTAGCATTAGTAAAAGAATGGCCTAATGTACTAGGATCCCCTTTCAATGGCATAGTGACGACGAATCCCCCATCATCATTACGAATAGTGTTTTGTGCAAAAGATTGCTCACACATTCTCTCTTCAAGTGAGAGTGAATGTTTTGAAGCGACACTGTCAAGCTCCCAAAAATGAGTGAGGTCGGGAGTGACATTGGAATGATGGCAAAATTCAATAGCGGAAAAACATGATTGACGCGAAATACTTCCTGAAACTAACCAACCTAACTTGGTCTCGCATAGTTTAGGAAGGTTTTTCCCTAAGTCTATTGTTTTGCTACCTAAGACATTCCAGAATACTTCAGCCCCTACCAGGATATCTACGACCGACGGAACATTGAAGTTCGGGTCTGCTAACTTAAGACCTGAAGGAATAGGGACGTTTTTAATTTTTACGAAAGAAGTGGGTAGAACATTTGTGATTTCTGGCAAAACATGACACTCGATATTGACAGCGAACTCACAATATAAAGATTCTATTGAGAGGTGACAAGACTGTGTACTGGTGGATATACGATTATTTATACCCGTTACCTTGGTGCTCGTACCGTGTCGTAACAAACCCAGCTTCTCTGAAAAGCTCTGCGTGACAAAGTTCGCCGTACTGCCGTTGTCCAACAGCAAGCGCGCGGAGTACTTCTTACCCGAAACGCCAGTCACATTCACCATAGCTGTGGACAGTAATACATGCGCAGAAGTAGCAAGCTGCATGGAATTGGCTGACAGCGCCACATTTGAAGAAGGAGAAGCAGAAGCAGAAGGCAATGGATTGGAAGCAAGTTTAGGTTCGTTACATTCTAAGTGTAAAAGCGTATTGTGTTTTGTTTTGCAATACTTGCAATGTGAAAATCTACATTTGTTTGAAGTATGTCCAAAGCGTAAGCAATTCATACAAACTTTAAATTCAATTGCCTTTTGTAAGCGATTTTCGATGGACAAGTTTCTAAAAGATTCACATTTAAATAATGTATGTGCTTGGGAGCAAAGTGGACATTTATTGTTTTTATTATTGAGGTAATCTGATTTTTTACTTGATTGATTAGGCTTAGAATCAGGTTTGTTGGAATTATGACTATTATTTAAAGCGACAATAGTATTCCTATCAGAAGTGCCATGGCTGGACTCCACTGATTCTAACCAGTCTGCTTTCCTGCTTAAAAAAGAACAAAATTGTGTTAAAGTAGGATCTTCTTCAAAAGTGCTGTTTCTATGCTCTTCCCAGACTCGTCTTGTTGTTAAATCCAATTTTTTAACCATAAAATAAATAATAATATCATCCCAATGTTGAGTGGGCTTTTTTAATGTGGTTAGTGCCCTTACGTTTTTATTAATAGTGTTAACAAGGTTTCTGATGGAAACACTTGACTCATTTGTTATGGGTTCGACATCAAATAATGCTTGAAAGTGGTTATTTACTAAAAGACGGTTGTTGTTGTAACGTTCGCACAACAAGTCCCAGGCGAGATTATAATGATCGGCTTTAAAATCAATATTTTTAATAATTAAAGCTGCGTTACCCTGGAGTGAAGCTCGCAGGTAGTGGAACTTGTTAATGTCACTTATGCTAGTGTTGTCGTGAATCAATGACCCAAAGGTATCTCTAAACTCAAGCCAGCATTGGTAGTTCCCATCGAAATGAGGCAAATCTATCTTTGGCAAACGAACAAAAGAATTCCTAAAAGTAACATGTGCACCTGAGTCAGCATCTTTGAAGCCCGCCTCTGACGCAGCACCGTTGGCCGAGACTCCAATCAGGCTGCGCGTGAGTGCCACCAGGCTGAAGAACTGGCGGTCAAAGTCCTCACGCTCAACCAACGCAGACTCGTCGTCATCGGACAGCACTTCGATCTGTGTCTGAAAAGCGTCAAATTCGGTGTGTAAGGTTTCGAATTTATTAAATCGTTCCTCTAAATCTAAACGTTGCATCTCTGATACTGTAGAACTACTTTTAATTAGGTTTAAATAGTTGCTGTAAATAGTAAGCTTCGATTTAATTGAACTACGTTTTCAAATTAATGTTTTTAAGTTATCTGCCATTTTAAATCAAAGAGAATAACTACTTTTTACACTTGAATAAAAGATTATTTCAACACAAAGGACAGTGTTGGGCGTAATTAATTTACTTTTGTAATTTAATTATTAAATTAATGAAAAGTAATTGAATTACTTTAATTAAAATTACATGTAATTGAAATTACTGTTATTCAATTACATAAGTCACAAGTAATTCTAATTACATTAATTTGTAATTCAAATTACCCAATTACTGTTTATGGGGTAACATTGCGGGTAACATACAAAACCACCTAAATTGTGCGGTAGTTCGCTTGCTGCGCGCATGCAGCACGACACGCGTACAAATAACATTGGATAGAACGAGACGGTAAACGAAACGGCAACGACGCCGGCGGCAGTGCGTCCTTAAGGACCTATTACACTGCGCTGAATATCGCGTGCGATATTCCGATTCGTACTATTTTTCATTCATAGAAAGACAGTCTAGCTCTTATTACACTACGCGATACGTCGAACCATAGACTAGACTGTCTTTCTATGAATGAAAAATAGTAGGATCGCACGCGATATTCAGCGCAGTGTAATAGGTCCTTTAGCGGTGGTTTCGCTCACACGCATATCGAAGAATCAGCAGCGCTGCCATCGTCGATTCGACAGTTACCATCTCACTTAAGATGTTGTGCTCACAAACTTAGTTTGTGTTGCACTTCGGACAGCAACAAAGTTTTGAACGTACCTAATACACGACTTTCCATAACACATAACCAAATGTTGCAAAAATGTACCACATTATGGAATGCTGCTAACCGACCAAAATCTGCTGAAATTATTCAGAGCATCATAGGACATACACTTTCAAGGCCTGGGACTACAAGGTGGAACCTTGTATGTCTGTTTATGACAGTTTAAAAGTCTAATTTAAAGTAAATCACTTTTTTAAAATAAATAAACACATTTGATCAATCATTCATCGTTTTATATAACTTACTACCTCAACTTTAGAAGAAATTATACATAAGTAATTGAGTAATTGCAAATAACAATTACAATTACTAATTGTAATTGTTAGTTGAATTACTTTTCAATAATTTCAAGTAATTTGTAATTGAAGTCGCCAATTAGGGTAAATACGCCAAATGTCGGCCCCCTTAGCGATTTTCTGACTCCGGATTGCTCTAGCACCGTCAGTTTCCAACGAAAATTAGCTTCTGATGCGGTTTTAGATAGTTTGATTAATCTATTTCATGTTTATAGGCATAAGATCGACATTTCTATTAAAAGAAAAAAGTAATAAGGTTTAGATGCGTCGAGAATAGAAAAACCCTAAAGTCGGCCATTCACGGCCTATGGTCGGTCGCGTTTTTCCCAAATGTCGGCCGGGTATAGGGTGTTTTAAATTAAGACAGTGACATATATTATTAATATGATTTATTTTGGCAGAATTCTAATACCACTAAGTATACCTACATTTGTAATTGTATTTGTTTAATAGTAAAATATTTTTTTAATTACCTTTAACAAAAAAAATCGTAACCGCATAATTTTCTTTGATTCCGTGAAGGCCTTAGATCTCCCTGCTTTGGGGGTTTAGTAGATAAGTAGCAAGTCCCAAACCATAAAGCTACCATAAATATGTCTTCAATACTGTCAACTCATACATTCAAAGTTAACTTCTTTACAATATTAATAAATTATAATAATAAATATTTCATTTTGAGAAAATAAGATTGATAAATAAATTAAAAATGACTAACCAATAAATGAAAAAATATAAAAGTATTTTTTCATCAGCCTGTATAGTGGCGCTCGAATTTGAGGCTGGTCGACATTACGATCTTTAATATTTCTAATGTCGGCCCCTATTTCTTGTACCTTATTTCTCGAGATTCGACTGATATCACCCCGGCCGTTATTTGGCGATTAAACGTAAAATAGATTTATTTGCCTATAAGCTTTGCAAATTCTCTTGTTAACCCAACGGAATTGGTATAATTGGTATTTATAAAACAGAGTGCATTTACTTTAAGTCGGCCACGGCCGAGAATCCGGTTTTAAGTCAAAACTGTTACCCTAATGGCGGCCTCCTATTTTGCCCTGAAAAATTTACGCAAAACGTTGAAAAAACTATCTTAAAATATTGTAAAAATAACCCTTTAGTGATAATAAGACTTAAAACAAAAATAAATAAATGTCTTATCGTTGTAATATCAATCCCCGAAATGTGAGTATTCACTTCAAGTAAGCTACTTTACATGCGAATTTGACGCTTCAACGGCGCTATCGCTACTGACGCTCAGTATGAGAAGAACAAGTGACGGAATCGGATAGTAACAATTTGTACGTATAGAGTATGAACTAAGGTTGCAATTTGAGAATCAAACTTGACAATTAATTACCTCTTGAATGAATGCAAGCTGAAAATGTACAGACGGCCGAAGTTTGGGGGGTGGCCGACATTTGGCGTATTTACCCTACAATTTGTAATTGTAATTGTTAATTTGTAGTTAACTACATTTTGCCCAACACTGACAAAGGAACAGCTGTGCGCAAACAAAAGGGACCGATGCGAGCAGGTAATAAAATTCCGAGTCAAGGTCAAGCGAGGTCAAGTACTTATCACGTGGTGTGCGAATGCTATGCGTATGCGGTTATATAAAAGCTACAAGAAAAAGCAACTCGCAAGCGGTATGAATGCACTGTATAAAGCTACTAAAATTTATTTTTTTATTGAAAAGAAATAGATGAATCGGCAGGAAAAGAAAATGATAAGACCCAAAAAAATTTTTACGGCAGGAAAAGAAGCAGGAATATAGCTAATTGGAACGAACTCACTCAGATACTGTACTATACTCCCTTAGAATGACTTCGGCTTATTCGTAGACGATGTAGGCTGCTGCGAGTACGACTTCTTCTTCCAATCCGCGTGGCCGAGGGCAAAGTTCACACGGCGACGACGACAGATTTGACGATCTTGTATCGGCGAAATATTCGATTTTACTTGATTCTAGTTTCGCAAGGCCGAAGGATCACTGAATAGGCCTTTACGGGACTTTAAATAAAAGGAATGGACTGTATATATAAAATGGTTGTATTTCAACGAATACAAAGATTGTGAGAAGTGGCTGTACCGAGCCGCGTCTGTGAGCCGAGTGTTCGCGCCGCGGCCGCTGCGCGGCGCGATGAAATCAGTTTCGGTGTCCCGACCCCGCGCCTTCCCCGCGGTGGCCATGTGTGGAGCGCCGACAGAGGTTTGATCATGGAGGGTAGCGGGATATATAATAGCGATCTCTGGGGGGGTTTGGGCGTCCCCGCAGTCTCCAAATCAACCCTTCATTGGCGCAGCAGCTCTGGTTGTGTTGTTGGGTTTGACATCGCATCACCTCGCTCAACTGCCATCTTCCACCAGCCCTATTCACTTAAATTAAATGTCAAGTAACAAAAGGAAAAGTAAGTGTGTACAGCGGATGCACGTCCTCTCGTTCCATGTGCACCTCTCAAATATACGAGGACTGCACTCCAATCTCGATGCAGTCCACCACCACCTCGAGACTGACAAGCCCCACTTACTTTTCTTGACGGAGACGCAGATCAGATGTCCGTCTGATGCGGCGTATCTCGACTACCCGGGATACTCATTGGAGCACCATTTCGTGCAGCGTGCCGGGGTCTGTGTATACGTTCGCAATGACATCTGCTGCCAGCGTCTCCGTCACCTTGACGACCCCAGTTTTTCAAGTTTATGGTTACTGGTGGACACCGGTGTGGACAAAATTGTCTACACCTGTGTTTACCGGTCGCACAGTGGCGACCAGGAGACGACTCGGCTGTTTGGCCACCTCAGTGAGGCCGCCGATGAGGCTCTGCATCGGCACCCTGATGCGCAGTTTGTCGCTCTGGGGGATTTTAACGCCTGCCATCAAGACTGGCTTTTCCCATACCAGAGGACTGACCACGCTGGGAGGGAAACTCGAAACTTTGCAGTGTCACTGGGCCTCTCCCAGTTGGTAAAGCAAGCGACGAGGGTGCCTGATGTAGTTGGTCATACTGCCAATTGTCTGGACCTACTGCTGACCACCGATCCGGACAGATGTGTCGTAACAGTTTCCTCACCACTTGGAACTTCAGATCACTGTCTGGTGAAGTCTGTATCGTCCTTCTCCCCACCTGACCGCGACTCACGTGGCGAACGGCGAATGTGGCGATACAGGTCGGCAGATTGGGATGAGATGCGGCATTTCTTTGCGTCTTATCCTTAGCAGCAGGTCTGCTTCTCTTCTGAAAATCCGTCGAGCTGTGCGGATGCTGTAACCGATGTGATACGCCAAGCTATGGCGTATTTTATCCCTTATAGCGATGTACGCATCGGTGGCTCAGCTCACCCGTGGTTCAACGCCGATTGCGTTCAGGCTGAAGAGCGTAAGCATTCGGCGTTTCTCGCCTGGGTTGACGCTCGTGACCGCAAAGCTCCGGATCTGAATTCAAAGAAGAGAGCCTTCAACCATGCTGCCAAGTCCTACAAAAAAGCACTAAAGAAGGCACGCTTCGACCGCATAACCCATATTGGCAAAAAACTCTCTGCACAGCCGTCCGGTAGCAGAGCATTCTGGTCTCTTGCCAAGTCGGTCGAGGCGAACTTCTGTCGGCCCACTTTGCCTCCGCTGGTAAAGCCTGATGGAACACTGGCTCATACGGCAAGAGATAAAGCAGGACTCTTTGCTTCTCTTTTTGCCCATAATTCTCGTCTTGACACTAGCAATGCTGCTCCACCGACTCTGCCTCATTGTAACTCTTCAATGCAGGAGGTTCACATGAGGAACAGAGAAGTTCTGAGAGAGCTGCGTCGTCTAGACGTGAATAAAGCCAGTGGACCAGATGGCATACCAGCGATTGTTCTAAAGGCTTGTGCGCCCGAGTTGTCTCCTGTATTGACGCGCTTGTATCGCCTCTCAATTAGGACTGGTATAGTGCCCAAGTCCTGGAAGCTTGCCAACGTGCAACCCGTGCCCAAAAAGGGCAGTCGTGCCGATCCTGCCAACTATCGGCCGATTTCGGTAACCTCCATACTCTGCAAGATTATGGAGCGTGTATTGAACTCACGCCTCATGGCATACCTGGAAGGTAACGATCTCCTCAGTGACCGACAGTAAGGGTTTCGCCGCAAGCGGTCTACTGGGGACCTACTGGTTTATGCCACCCACTTGTGGGGCGAGGCCCTCGAGAAGAATGGGGAAGCGATTGCCGTATCCTTAGACGTCTCGAAGGCCTTCGACAGGGTATGGCACGCTAGCCTATTGAGTAAGCTTCCAGCGTACGGCATTTCCCCTGGTCTGATTAACTGGGTAAAAGACTTCCTGAGTGAACGGTCTCTCCGAGTTGTTGTCTACGGATGCTCATCAGAGCCCATGACGATTAATGCCGGAGTTCCTCAGGGGTCTGTTCTCTCTGCAACTCTCTTCCTGTTGCATATCAACGATCTGCTGGTGCCCGGTATCTATGGGTATGCAGATGATAACACAGTTGTAGAGAGATACCTGCCCAGTGCTCGGGCTAGTAAAGAGCTAATCCGGTCCGAAAGAGAGGCTATGGTAGAGCGAACGAATATCTCACTTCAGGCAGTCTCCAAGTGGGGTGAAGCCAATCTAGTGGGATTCAACGCCGCCAAAACACAAGCGTGTCTTTTCACTGCCAAAAGGAGCCCGTGCACCTTGGTTCCTACTTTTCGAAATTTATCCCTCGGGTACACCGACCGCCTTCAGCTCTTGGGGGTTGAAATTCCCTCAGACCTTAACTTTGGGCGGTTCATTGAGTCTAAAGCCAAGGTAGCTGCTTGGAAGCTGGGCGTTCTTGCAAAGGTCCGGCGGTACTTCACACCGGGACAGCTTTTAATGTTATACAAAGCACAGGTCCGTTCGTGTGTGGAGTACTGCAGTCACATATGGGCTGGTGCTGCAAAATGCCACCTGGCAGCTTTGGACTCGGTGGAAAGGCGTGCAAAGAGGCTAATTGGTGATCCAGATTTGGTTAAGTCCAACCTTCAAAGCCTTGAGCATAGGCGTAGGGTAGCCAGCCTTTCGGTGTTTTACAGGATGCATTTTGGAGAGTGTGCACAGGAATTGCATGACTTGATTCCGCCATCGCAATTCTACCATCGGACAACCCGACGTACGGCGAATATTCACCCGTACGTTGTTGAAACCTCTACGGTCCGGACTAAGCGTTTCGCCTCGTCGTTTATACCACGTACGGCGAAGGACTGGAACAGTCTGCCTGCTGCGATCTTCCCGTCCGATTATAATTTGGGTGTCTTCAAGGCTGTTCTTCTTACGTGACGCGATTTGTGCGCAAGCCGCATAAAAAATACTTACTCATACTTACATTTAATATTTTAACTACAGTATGTAAATACTTAATTAATTTTGTCTATATTTCAGGTGTGAGTCAAGGGCTAATTTCAAAAATAGTTAAAGAGGGGCGGGCATGCAGCAGAAAAATAGTCTACTAGTACAAAAATTTGGACCCCAGGCAAGGAGAGGAAACGTCAAATTGGGTTTATTCATGTTGATGATTTTGACATGGGAGTTATCCGGAGGAAAGTACATGAATTTTACTCTAATAAAAACGAGTTACCGACTGTTAAGAAGGTCTTAAAAACAAATAAATTACACGGGACAAAGAGAAAGTCTACGAAAGCTGCTCCACAAAATGGGTTTTCGTTTTAAAAAGTCGCAGTCTAATCGTAAAATGCTCATGGAACGCAATGAAGTATCAGCTTGGAGAGCAAAATACTTGCATGCTGTAGAAAAAGAATTATAAATCTCCACAGCCTCGGCCGCTAATTTATTTAGATGAAACCTATATTCATTCATCGCATACATCAGGTAAATGCTGGCAAGGAGAGGGTGTAGATGGAGTGTTAGAGCCTGTATCAAAAGGGCAAAGATATATTATTGTTCATGCGGGAGGGGATACCGGATTTGTCTAAAATGCTCTTCTAGTTTTTAAGTCTATCACAAAAAGTAGTGACTATCATGACGACATGAATAGTACTAACTTTAAAAAGTGGGTTATTGAAAAACTTGTGCCTAATATACAAGAGCCATCAATAATAGTAATGGATAATGCCCCTTATCACCGTATTTGTGTAAATAAAATACCAAATACTAATACTTTAAAGAGAGATATGAATAAAATTGACTACGGAGAGGAGTTGACGAAACCTCAGCTATTAGAAATAATTAAGAGAAATAAGCCTGAACCTGTGTATGAAATTGAAAAAATATTAGAAGAAAATGGACACAAATGCTTGTACTTACCTCCCTATCATTGTTATCTCAATCCCATCGAATTAATATGGAGCTCGATGAAAAGAAAAGTTGCTGATGTAAATATTGAACACAAAAATTCTGAGATTCCCCGCCTAGTTCAAGACGCTTTAGAAAGTATAACGGTTAGTGAGTGGACTCAGCATTGCAATCATGTTCGCAAGTTACAAGCAGAATATTTGAAGCATGATGTGTATTTGGATAAACCGTTCATTATAGAAGTGATAAGTGATTCGGAAACTGAAAGTGACAGTGATAATGATGACATGGATATAAGCGGCGTATGGCCTCACAGCCAGGATGAAGTTGGGCGTGCAAGTTTATCAAAAGATCATAATTATTGTAAACCGGGATTCTAATAAATTATTGTTAAGCAAACTTTTGTTTTTTTTTTACCCCTCACATCGTTAAGGGAGGCCCGTGCCCCAGCAGTGGGGACGTATATGAGTTGATGATGATGATGATGAAACTTTTGTTTTATTCTGGTTTACTATTAACTACAGGACACATCTTGAGTGGATAGATATTTGAGTTTTGTTTAAATAGAGAAGCTAGTACTAAACTATGGGTTTTTTGTATCAAGCTTGTAACTGCTGAATCCATCTAAGTAGGTACTTATGCAAAATGCAGAATTAGTTTTTTTTTTTTAATATAACGTTTATTTGCAAGTTATTAAATTTCATTTGCCTACTTTGCTAAACATTTAGTTTGTAAGTGGGGTACCTACATTATATCAATTGAATGCCAGAGAAAAAGCAAATGTATGTATAATAATAAATAATAATAAATCGTTTATTTATAACATAGGGCTCACTTACAATAAAGTTGATTAAATACTATAAAGAACGCAGTTGCTTATTTGTCTGAACTATGGTGAACCTGTGCTTCAGGCTAGACAGTGCTTAGATACAAAGAAAATAAATTAACACTAAATATGACTAATATAAGAACTAACTAAATCTACAGATATTGAGAGATACGGCATGTTTTATTTACAAACAGTAAGTAGGTCTTCAGTCTCAGTGTAAGATATGCTTAGGAAATATTGAAGAATTATCTTTTTACAGTTATACTTATTTAAATTGTAGATACATAATTTTCTATTTAATTTATTGTACAGAAATGGACCTAAAAAAGTAAAAAATCTTTTAACAAATACATATTTTGAGGATGCATTAGAATCACAAACAATATCATTCCGTCTCTTATTAGAGTCTGTGCGGAAAGTAAACCATCGTGAGATTGGAGGGCGCTGCTGTAGATAAATATCGTTTTTGTTATGTAAGCAACATTGTGACGGCATTGTAGTGCGACTGTTAAATCTTGAGATTTTGAAATTATGTTAGACTAGCTTCTTCCAGCGGCTTCACCCTATAATAAAAATTATCCTATTGGCTGAATTTGCTCACCTAATGAAACTGCAAAGTTATAGCTTATGTGATATATTATTGCAATGTTTATGATTAAGTTCATCTGTCTATTAGTTTTTCCGCGACACATCCATACATACGAGTACCTCCATCCATCTTCACAAACGTTCGCATTTATAATATTAGTAGCCTATTAAACTTAGCAAAAATATAGGTTATAAGCTATACGTTAACGTTTATCATTAAATTCATCCGTTTATAAGTTTTTGCGTAATGCCGTTAATTGTGGCGACACCTGGGAGAGGCCTATGTCGAACAGTGAACGTCTTTCGATTGTAATGATGATGAACATTTAACCTTTCAATCGTGGAAATTACAGACACAATAGAAAGACAATAGGTGCGCGAACGCTTGGGGTTTAATGAATTAAATGCAAACACGAACCGGTAAAGGAAAATAGCGTGAAGAAACTGCTGTACTGCCTATCTAGGTAGGTTCCACCAACGACCACTTACCCGGTTCCAACAAAAATGGTTCTATCACTTTGACTGGGATCGGTCTATTATCACTGACTGGAATATTGTAGCTAGCAGCAAGTTTATGTTTACCCTAGTTAAATATAAAGGTAAAAATGGGACACACTACCACTTTCTCGTTGTATTCCTCAGTATATTTTTCCCTTTTGCTGATCAATGAAAAATATGAACTTAATGACTATGAAAATACACTTCAGAATTTGTAATGTTGCTTCGTAAAAAATCTATTTAGCCTGTAAGGGACCATCTCGTATATAAGATCCTTGGGATCACTTGGTTGTCCGTCTGGGCCTCAAGTCTGCTATTACAATAGTGTCACAATGGTCTATCATTGGTGTCATAATTGTCGATTTTGACAAGTTTGGTAATCTACTAATATAATGGCGTCATTATGACTTTCCAATGGTCAACCACTGACACTCCATTGAAAGAAGTGACATAGAATGGTAATCTCGTACATATTGACAAATGAATATTTGACGTTTGCGGTAATCTGCTAAAACTTTGACAGTTTATTTGATCAGTGTTTTACCATTAGAACGTTATTGTGCAGTTATTGGTTTTAATATGCTCGAAATTATCATTCTACCACAATTCTATTACAAGACCAGTGACCGATCAATGATCGATCATTATGAATTAGCAGATTACAAACTTTTAGCAAAATGACAATGGGATCGTGTTGGAATGACGAATTTATAAAAATAGCAGACTTGGGGCCCTGTTTATCTGTTAAGACCCTTTAACTCGAGAACGCTTAGAGGTATCGAGTTAAAATTAAAACCATACACTCAAGTCTGCGGTCTTTTGGAGTTGTGAAAAAATCAGACTTCTGAACTTTTTCTTAACGAAAAAAAAGATACGGCCGTCACGAGTCACTTTCACGTGAATTTCGACTCTATTGTTAATGGCGGAGAGTACCATTTCCCTTATTTACCGACATACCTACCTACTATTATTATTTGAATAATAATAGTGGTATATACCCATGAAGGATGTTTCGAGATTTTGCTAGGTACCTCCATTCTAGATCTTTCGAACAGCAATGCGTTTTAATAATTGGGTGCTACTCATTAATTTCTCGGAGATATTGCGTGTTCATGTTTAACGGCGTAACAATAGGCTTGCTGTACAGCAGAATAGGGCTGCCAGGTGTTAAAAAGGTGTGACCGAACGACAATACAATTACAAAAAAAATGTATTCCAAAGAAATTTTGAGATAAAAAGGTCGTACAACCAAGAAGTACAAAGTTTTTTATTAAAAAAAAAAAACTTTTTACAAAAAAAAAATTAAACCGACTTCAATGTTAAAAACACTGAAAAGTACAAAATAACTTTAATTTCGGAAGTCGGTGTTTCTATAATAGATGTTTTGTTTCTTCGTTATTTAACACCGACTTCCGAAATTAAAGATATTTTGTACTTTTCAGTGTTTTTTTTTTTTTTTTATTAATGATAGGCTTGCGTTTGACCACTATCTCACCTGATGGTAAGCGATGATGTGGTCGACGATGAAGCACGCTTGCCTAGAAGAAACCTATTCACTCTCGACTTAAAGACTCCTAAGTTGTAGCTATCAGGAAACACAGATTCCGGCAGGGAATTCCACTCCTTGGCTGTACGCACAATAAATGTGTTCGCAAAACGTTTCGTGCGTATGGGTGGGATGTCTACCATGTACCGGTGGCGCAACGCTGTAGGTCGCGTGGTCCGATGATGGAACGGACTTGGCGGAATTAGATTGTGCAATTCCAGTGCACACTCCCCGAAATGTAAACGATAGAAAACCGACAGACTAGCAACTCGGCGGCGATGCTCAAGGCTTTGGAGCTTCGACTCAACAAGTGCATCATTGCCGATGATTCTCTTGGCTCGCCTCTCAATCGACTCCAGCGCATCAAGCTGGTATTTGGCAGATCCATCCCAAAGATGAGAACAGTACTCCATACACGATCGAACTTGGGCTTGATAAAGATTGAGCAGCTGTTCCGGCGTGAAGTACCGTCTCACCTTTGCTAAGATCCCCAATTTTTTGGCAGCCAGTTGAGCCTTTGCATCGATGTATGAGCCGAAATTGAGAGTAGATGATAACGTAACTCCAAGAAGCTCAAGGTGGTCGGTTATCGGCACGGTTACACCCCGGAAAGTTGGAGCCGGGTGGAATTGGCTCCGTTTGGCGGAAAAAAGACACGCCTGGGTTTTAGATGCATTGAACTTGACCAGATTGGCGTCGCCCCAATCGGAGACCGCCTTCAAGGACGAGTTCAAGCGTTCAACCATAGCCTCTTGGGGTGACTGGATCTGTGTCCCGCTAGCTCGTGCATCAGATACATATCTCTCAGCAACAGTGCTGTCGTCTGCATACCCAAAGATACCGGGTTTAAGTAGATCATTTATGTGCAGCAAAAACAGCGTCGCCGAGAGCACTGACCCCTGAGGGACCCCGGCATTAATATCCATTTGACCGGACGAGCAACCATCAATAACCACTCGGATGGATCGATCCCGCAAGAAGTCAGCGATCCAATCACACAGACCAGCGGGCAAACCGAAGGAAGGAAGCTTAGCAATAAGGCTTTCGTGCCAGACCCTATCGAAAGCCTTCGAGATATCAAGGGAGACGGCAAGCGCTTCCCCATGTTTCTCGATGGTCTCGCTCCAGATATGAGTGGCATACGCTAGAAGATCCCCAGTAGACCGGTTTTGGCGAAAACCGTATTGCCGGTCACTGAGGATGTCGTTAGTTTCTAGGTATGCCAGAAGCTTCCTGTTAAGCACCCGTTCCACACTCTTAGAGAGGACGGATGTAACAGAGATGGGTCGGTAGTTTGCCGGGTCAGCTCGACTGCCCTTCTTAGGCACAGGCTGCACGTTAGCTTGCTTCCAAGCAATCGGCACTTTTCCAGTTTCATATAAGAGGCGAAATAGGCGTGTCAAGATCGGAGACAATTCAGGCGCACAAGTTTTAAGCACGACCGCTGGTATCCCGTCAGGACCGCTGGCTTTGTTCACGTCTAGGTTACGTAGCACCCTACGGACGTCCTTCTGATGGATGCAAATATCTGACATAGTCGTCTCGCATCGCTCAGGAAAGGCAGGGGGCCGTGCGTCACCAGAGTTCAGACGAGAAGATTCCGCAAAAAGAGAGGCAAATAAGTTTGCTTTCTCTTCCGCGGTGTGGGCCAGCGAGCCATCGGGTTTTAGCAGTGGCGGAAGTGAGTGGCGGCAGAAGTTCGATTCAACCGACTTAGCCAGGGACCAAAACGCTTTACTACCTGCAGGGTATGAAGCAAGTTTGCTCCCAATTCGGCTTACGTGGTCGAACCGAGACCTCCTCAACACCTTCTTGCAGGACTTGGCAGCCCTGTTAAAGGCCTTCTTCTTTTGTTTCGAAGTTCATTGAACCTAAACAATGCCGGCAAAGTGTGGTGGATGCGGGAAGTTTGTGTCGGCAAGCGACACCACAAAGTGCACAAAATGTGGCAGTGTTTATCACCGTACGTGTGTCGGCCTCCCTGCGAAAGGTCCTGCAACTACCATAGGGCAGTGCCCCGAGTGCAGGAGAAATGTCCGCCGGGACAATAAGGCGGAGACACCTGTGCGGGGATTGGTAGCTGACCTGCAAAATGAGGAGTCGGTGGATGTGCATTTGTCGACGCCGCGTTTGGTATCGGCGTCGACACCTGTGACACCTGCGGATACAATACAACTGGGTCATCCGGTGTCGCCTTCGTCGACTGCAGCGTCGCTACACGAGTTCCCGCAGGACGTGGGCTCGGCGTTGAGGTTGGTGGTGGACGAACTACGCACCTTGAGACATGAGGTCTTGGAGCTTCGCAGAGATGTGGCTGAATTGAAAGCGTCTAATGAATCGTGCCACATTCGCATGGACGGGATCGAGTCTAGGTTGGTGGTGCTCGAGAAACGGCAATCTGAGGGTGGCGCTTCTTCAGCAGATTCAGGACTAGTGGGGAGCATTGTGGAGCAGCTGAAGCGGGACCTGAATGACAGGGATCAGGAGCTCATGGCTAATGACCTTGTCATCACGAATGTGCCTGAGGCTCAAGGAACCCCACGCATCTCATCCAGCTCATTGCCACGAAGTTGGGAGTACCGTTGGAGGATCGCGATGTGTGCGCAGAGCGAGCAGGTGGGCGTCACATTAAGGCGACCAAGTCTTCGACGTCAACAGAGCCCTACCCTCGTCCTTTTATAGTGCGCCTGGCTCGACGTGACCAGCGTGACGCCTTAATTAATGGTGCCTGCGTGCGGAGAGGCGCCACTACTGAAAATCTCGGTCTCGCGGGGAAGCCGGTCCGTTTTTATGTTAATGAGCGGCTGACCAGGCAGAACCAGCAGTTATTTCGGCAAACAAGGGCTGCTGCAGGGATACACGGTTGGCGCTTCGTCTGGTCGAAGCGTGGTCGCATCTTGGCCTGTAGCAAGCCCGGAGACCCCACTCACAGGATTGCATCTGAAGAGGACATTAGAAAGTTTATTGGACCGTTCTCAGCCACGAATAAATAATTGGTTTAGTGCTGTTCATTTTATTTTAGTATTTCATGTTACTCTATTAGTATAAGTTTTCGATTTAACGAGTATGTGCGTCGTATCTGTCATGATATGGGGAGTTGGGCTTATGAAAGTGAGTATTTTGCAATAATAACACTAAAATATAAAATATTTATAAACAATGAAAATACAGGGCATATTTACGCAAATCTGGGACATGTATGCTGTTGCGATTTGATTAACATAATTCTATTTTCGTATTATACTTACATTACAAATTTTGATCATTACATAAGATGACTAAATCAAAATTATTGAAATTTGGTTTGTTTAATGCTGGCTCACTGGCAACTAATCAGGATGAGTTTCTGATTGCCATGTCACAACACTCAGTGGATATCATGGCAATTAATGAGACATGTTTGAAACCTGGGGAAGAGGGCCGCGCGCCTAAGGTTCCGGGATATAGGCTGAAACATGTGCCACGACCTGCGACTATGCGCGGAGGGCGAGGTGGGGGTGTAGCTTTCTATATCAAAACGGGAGTAAGGGCGCGCGTGCGACGGCACTCTGCAAATTCAGATGTGGAACAGATGTGGTTAAACCTAACTATAAATGGTAAAAAGCTATTGATAGGTACAGCATATAGGCCACCTTGGTTCGAATTTTCCAGATTTTTGGAAGGGATAACTGAAAGTATTAGCGCATTGGCACCGTACGATCATTTAGTAATGTTGGGAGATTTCAATGTCAACTTATTGGATACGAGTAGTGGAAAAACTAAAGAGTTAATGGAATTCCTAAATTACTCCAGTCTAAATCAGGTGGTACTGTCACCAACCCATTTTGTAGGTGATAGCAGTACCTTGATAGATTTTTGTACAGATATAGGAGTACGCAATGTACAAGTCAATCACATCAGTGAACTAGGTCATCACTCGTTTATTGTGTGTGACACTGTAGTAAAGAAGGTAAAGAGCAAACCTAGGCTAGTTTCATATCGTCCTTTAAGGGATATTTTAGAGAATTACTTTGCAGCAGATTTAGAATCAATACCATGGATGGAAATAAACTCACTGCCAGATGTGGATAGTATGGTAGATTTTTTCAACTACCATATAAACCAACTATTTGATTTACATGCACCTTTAAAAAGTAAGATAGTTAGAGACCGTCCCTCACCGTGGATAACAGACAATATTAAATTAATGTTTAAGTTAAGAAACGAAGCAAAAAATAACTATAATAAGAATAAACAAAATACAACAAAAAAATATTATTTAGATTTAAAAAAACAAACTTGTGCTGCACTATTGCAGGAAAAGGTGTATTTTGACAGGCACATTAATAATCAGTTAAAAAACCCAAAAAAACTGTGGAGAAATCTCAAGTCTGATGTCCTCTCAGATCATAGTGATGGCATGCTCCCCGAACAATTTGACGACCCAGATGTAATTAACAGGGCATTTCTTGATGTGCCTGGCCAGAATATATTGTCAACATCACAAGTGACATATTTTGACTCTAACCGATATGGGGACTCCCATTTTAAGCTCCAAAATGTTGATGAGGCTGAAATTTCCAAAATCATCAAGAATTTGGGGTCCAATGCTAAGGGAACAGATGGTTTAAGTCTCGATATGATAATGCTCACTTTACCAACCACCCTCCATGCTATCACAACAATAGTAAATAAGTCTATTGATACAAACTCTTTCTCTGACTCATGGAAATGTGCCATAGTGCGTCCCTTACCTAAAACCAGCAACCCAGTTACTGTTAAAGATCTTCGCCCCGTAAGCATTCTCCCATGTTTATCTAAAGTCTTGGAGAGGGCAGTTTACAACCAAATGCTGGAGTATCTAGAGGCTAATAACATGCTACCTGATCTGCAGTCTGGATTTAGGAAAGGTCGTGGGACAGCCACAGCCCTTTCAGATGTAGTGGGAAATATATTGGAGGCTCGTGACCGAGGGGAGGGGACCATACTTGCACTTCTTGATTTTTCACGTGCCTTCGATGAAACCAACACCACTCTATTACTTTCTAAGTTGGCATACTGTGAGTTTACTGTGGAAACAATAGAGTGGTTCAGAAGCTATTTACAGAATAGATCACAGCTCGTGGAAATTCAAAGGGAGGATGGATCAACTAGCTCATCCTCTCCTCGGCATGTGTCACGTGGTGTGCCCCAGGGGTCAATTTTGGGGCCCCTCTTGTATATTCTCTACAGTGCAGATATTATCAATTCTTTCCAGCACTGCAAGTATCATATGTATGCTGATGACATACAGTTATATACTTGTTTTAAGCCATCAGATCTAAATGAAGCAGTGGATAAACTTAATGCAGATCTCAATAGAGTGGTGGAATGGTCGGATGCTAACTCGCTAGTTTTGAACCCACTAAAGTCTAAGTTTATGGTCTTAGGAAGCAGGAAAATGGTCAATACAATTCTGTCATCCAATCCAGTAGTTTTTATCAATGGTAATAAAATTGACAGGGTAGAACTGGCTGAACTGAGATTTGAGAAACACATCAGCAATGCCATGCGTAATTGTTTTTATAGATTAAAACTCCTTTATAAGATTAGAGCCCATCTGAGTGTTGATCTTCGCAAACAACTTGTAGATAGCCTGATTTTGTCTCGTCTGAACTATTGTGACACGGTATATGGACCATGCCTATTAGCCAGAACGGAAAGGTTAATTCAACGTATACAGAATGCATGTGTGAGGTTTTGTGTAAGTGTACCATATCACTCCCTGTCATATCACTCCCTATATCAATGAGAATAACATAATGAAAATGGCAGCAAGGAGAAAGTTGCATTTTGCTAGTTTATTGTTTGGAGTTGTAACTACACAGAAACCAAAATACCTTTTTGACAAACTAAAGTGGAGACACAGCAAATTTGAACCACGTTTCTCCACATACCCTCTTTGTACACCGCATCACAGTACTGCAGCATTCAGGGGTAGTTTCAAGTTTGCCGCCACTCACTGTTGGAATGACCTTCCCCCTCCATTTAGAGTCCTGAAGACAAAAAAACATTTTATTAACATTTTAAAAAAATATTTCATGCACATGCAATTATCGACATAACTTAATATATCAATCATACTATAATTATATTGTCGACAAGCCTGTTGATCTAGTGGTTAGTGACCCTGACTGCTACAACGGAGGTCGTGGGTTTGTCTGATGAGCACGACCATTTGTTCTGTGTCTGGGGGTAATGTGTCTGTAATATGTATGTGTTTAGAAATAAGTATGTTTATCAGTTGTCTAGTACCCATAACACAAGATCTGCTTAGCTTGGGACTAGTCGGCCTTGTGTGATAGTTGTGGAATATTATTTATTATTATATATTAAATTATTTTTAACTTTACCTCTTCGGTCACGGACTTCGGGTAATGGATATGGTCTTCCTCAGTGGTGGCTCTTCGATTTGAGCTCGCTCTCTTTGGACAGTATTCTTGGCGCGGTTTTCGTTTTGGGGGAGATGGGTCACTGAATTATTCCCAACGAGTCGCAATGTATTTGGTCTCTCAATACTCAAACATAGACATCACTTTGGGGCAATTAGTATAAGTACGCCTCATCTCATACTGTGCACTTTTTCTTCCTATTGATTTATTTCAATGTAACACATGCATTTTCTATATGTAGACGGATGAAATTTCTTGCTTTCCAGAGCGGTTAGCTCTCGCCAAGCCGTCTAGGTGAGTGGCCGCAATCGTGCCGCCTCCCCATGTCATGGTGCTATCGGAGGGTTGTTGTATTTGCCGTCTATACAAAATGATAGCTGCAAGAAAAGTAACTGTGGGTGAATCAGTTTCATCTATTTTGAATGTAATTTCATGAAAATGAATATATTTGTGTAATAAATGGTTAAAATTTTGTATTATGTAGTCCAGTTTGGTTAATGTTGTTTTCTTTATGGCCATGTTTTGTTTGTTTTCATATTGTATAATTTTAATAATGTATGTACAGGTCGCGCGATGAATCAAGATCGCTCGGCAAAAGGGGAAGGGGCATGCGCAGTATTCAATTCTGCGGTCTATTTGGCGACGTACGGGCGGGTGTGCGCCGTCGGCGACACGTCATTGGTAGATAGAGTCGCTCTTCAATTCCCGCGTTGCGTTCTCGCCTCTCATTGGATACTGTTGTACTTGGGTACTGTTGCGTACAGCTTGTGTTATCGTAATAGTAATACGTAGTCGTAAAAAAAATGGTTAAAAATAAAGTTTTAAAACGGCTAGCCAGAAAAATGGTTTACGACGTGAGAAAGAAACTAACGAAATTATTTTTTTTAATTTTATGTTTTATTTTATAATTTTTAATTTTTTGAATTTACCTACTTACAAGATAAATTACAATCAAAAACTAGTGTTATTATAAGTTATGTTACTAAGGTTCAAACATACGAAATTAAAAATAAAATCCTAACATACTAAGAATTTCTGAGCGCAATTGTACACATGCGCCGATTGCCCCCACTACTTTCACCGAGCGATCTTGATTCACCGCGCGACCTGTATTTACTCAATGTTAGAAGAATGTATACTGACCTTGGATTATTGTTTACCTACTCACGGAGGGGACGCCAATTTATCACTCACGGTGGTTGCTGAAAACCAGCACTGTAGATTGCTGGATTTGTCCAGCGTCACAGTATAAGCTGAGCAACGGCCTATTCTTGCCTAGATGCGACGCACAATTTTAATTGTATTTATATTGTATTTGTTTTGTTTTTAACTTTTATTTTTGTTTGTCTTTCTCGAGGCGGCCGGCGTCGCACAGATTATATATTATTATTACGCGTGTTTTAATAGACAACCTAGACAACAAAGTTGTCTATGGTTCTAATCTGTTAGGCCTGGTCTACACTTGACGTTATGGCAACTAATTTTTATTTTTATTTTGTTTTTCTTTTATTAATTTTTATTTTGTTTTTCTTTTATTAATTTTTATTTTTATTTTGTTTTTCTTTTATTGATTTTTATTTTGTAATTGTTTGTGTGTCTATACGGGCAGAATAAACATGTTTTCTTTCTTTCTTTCTTTCTTTCTTTCTTTCTTTCTTTTGAGCCACGTCGCTTGCTTTGTGCATACGAGCGTCAGCCCAAGCTCGGTATGCCGCGTGCTTAAGCGCGTCTGCGCGATGACACTCGGCGCCGAACCATGGACGAGCTTGGCCAGACATTGTTACGTCAGAGAATGGGATGAAGTACTCCATCCCCCGTCGCAACACATCCGTCACGGCATCTGCGCACGACGAAGCATCCTCCGAAGAAAAGCAAGTGAGCTGCCAAGGATAGCATGCGAAGAAAGACCGCAAGCCATCCCAATCTGCTGACCTGTATCGCCAAACCCGCCGAGTGCCTCTAGGGCTGGGATCGGGCGGGGAGTAGACAGACACAGACTTAACCAGACAGTGGTCGGAACTGCCTAAAGGCGAACATATCGACACAGAGTATCGGTCTGGATCTGTTGTCAGCAGGAGGTCCAAGCAATTGGCTGTGTGCGAATCCACATCCGGCACCCTCGTTGCCCCCTGGACCAGCTGGGTGAGATTAAGTGCTAGCGCTAGCTTTCGTATCTCACGACCGGCGTGGTCTGTGGACTGGTACGGGAATAACCACTCTTGGTGGTGGGCATTAAAATCCCCCAGTAACACCAATTGGGCAGAAGGGTACCGCTGTAGAGCCACATCCGCCGCCTCACTCAGATGCTGTGTGAGCCCGGATGTCTCCTGATCTCCGCTGTGCGACCGGTAGACACAAGCGTAGATTATTTTATCCAGGCCTGTGTCCACCAAAGTCCAAAGCGTCGAGAAACTGGAGTCCTCAAGGTTACGGAGACGCCGATAGCAGATGTCGTCCCGGGCGCACATACATACACCCGCACGTGGTTTAAAATTGTGCTCCAAGGTAAAGCCTGGGTAGGAAAGGTACGACACGTCGGACGGACACCTGATCTGCGTCTCCGAAAGGAAGAAGAGAGCTGGCTTTTCAGTCTCCAGGTGATGGTGGACTGCGACGATATTGGAGTGCAGACCTCTTATGTTAATGAGGTGCACTTTGTGGGAGAGGGAGTGCAGCCGCTGTTTAACGAGTCTCTTCGTCCTTTTCATTTTCATATGAGTGAACGGGAGGAGAGGAGAAGGAAGTGAAATGAGGCTCCACGCTTAGCTGCGTGCGTCCGTCAGGCACGCACTGAAGGGACGAAATCATTTAAAAAAAGGCCATATTACGAATGAGTTATATGACCTATCAAATAACTTCAATATGAAAATTCACATTAACGTGCCCACGCGTAAGTCGTCTTGTATAGATCATATTTTAAGTAACATCCCAGATGCGATAGCAACAGTGTTACCACTTCATCAATCTGACCACGACACCGCACAAATGCTAAGTATCCCATTAAAACATAAAAATCAAAAACCAACTACATATTATATATATAAGAGAGACTTCAATATGGAGTACGTTCAAAAATTTCGCGAATGTTTGAAAAATTTATCTTGGTTAGAAATATACATGGAAAAAGATTTGAACATAGCATTCAGTAAGTTTCATGAAACAATATGCCTATTCTATAATCTTTGCTTCCCGAAAATAAGGGTAAAAGTAAATGTTAATATAAAAAATAAACAAAATTGGATTAGCAAAGGACTAAAGCGAAGTTGTAAAATCAAAAGAACACTACGCTACAATTACTATAAAATAAAAACTTAGATAACAAAACAAAATATTTATCATACTCAAATTTATTAAAAAAGTGTATTTATTATTCAAAAAGAAACGCCAACATTAAGTTTATAAATAGAAGTAAAAACAAATTCAAAGCCACTTGGACAGTTGTGAAAAATGAAATTCTTAACACCAATTACAAAGATAACATAGAGAAAATTAAAGTTGATGACACAATACTTACAGACCCTGTCGAAATAGCATCTGCTTTCAATAACCAGTACCTCAACTTGTCACACAAATCATCAACAACAACAACAAAAACAAAAAATAGCTGTGTTACCAATTCTACTCACGGTTCGATGTTTCTTAGACCGGTATCGGAAAAGGAAGTCAGAGCAGAAACAATGTCGCTAGCTAACACTAAATCAGAAGGTTATGATGAAATTAGCACAAAAATGATTAAATTATGCATTAATGAAATAGTTGGAATTCTTACACATTTAATTAATCTGTCTTTTTCATCTGGTACTTTCCCAGATATATTAAAACGTTCCATAATTAAACCACTTTATAAAAAGGGAGAAAAAGATTGTATAAATAACTATCGACCAATCACCTTAATACCTATTCTGTCAAAAATATTAGAAAAATGCATGTACAAAAGATTAGTTGATTTCTGTAACAAGTTTGATATTATTAATAAAGATCAATATGGCTTTCAAAAAAACAAATCTACGTCATTAGCCACCTACACTTTGATAAAAACAATACTATCCAATCTTAATAAAAAATATCTGACTACAGGATTATTCTTTGATTTGTCTAAAGCGTTTGACCTAGTGTCACATGACCTATTACTACAAAAGCTGAAAGCAAACGGAATAAGGGGACATACACTGGAATGGATATCGTCATACCTAAAAAACCGCCAGCAATGTGTTATTATTACAAAACTAGACAAACACAAAGTCATGACATCATACTCATCCGAGTATAAATGCAATAATTGTGGTGTCCCACAAGGGAGTATTCTGGGCCCAATACTGTTCCTGCTCTATATAAACTCTATTACAGATATAACACATCATAAATGCATACTGTTCGCTGACGATATTTCCATTATAGTGACGTCCGATAAAAGAAATAATACAAGTTACGAACATGAAACAGAAATTAACAACACGATTGAAAAATTAATTGAATGGCTTAATATGAATAAACTAAAAATGAATTTAGAGAAATCTGTATACATACAATTTAATAAATGTAACAATAATAAATATAATTTGAAACTTGACATACCAAAACTTAATGAAGCAACAAAAACAAAATTTCTAGGAGTAATAATTGATCAAGATATAAATTGGAAAGCACAAGTAGATGATATATCTAAAAGAATAAATAAATTCGTATACGCGCTAAGAAAGATTAAAAATATAACAAATTTCAAAACTGCCATCACTGCCTATCACGCTTATGTTGAATCCATAATACGCTACGGGCTCGTTATGTGGGGCAACAGCACAGATAAAAATAGGATATTTGTTGCACAAAAGAAATGTATTCGTGCAATATATGGGCTTCAACCTGATGAATCTTGTAGACCAATATTTAAAGAACTTGGTTTGTTACCGCTACCGTCTCTCTATTTATATGAAGTATGTATGTTTGTTAAAAAGTATAAAGACTTATTTAAAAAAGCAAAAGATGTATACCCTCGAAACAGGCGGGACCCTCATGAACTTGTATTGAGCGATCTGCCAAGACTGGCGAAATATAGCAAAAGCTGTTTGGCCATGTGTAAGTTGGATGGATATTTAATAAAATCCCAAGTGACATTAAAATTTTAGATCTTAGACTGTTTAAAAAAAAACTATATACATGGTTAAGCACTCATAATTTTATAGTTTAAAAGAATTTTTTGACATGTAATGATATTATATATTTTTTTTATTGAAATGTAATTTTTTTTTTTTTTTTACACATTAATTTTTTGACATGTAATATTTTTCTTTTGATATCAAGTAATAATTTTTTGGACATGTAATTTTTTTTTTATATGTAATAATTTTTTTTTTGACATGTAATAATTTTTTGACATATAACTAATAATTTTTTCTTTGACATAATAATTTGTAAAATATTTGCGTGCTGTGATATAAGCAAAACATGTATGCTCTAATAATTTTTGACATAACACCATTGTACACCATGTTTTATGCAAATAAAATTGATTGATTGATTGATTGGGGGACTAGTCTGGAGACTGCGGGGACGCCCGAGCCCCCCCGGGAATGTCCATCGGGCCCTCTCGGTCTGGTCGCCAACCAGCACGATGGCGCATTCCGGGATTTTTCGACAGTTGGCGGGGCAGCCTTTCATGTGTGGCTAGCACATTACTTGGGCCCCCAACTACCTGCGGTCGGCCAGCGGCACACCGTGCCTCGGATCCCGCTACCCTCCGCGACTAGCCTCCCGATTCCTCCCTATCAGTATGAGTCAGATTGGTCTGCTTGCGTTGGAACAACTATTTCGACCCAACTCCTCTAGACTGGCTACACTGAGCATCATACCGGAACACGGCCAGGCCGTTTGGCGGTACGTCTTTGCTCAGTGGGTGGTCGCAAGCCAACGGTCGAAACCTACCACCAGTTAGTGTCACCTGATTAGCACCACCCGGGGACTACGTGTAGGGACTTGCTTCGGGTATTCTCCTACGGACGCGGGTGACTCGGCCCCCAAAAGTGTTTTTTAATATTGAAGTCGGTTTAAATTTTGTTTTGTAAAAAGTTTTTTATTTTTCACTGTTTAGTTATGGTACCAAGCACTACTAAAAAGTACCCCTCATCTAAACTTAAATACCTTATAGCCAGAGTGCATCTCATAACAATCATCACAAACACGGTTAGATTCTGTGGTTACGTTACATTAATTCAACCCCAAGTGAACGCTGGCGTTCGCGCACCTATTAATAATAATAATCTGTGGCTCGGCTGTTAAGTTGTGACAGAAAAATTTATCTCACTGTAATATTTTTTCGAAATAAATACCTAATTTTACAACAAAATGCATATAACAACAGTACGAACAAGGAAAAAAAACACAAATAGTGTATTATAGCTGATTGCAGATCAATTCAGTTTATCGAGGATATTACAACGACTTTAAAATGACAATTGACTCTGGGAGCATATAACAACATAAATGCTGACTAGAAGCCGAGCACAGCAACTAAACACACAGCTAACAACTTCGGGTTCGTCGCTCAGCTCCGCCTCGCAGCCGCCGGGACCAGCGCCAGCCGTGAGTCCAGAGATTCCGGTAGCTGCAGTTGCGTCGAGCTCGAGCGACGAATACTTCTCGCCGCCGACGACACCACTACCTGCGCGTCGGCGGGGAAGAGGCCGACCTCCGGCCTGCTTGGGACCTCGAGGCCCTCCGGCCTCTGACAGGGTCCCCGCTGCCGGTGGAAGTGTGCAGCGCATGCGATGGACACAATCCATTAAAGAAAATGTCATGCGCTCATACTTTGGGGCTACAGAGGGGGGAACTAACCTGACTGCGTACCGTGGTCGGATGCTCTCTCTGTTTCAGGTGCTTGAACCAGCTATCAACGTTTCGGCCCAAAGACTATCGGATCAGATGCGGGTCATCCAGTGTAACCGTATGTTGGATGACGCCGTACTTGATAGACTGCGCCTAGAATCACGGAATGGTCGTGTCTCACCTGTTTCACCACCGGCAGCGGTGCAACGTCAACCCAGTGTTTTACCGCGACCCGACCAAGTTGGTGAGGATGATGATGACGGGGCTATATCCGTGAGTACCCAGTGCAATGCACGTTTGAGGAGCGCTTTGGAGGATGCATTCCGGGAGTACCGCTCTATACCACCAGAGCTTAGACCTCGTCTACCTCGTTTGCCTATGCATAGAAAAAATAGGGCGTTGGTGTGTGCTCTAGATTCACAGCTATCAAATTGTTTTGATAGCAGCGAAGACCTTACCGATACCCACTCGATCTTATACTGTGCGGCTGCAGCGGCGTGTCGTGTAGCTCACGTCAAAATTCCAAATAGTGACAGAGCTACACGACCAGCTGTTGTTGGTGAAGTTGTCTGGAGCGAGCGAGGTCGTTCTCATCGGAGACGTGAATCAGCTACCATTTTTGGACAGGGAGAACTTATTTGAGTTAAGGTAAACCCGTCCTAATTTGGTGGCTGGCATCACCCAGGAGTTGCTCTGTACGCATCGGAACCCAATGGACATAGCCCTGACCCTGAATGAGATATACCCCGGTATATACTCCTCCAAAACGTCGCTGTCGCAGGTCCACTCTCTGAAAGTGGAAAGGTTCACAGGAGCGCGCATACCGATAACCGCCCAGAACACCTTATTCTTGGTCCATACGCAGGAAGAGAGAGCCTCTCTTGCTGACCAGAGCTATGGGTATGGCGAAGGGTCGCGCATTCTCACCATCCACGCAGCTCAGGGGTTGACCTGCGACAGCGTTATTATAATTAACACCAAGTCAAGGAGGCTCCAGATCCACGACAGTATCTCCCACGCAGTTGTCGCAGTGTCGAGGCACACGGTCAGCTGTGTGTATTACACCGACGACGCCGATGATGCCACGGGCCGTTTCGCCCGGAAAGCGATGGATGCGCCTTCTAAAGTGGTCGTCGAATACAACCTTAAGACGGCCATGCAGCATCGAGACACCGCAGTCGTAAAAGCTCTGATGGAGTTAGTGAAGACTCTAGGTGGCAAATGAATAGAAACCCAATACCCCAATTCTACCCATTAACCCTAAATATAATAGTCATGTGTAAAACAATTTAATTTGTATAATAATTTAGTATTATAAGCATAAGCGATTTGTATAATTGTATAACTAGCCAATAAGAAACATATAAACAAAATATAACAAAAAAAAAAATGAGTCTGAGGTGGACTCGGCTTAGTTTTTAAGTAAATATTTGTCCATGATGAGGGCACGACAACGTACTGTAAACAAAATGAAAAATATAAACAATTGCGCCGACTACCATGTCTGCGGTAAAATATGTACGAAAAAAAAAAGAATATGCTACAGTAGGGTACAGTAGGGTAGAGTAGGTTTCAGTAAGGTACAGTAGAGTACTGTACGGTAGGTACATTAGGGTAGTGTATGGTAGAGTAGGGTACTGTCGGGAACATTAGGGAATATCAGGATGGCAACAAGCCGATTTTCTTTTAAGGTGAAGGCACGTGAGCATATTCGCAAGATGTTGGTAGAATCATCACCGCGCTAGGGATAATTGGTTGGATTTTTTTTTTCACTACACCATTGTTTATTTATATGTATGTATCTAAGTATGTATTTACTATTGTATATATTTGTTTCTCTTCTGTTTTGTCTATTTATTAAGTTGCACCTGCCATGTTGTGTTTCTGCACCACCCTAAGGTCGACTGGCAGATAATGCATAAGGCATTAAGTCCGCCTTTGTACAGTTTTTTTGTGCATAAAGCTTTAAATAAATAAACATTAGGGTAGAGTAGGGTACAGTAGGGTTCACTAGGGTTTTTTTTTTCGATTGGAAAAATCATCTTATGACAACCCCCGCTCTTGGGCGGAGCGGGAGATAGTGTCAGACTCTTACTGACTAAAAAACCCATCCCGTTCCTTCAAGCCTTCATACCGGTTCAGTAGGGTAGGCCCAGCAGTGGAAAGGGAATGTCTTTGCTCAGTAGTCTACAAAAAAAAAAATATGATAATATAAATATGTCCGTTTCATATTTTACCTGAATAAATATATTATTATATTATTACTCGCTGTCCGCCCGCGACTTTGTCCGCGTGTACTTCGGTTATCGCACTCTAAACGTGTTTTCCCGTAGGAATAAGATGTTTTTCCGGGATAAAAAGTAGTCTATGTTCTTTTCCATGTCAAACGCTATATGCATGCCAAATTTCATCGAAATCCGTTAAGCCGTTTTTGCGTGATTAACAGCCAGTTTCTTCATCTTAACTATCAACCAAAGTAACGTCATAAAGTAAAAGTAACGGTCAAATTCGTTTCTTCACAATTCTGACTGTTGGTTTAACTGTTGCTTTTGCCTTTAACTTTTACTACTCACAGCCAGTTTCTTCATCTAAAGTAACAGCCAAACTAACGTCATAAAGTAAAAGTAACGGTCAAATTTGTTTTTTCACAATTTTAACTGTTGGTTTAACTGTTACTTTTGCCTTTAACTTTTACTACTCATTAGGGGGCTGTAAAAGCTAAAGTCACAGTCATTTTGACAAAGTTGTAGGTTATTTAGGTTTCACTCTATGTTTCACTAATATGTTATCACGAACTTCGTCCAGTGAAAGTTCAAGTTCATCAGACAATGAACTTATCGTTAGTTATTTAACGCGTAGACGTAAAAAGTTTAATGTTCGCAAAGATCATTTCGTATGGGACGACGCTGATTTTCTGTTTCGATACAGAATTTCAAAGGAAACAGTTACATACCTCAGCCTGTTGTTACAAGATAAACTGACGCCAACCACAGAAAAGTAAGTTTATTTTCAGTTTGTATTTAATACGACTACGTTAAATTAACTAATGTACAGTACGGCCATTCTATCTTGGCGAGTCTGAAGTTAGGCTCTGCGAACTTTAGCGCGTGTGGTGTACCTACTCGTATAAAAATAACGGTTTTAAAAAAATAAATGCCAATAACAGTTCTCCCCACGTTTATTTGGGGTAATTATGCTGTTTGTGTTATGGTAACTCTATTGACTTTTAGTTTAGCTGTTACTTGGATGAAGAAACACATTTGCTATAATATCAGTAATAGTCAAGTAAAAGTTAATACTTTTACTGATAGTTTTAGTTGTTGATGAAGAAACTGGCTGTTAGTAACAAACATCCAAACATCCGCACTTTCACATTAAAATATTAGTTAGGATTATTATCTCTTTATTTTACATTTTAACATATTAAGTTTATTTTTAAAAAATTCTTAAAAAATAATAACCATTTAAAAATATAAAAAATAGCGTCCCACCGGTATCGGGAACAGAGTCCAAGCTACCGGCGGTCAGGGCTCCAGAGAAAGGAACCTCCTGACTATACTATATTATTATTATAATATTCAATTTCATCAGCTAATTCATTATTCTTCGAATATTCAAAGTAGTCAGAACCACTGTCACTTTCTGATAGTACGGAACCATCGAGTAATTGGCTACAACTAACATTTTCTAATAAGCGATACCCTTACATCGAAAGTCTTAAGACTCTTGCAAGATCAAATGGTCTTATGGAAGTCTTCTTAAGTGATTTTACTCTTTAATGTGACTTAAACAAGACAAATTACAATTAAGATTGGTTTACTCTAGAACAGTTGTATACCTACAAGAGTTTAGTAAGAGCAGAAGTCTAATAAAACACTTCAGATTCTGCTAAGAGTGAATACACTTATAACATACCTTAATAAGTATAAATAATTATCAAGTGCAATTACTCTTATACAGTACACTTATAAGACATTTATTCTGTGAAATGTTTCATAAGGATTTCTCATATACGTCTATAAGAGTTGGTTATATGTTTGAATCTTCTTTTAGATCAAAACGTCTTATAACTTGCCTGTATAAGATACACAATTTTAGCCAGGACACATATAAGCCTTTTATAAGGTCCAAACTCTTATAAAGAATATTCTTATGGCCTTTTTGCTAGTTGGGACGGCCGTATCTTTTTTTTTTCGTTAACTCAGAAATCTGATTTTTTCACAACTTCAAGAGACCGCAGACCTTTTATTTATGGTAGGAAAATCATCTAGTGACAACCCCCGCCCTTGGGCGTAGCGGGAGATAGTGTCAGACTCTTACTGACTAAAAACCCACCCTGTTCCTTCGTGCCTTCATACCGGGGCTGAGCTACTCTTTCGAAACTAAACCTGGCCCCAGTAGGCTTTGACCCAGCTGGGCCCCTGCTGTTGCTGACAACTCCTTGAGGCGCGCGGGAACAGTGCATACCGTCGACTTGGGCTCGATCGTTGTACGCAACGCCGACTACTACCTACAGGTCATTGGACTCGCTCAGCTGACGTTTACTTAAAGAAATTAATTTCGTACATGCGTAAATTAATACCTACGAGTTTTGAAAAAAATGTACTTTATTTTTTAATTTTATCTTTACAAATCGATAGTGTTTCATGTAAGTACCGGATCGACCCTCCACGGGATTAAAACGATTTTATATTTTTTATTTATTTAAACAGCATGTAAACTAAAACAACTCTAGGCATAATCCACTATAGTATACCATTATGAATTCTCGATTCACGAGTTGAACCATGGTGAAGTAGATGACCGAATGTGACGCAAGAGAACGACCACAAAAGGTTACAAATACAACGGTAGCCATGTTGTCTTGGTTCTTCAACAGATGATCTTTTAGCCAAGTTTCAGCTAACTTGGCATACCTATATAGTCACTGCTGGAAGAAATGTGATGCTCTCCGTTGAGAAAAATCATTGACAGTACCGTTTCATCATCTAGGGGTCGTCGCATAGAAATATAAAAACAGGGTCGTCGGCTAAGTTAATGTAAATGACACTATACAGTGGAATTAAATAGGATATTTGTGAATCTCAGCAACTGTATTGAAGACTAAATGGGTGAGTGTTGTCTGGTTTATCCTTCCTATTCCATCCTATGACAACGTGACCTAAGCTTGCGGTTGGTGTGGGACTCGGAGAATGCCTTCCTTTTTTTTAAATTCATATAAACTAGTCCTTAACGGCGATCCCGATTCCTTCAAACCTTACCACAAACAACAACCTTCCACTCGTACTCGTAAGGTCAAAGCACACTTACACGACTCTGCTCCCACCCGGCAAAAAGAATATCATTCAAATATGGGCTTTATAAATTGCTCTTAAGATATATTTTACATTGCCATCATAAATTAGCAGACAGCTCGCTGTCAGCGAGCTTACCGCCGTCAGACTGCTCGGTAGTTGACGCCTCGCTGGCTGCACGTTGTAGACGAGCAGTCGCCGCGGTGTCCGCGCGCTTATTGCTAGCAGTCGCCGCGGCGTCGCCGCTCATTCGATCTGTATCTACACAAAAGCGAGAGCGGTCGGTGGGTGGACAGCTGGCCGTCTGCTAGCTGTCGCCGCGTGGACTGCTGGGTGCCTGTTAGCTGTCGCCGCGTGGACTGCTAGCAGTCGCCTTATTTTAGGGCGATGTTGGGTGGGAGCGGTGTTGGAGCAGAGTCGTTTAAGTGTGCTATGACCTTTACACATACAGATCTCGATTATTAATATTAGACAAGCCTAAACTGGACTCAGTCCATCTCTATCTAATACTGTATCACAATACTGGCACTCATATGAATTACAACGGGACATAGCTCAGTCAGTTAGTGTAGCGAGGTGCTCCTGGACTTGTATCTCCTACCCGGCCTTATAGCTAACTCTCGCATCTTAAATTCAATCAACCGTACGCTTTCGTGTTTCAAAATCAGTCTTCACTCTGGTGTTTAAGTAACCTCAACCATTTGCACCTCTGCACACTAACTGATTCTTCACACAACATGCACCCTAATTCCGTTGGCACCAACCAACCTAGGCTCACTCTAACTCTAGATATTACTAAAGTCACCTAATAGGCCTAACACCTTCTTTGTGGTTAAACGGGATGTCTGCTGCGAGTTATGAAAAGCAACCTGTTGGCACAATGTTATCTTCACAAATCTTAAATGTATTATTACGACATCAATTTTAATTTGTTTTTTTTTTTTTATTTACAACTCAATAACTATAATTACAGTAAAATTAAAAAAAATAAAGCCCTACAAACTCCAGATCCACTCTTGAACTGTTAATGAACGGTGAGAAATGCAACCCAATCGCTCAGGAAATAAAGAAAAATGTCAAAACACTTAAAAACTTATTAGTAGGGGATACGGTTAAGAACGACCTTCACCGGTTTGTTTAATGGATGAAACGTATTTTATGATAAATTTAGTATATTAAATAATATAACGCGGGTGGGTTGCCTGAGAAATTCCTGGCCAAACAATTTTTTTTTTTTTTTTAAATATGCACCGGTTTGTTTAACGAATAAATTTAATACTAACCGAAAGAGTAAAGCCTTTAGAACATAAAAATGTTGGGTTGCCTATTTGTTTCCTGGCATAACTATGGGTTGCCAGGTATAACAGGTGTGTATAAACAGGTGTGTTTATTTTGACATACAACAAATTCTATATCAAAATAAACGCTGTTTCATTACGAATACGATGTTATAGTGTTGTCTGCAAAAAAATCTGGTATGAATAACGGTTGTGCATTTTTCTATAAAAAAAGTAAATTTTCAATTTTTAATTAATAATAGTCTGGCCAGGAATTTCTTAGGCAACCCACCCGCGTTATATTATTTAATACACTAAATTTATCATAAAATACGTTTCATCCATTAAACAGACCGGTGAAGGTCGTTCTTAATCGGATCTTAGACTATATGTAAAGATGTGAAACTCTTCTGGGTAAAAGCCCACTTTGGTATAGAGGGGAATGAAAGGGCAGACGAGCTAGCAAAAACAGCGGTACTAAAAATAAAGAGAAAACCTGATTTTGATAAATGCCCTATTTCATTTGTCAAGCGAACTATCAGGGATGTATCGATTGACAAATGAGAAGAGAGATATCAAAAAGAGAGCACAGCTAGCGTTACCAAAGTATTTTTCCCCTAAGCCAGAGAAGCCTTTAAACAAAACAAGAACACTCACTTTACACACCTGCACACACAACTCTTCACAGGGCACGGGTGCTTCTCACAATACCTCAATCGTATGAAAAAAGAAGGACTCACCTGCATGTATTTGCGACCCAGCCGCGGAGGAGTCAATATTACACCTGTTAACAGAGTGTCCAGTGTTTCAGCTTAGAAGATTTAACCTGGAAAATGAAATAAGTCTGTATAAAAATATGCATTAAAATATAAGCAAACTAAAAAAACTAAGAAGTAACTTTTTAAATTTTTGTTTCGGTATAATTAGAATTTTAATCGATAGAAAAACACCGTAAAATATAGTGACCTATATTGAACTTAGTGTTAAAGATAAGTTAAGTTAGTAATGAAATAGGAAAAAAAAGAAACAAAACAAAGACATAAAAAGAACCGAAAAAAAATTTAATATAGGTACACAAAAAGAAACATATAAGGAAAAACAAAAAACAAAAGTAATCGAAACATAAATTAAAATAAAAAAAGGATACTCATTACCTAACTTGGTCATTATTTTTTCGTAATTTCATGTAAAGAAAAAAGCATCCGTGATGGGTCTACTGGCCTTCTCACACTCAAAATCCCAAAAAAAAAGTAAGTCACGTATCATATTTGTTCGTATTTATCTTATTTATTTCTTTTAACCACGACTTCTGCTACTTATTTCGCATATCTTAAGAATGTGTTTCTCTTCTTTTTCTCGGCCATGATTTCATTCAATGTTTCTAAATTCATTTTTAATCCCATTTCCTGCTCACTATCATATCTTTCTCGACCGAAAATCGGGCAGTCGAGCAAGACATGTAAGGCAGATTCCAAGACCCCAGGGGCGCAGGCGCACGATGGGTCCTCCTTACATTTGAATCTGGTCAGGTATTCGGAAAACCCACCGTGCCCCGTCAATATCTGTGTCGTGATACCGTCCATAGCTATTTTTCTTATAATTCCGTAACCCTCGATGGCGTCCGGAAAGAAGGCCTTGGTCGTCCCGGCAGTCGTCCCTGACCGATACCTCCGGTTCCATTCGCCAAGAGACTCCCGTCTGATCTGTCCCTTGACGAATGAGACCAGGCACTTATCATAGTCAGGGGCACGTTTTAGTGTCAGGGCAGCCATTTTGGCCAGGCAGTCGGCGCGTTCGTTGCCCGCAAGCCCCGTGTGGGCCTTCAACCAAAACAAGGACACAGTTTTGCTCTGGTCAAAGGCCGTCCGGAGGTTTTTGCGGGCCTCAACGGCCAAGGGATACAGGGAGCCGTTGTTAACAACTGTATCCAGCGCGGATCGGGAGTCGCTATAAATTGCGAAGCTCTGCTGAGCACCTCGAACGATGTCACCCGTGGCTCTGCATACGGCCAGGAGTTCCACCTGATAGACGGTGCCATAAGATGGCGGCTTAAGCTTGACGGCCTTGGTTTCGGCCGCGCCTTCCCAGTAAGATATTGCGGCAATATTGTATATTTTAACGGCAAAGTCGCTATTGGCGTTTAGCTCTTCTTTGTCTATCAGGCTCTTGAACTCCAGGTGCAAATGCGTCGCCGGGTGTCCATTTTTGGTGTGCCCTCCGCTCGACCTCCCTGCCCGCCAAATCCGTCCGGGGCACTCCCCTCTTTGCTCCGTATAAGGCGGCTGCCTGCCTCTTGAATACGAATATCGAGTGGGAGTATCACGGCAAGAAGCAACGCTGCGTTCAGGGAGACCGTGCGGTAGGCTTTGCAGAGCTTCTGTGCGAATCCACGCTTGTTTCTTAGCTCCCAGTTTCCCCATTGCCGGCGCCCAGGCGCTCGCCGCGTGCATAATCAGTGGTTCTATGACTGCATTGTAAATAATCCTTATGACATCTGCGTTGAGGCCCCAACTGATCTTGGCCGCCCTCGACAGTTGCCCGTATATACTAACTACTTTCTTGCATACATTATAATATGCTTGTTATCAGGCAGCTGTCGATGGTTAGGCCCAAGATTTTTATTTCTTTATACATACCAATACTGACCCCGCCCATGCTCAGGAGTGGTTCGTCGTATTTGAGCTTTCGCGTCACCACCATTGCTTGTGTTTTGTGGGGCGCGAACTTAAGCTGGTTTTTGTCTCCCCACTCCCCAACGTAGGCGAAGGCAGCATTGGCCTGTCCTTGAACCCCAACGCAGTGTCCCCGTCGATAACCAGGACTATTTCGTCGACGAACGCCTGGTGTAGAGTATGGTAGAGTAGGATAGAGTAGGGTAGACTAGCGTAAAGTAGGATAGGATAGGGTAGAGTAGGGTAGAGTAGGGTATAGTAGGGTACAGTAGAGTAGAGTAGGGTAAAGTAGGGTGGAGTAGGGAAGAGCGGGAGTGAAGCCGCGCGGGCAAATGCTAGTACATTATTAAAAATAAGTGTACCATGGGCGGTCTTATCGCACAGGGCAATTTCTTACAGACAACCTTTGGATGGACTGAAAGAAAGGAGATAGATTTAGGGTTGTCAGTGTACAAACATTAGAAATAATAATATCTAATAAGACATAATAGTACGAATACAAACATAGTAGGTAATATAAAAAAAAACTAATAAATAGTTAGGTATGCCAGGAGAGGAAACAATCAAAGTGAAATGCTCCTTCACATTTTTTAAACGTTGGTAGCGTTTGAGCAGGCCTCACTCCACAAACGAACAGCTTGAATCGTGAAAGATTCTAAGAAGGAATGCGTGCAAATACTTAACTTTTGGTTTTCCGATGATCTCAAGGACTTACTATAGTCTGTCTAAAAAGTTAACCAAACTTGGGAATTTTGTATAACATTTAATCATATAGAAAATACGTATATTCGATACTTTTTCTTTGGTTCTTATGTTAGTAAACAATGATTAATATCTCTAAGTATTCCATCATTTAGTTGACGATCATGACTCTATCCGCGAGTTATCTCTACTTTACTATAAAAATAAGTCGGGTTTTCTTTCCTGACGCTATAACTCCAGAACGTACGAACCGATTTCCACGGTTTTGAATTCGTTGGAAAGGTCTCGGGCTCCGTGAGGATATTAGAGTAGAGTAGGGTAGAGTAGGGTAGAGTAGGGTAGAGAAGAGTAGAGTAGGGTAGGGTAGAGTAGGGTAGAGTAGAGTAGGGTAGGGTAGAGTAGGGTAGAGTAGGGTAGAGTAGGGTAGAGTAGAGTAGAGTAGGGTAGGGTAGAGTAGGGTAGGGTAGAGTAGGGTAGGGTAGAGTAGGTTAGGGTAGAGTAGGGTAGAGTAGAGTAGGGTAGGGTAGAGTAGGGTAGAGTAGGGTAGAGTAGGGTAGAGTAGAGTAGAGTAGGGTAGGGTAGAGTAGGGTAGGGTAGAGTAGGGTAGGGTAGAGTAGGGTAGGGTAGAGTACGGTAGAGTAGGGTAGAGTAGAGTAGGGTAGGGTAGACTAGGGTAGGGTAGAGTAGGGTAGAGTAGGGTATAGTAGGCTGAAGTAGGGAAGAGCGGGAGCGAAGCCGCGCCGGCAAAAGCTAGTCTATTATATAAAAATAAGTCGGGTTTTCCTTCCTGACGCTATAACTCCAGAACGCACGAACCGATTTCCACGGTTTTGCATTCGTTGGTGTTTAATACCGAGCGCCGCAGCGGAGACACTCAGTACTAAAATTTTGAACTAACTATAATGTGTGTATATAGGTATCTAAAAATGAAACACCGTATACTGATCTATAGCAATCTTATATTTTAAAGTTTGTTGGTGGCCTTAGCCAAATCGCGGTAACAAAACGATATCGACTTATAATTTGATCCCAACGCCATCTATCGAGCGAGGGGTCAATTATAACACAACTTTTGGTTTTTTATTTTGAACTCTGATGGTCGTAAACAGTTGGAAAGGTCTCGGGCTCCGTGAGGTTTATTAGAGTAGAGTAGGGTAGAGTAGAGTAGAGTAGGGTAGGGTATAGTAGGGTAGAGTAGGGTAGAGTAGGGTAGAGTAGGGTAGAGTAGGGTAGAGTAGGGTAGGGTAGAGTAGGTTAGAGTAGGGTAGAGTAGGGTAGAGTAGGGTAGAGTAGGGTAGAGTAGGGTAGAGTAGAGTAGAGTAGGGTAGGGTAGAGTAGGGTAGAGTAGGGTAGAGTAGGGTAGAGTAGGGTAGAGTAGAGTAGAGTAGGGTAGGGTAGAGTAGGGTATAGTAGGGTAGAGTAGGGTATAGTAGGCTGAAGTAGGGAAGAGCGGGAGCGAAGCCGCGCGGGCAAAAGCTAGTTAGTTAATCTTCTATAATATAAAAATGAATCGCAAAATGTGTTGGTAAGCGCATAACTCAACAACGCCTGGACCGATTTCGCTAATTTTTTTTTTGTTGTGTTCGTTATTATGAGGAGAAGGTTCTTATGGAAAAAAAAATGAAAATTAGGGTAGTGTAGGGTAGAGTAGGGTAGAGTAGGGTAGAGTAGGGTAGAGTAAGGTAGAGGAGGGTAGAGTAGGGTAGAGTAGAGTAGGGTAGGGTAGAGTAGGGTAGAGTAGGGTAAAGTAGGGTAGAGTAGGGTAGGGTAGAGTACGGTAGAGTAGGGTAGAGTAAGGTAGAGGATGGTAGAGTAGGGTAGAGTAGAGTAGGGTAGGGTAGAGTAGGGTAGAGTAGGGTAGAGTAGGGTATAGTAGGCTGATGTAGGGAAGAGCGGGAGCGAAGCCGCGCGGGTACAGCTAGTAATTAATAAAATATGTAGGTACATAGGTAGTATTGTGATACAAAGGCTACCTATAGTATGTCTGCAGATATGTTAACCAAAGGCGCGAAACATAAGTGTTGATATTGGATGTGGGGGTATAGATAATGCAATATGTCTGGGTCCCATACCTGTACAAATAAGAAACAAAACTTCAGTCACATCTTTTGAGAATTCGTTGATTTTCATGATAGTTCTAGAACATTTTGCTGATTTTGTGATAGCGCCATCTATTGCTGAAAGCTTAACCTAACCTAGCACACACTGAGGCTCTACTACAACCTTTTTAATCTTCTACTGAATTTTATACCTAATGTAAAATTGGTGAAGTTTGGCATCTCAAATGTCTGCACAACTGGACAATATGAAACGTGATTATAGAAAGAGAGCTGCGAATTTTATTATATGAGCAACATTTGACAACTGTAGTGTTATCTTATAAAAGGCTGACTCGATTTAATAAATGCTAGAAAAACATTATAGTGTATTATATCAATAATCTAATGACAAAAAAAAAAGGCAAATAATAAAAGAAAACATGGACGTAAGAATAAGCAATATGGTCGAATGACTTTGTATAGAACGAGCTTTACTTAGAAGTAAATAAAAAAAAAAAAGTATTGATTTGCCACTTTGCGCATGGCAATACAGTTTTTACCTTCAACTTCATCAAGGCGAGTCAGAGTCCCCCCTCTGGCCGCTGAGTAGTGCAGTCTCAAGAGGATCGCGCTTGCTAACGGGTTGTACGCAAAATTTCTGTTACGATTTTCAATTAGTCCACTTAATCAGTGATTTAGAGTTTTATATTTCGGTTCGTGAAATTATTTAGTCGTAAACCATGGAGTGGTCAATACCTGTGAATGACATATTTGACGAGGAGGTGACAAAGATCACCGCTACGATGCTGCCGAAAAATTTCAGCGGTGATGTACGCACCACTAGGTAAGAATACACCAAAAATATTAATTACTCTCTTAATCAATCATCGTCAAAGACAGCTGCAAAGGTGTGCTTCTATATAAGACAAAGGTAAGTAGGTATGAATAAGGTGATCAATATCGCGACACGCCTTGTCAAGGTTTGTGCCTTATACGTACGCTGAGAGCGCCCTCGAGCGGCAGGCGGCAGGCAGTAGTAAGAGATGCATCACCTACATAGAAGACATTAAAGTGTAGAGAGGCCTCGCCTATGCGCAGACAGCGAGTGCGCCGCCGAGAGGAGCTGCCGGAGCCGGCGGCCGCGGTATCGATTGCACCAGAGTGCACTCAACACCTGCAAACGTGTATAGCTGCACCTCTGCAGCCTCTGGGGGCACATGAAACCATAACATAATGGATATGTTTCAAAATGCAACTAGACACATGCGAGAGTGTTGTTAGCAACAACACTCTTGTATGTGTCTACTGGCAACTTATTGCATCCTAATTGCTCCTAGTCTTTGTTAAACGTTTAACAAAGTATCCCAAGTTTAACTAATGTACTCTAATAAAGAGGTAGTTTGTTTTTGGTTTTAATATTTTATATGTATACTTGAGCGGGGCCGTGGGCAAAATCTAGTAAGGTTTAAATAAGTATTGAAACATTAATTGCTGTTATTTGTTTGTCTAAGAGGAATCTTATTCGTTTAGAATTGTACTTATGTACTATTAATGTTCATGAACTATTAGTCATTAACATTTAGATATCACACTACAAGATCTGTATGGTTCACAAATAATTTATACAAGGCATTATTATGAAGTTGATCTTCAGACAAGGCTCACATCTCATAGTACATAATTTCCTTCATATTTAATCATCATTAGCTGATGCTGAATCATAGTTCAGAAAGTGATCATGTGGTTGGTATTGATTGCATTATTACTACATATTTTACCAATAAAACTGCATAGGTATGTGTCCAATAAAACACACAGTAAGTACCATGCCGTACTTTTGTGTGCTTGCATTGCAAGGATCATTCAATTTGTGCAAATATTCTCGGCTTGTAATATATGTTTGTGACATGTGCTCTTTTAAGCGTGATCTTGAATCTTAGTCCGTATGGTTGTGTGAAGCGAGATGAAACACAAATGTTACTGTAAGAGTTATGATCGAGATGGAGTTAGATGGAGAGAGGGAGGCAAAGATGAATGGATTTAATGAGAAACTAGCTTCTGCCAGTTAATCTGTAATTATTATTTAACCTTTCAATTGTGTCAATTAGAGACGCAATAAAAAGACAATGACAGTGCGAACACCGGCTTCGCTTGGGGTTTAATGAATTAATATAGAAGTGAAGATGATATGAAAGGAAAGCGAGTTAGTGATAGTGTGACAGTTGACCAAACACAATGGGAAATAGAAATGTTGTGCCAACCCTGGGTGATACAGGTGAGGGAAGGAAGCTCATGACCATTCATATTGAGAACAATATAGTTTGAAAACAATAAATGTTATTTATTTATTTATTAAAACTTCTTGCAACACAAAGGTCCAAAGGCGGACTTAATGCCTTAGGCATTCTCTACCAGTCAACCTAGGGTGGTGAAGAGAAAACATGGCAGGTGCTTAAAAAAAAAGAATAGTTTATAAGAAAACAAGTGTACAAATATATATTTATAAAATAAACATACATATATATTCAATATAATATAAACCTACATCTATAAAAATATATACGATTTATATACATAAGGTAAATGAAAGGATTTTTGAGACTACTCCGCTATTAGTGTAGAAAATGAAGCCGCAACTTCCGCTTAAATGCATACAGACTGTTATCTAATTTTTACAATAGAGTTTACAGACTCATTTGATTTTGTTAAACTCCCCACTGTTTGTATAATTTTATTTACCTATATTGCAGGGCTGCGTTCAAATTTGAGTTTAGAGTTAACTCTAATGACGTCATTGGGTAATTACTCTACCCTGGCATATTGCCGCTTACTCCAACCTACCCTGCTCAAAGTTAGGGTTAGTTGGGTTAACTATAGGGTAGCTACTCGAGTTATTTATGAACGACCCTGGGTTGCAACTCTACTCGACTCTGGTTATTTTTGAACGCACTACATGGGTGTCATTCCATCTTATTTCATCTTGGTTATTGTTGCCTGACTAACCTGATATACAATTAATACACAGTTTTGACATTGATAATAATGTATTTCATTTTGTTGGCAATTTTACTGTTTTATTTTCAAACCATATGAATTAAGGAAAAGATTTATGAATTTACATGTGGATGGATGGATGGATTGTGTGAGAAGTGATATGAAAGAAAAGGGAGTTAATGATAGCATGACGAGTGACAGGACAGAATGGAAGAAAAAAACGTTGCGCCGACACCAAATAAAACGGGACAAGGGCAGGAAGAAGAAGATGAATTAAGGAACTTGGGATCTTTTTGCTTATTATTAAGTAATTAGTAATATGGCTTTTGCCTGGTTATACATGTACATGATGTACATATTATGTAGCCTAACACAATGTGTTGCAATATACACACTTGAAGCAAGGCAAGTATTCACTACACACTATAACACAAAGAATTGTTTGTATTATAATGTGTAAAGTAGTCCATCTCCCTTCTGATACACATAGGTCTTATACTTATTGGAGTTAGTTATTGAATTAAATCTGTCGTGAGATAGAGCGTGGCCGTGGACAGGCGGGCGGCGGCGGCGCGCCCCGCACGTGCTGCTATTGATTATTTCAGACTCTTCAAGATGATTCACCACATTTTTCTTGCCTTAATGTTAATTTCACATCACAATCAATTAGAGCTCACTAGGCTATTATTCAACAATACACATGAAGCAACAAGTTGTTTTTGTGAAGGTACATGTTTATTCCTGAATTGTATCCAAACTGGTGGACCTGGTGGTACACAATGTAGCGAAAAATAAAAAAAGTAAAGACTTTTCACCACTACATGTTTATTTTTCTCATTATTTTCAAAAGACAGTACAAATGCAATATGCATAGAGGCTGGCTAATTTATCAGTCTAAAAGCCAATACAAGTTTTACTAATTTAAAAACTTCTTTCCAATATGAATGAACAACAAGAAAAGAAAAATGTGGTTTGTAGAATAAGGAAAATTTATAAAATTTAAATTAAAAAAAAAAAAAAATGATGATATGTCGCCCTCTCCCACCAGAATAATATCATGAAACAAATATGTACTTAATACAATAAATAAACATAGTTAACGTACATAATATATACAGCACACATTCACTACCGCGATTAACTGCTACCAGCGGCATCACCTGTGATATAGTAGAAAATTATCCCAAAGGAACGTAATCCCAGAATAAACAGTATTCTATGTGCTATTCTAGGACATGGTGTATCTGTGTACCGAGTTTCATCGAAATCCGTTCAGTAATTTTTGCGTGAACGAGTAACAAACATCCATAATACAAACTTTCGTATAATAAGTGTTTAAAGGTCGCGCGGTGAATCAAGATCGCTCGGTGAAAGTAGTGGGGGCAATTGGCGCATGTGTACAATTGCGCACAGAAATTCTTATTATGTTAGGATTTTATTTTTAATTTCGTATGTTTGAACCTTAGTAACATAACTTATAATAACACTTGTTTTTGATTGTAATTTATCTTGTAAGTAGGTAAATTCAAAAAATTAAAAATTATAAAATAAAACATAAAATTAAAAAAAATAATTTCGTTAGTTTCTTTCTTTAACGTAATAATTCACGTCGTAAACCATTTTTCTGGCTAGCAGTTTTAAAACTTTATTTTTAACCATTTTTTTTTTACGACTACGTATTACTATTACGATAACACAAGCTGTACGCAACAGTACCCAAGTACAACAGTATCCAATGAGAGGCGAGAACGCAAAGCGGGAATTGAAGAGCGACTCTATCTACCAATGACGTGTCGCCGACGGCGCACACCCGCCCGTACGTCGCCAAATAGACCGTAGAATTGAATACTGCGCATGCCCCTTCCACTTTTGCCGAGCGATCTTGATTCATCGCGCGACCTGTACCTATGAAATTCCGTTTATTAATTTCCACTCATAAAATTAAATAAACTGTCTACCTGTAGTTTGATTCTGTTAAAGTAAGTTTGTATTAACTGCGAGGAAAAATATAATGTGTTATTGTGTATACCTTATTGTTTAAAAACAAACACTAAGTTATTAATGAATCCGCCTCACCGACCGCATTTCAACTGCAATCCAACTGCAAATTGCAGTTTGATTGCAGTTGACACGACTGCAATAGAACTGCAAACCAAACGTGCGGTCCGATTGCAGTCGGTGTGCAGTTCACACGACTGCAATCGGCTTATGGCGAGTATCCACGCTTCGATTGTTGAAACCTCTATAGTCCGGATCAAGCGTTTCGCTTCGTCGTTTATACCGCGTACATCGAAGGACTTGTCTGCTGCGGTCTTCCCGTCCGATTATAATTTAGGTGTCTTTAAGGCTGAGTGAATAGGCTCTCAATAAACTGGTGCGCCTCACCATCAACGAATGCATCACTGCATACCATCACGTAAGATCGCAGTCAAGCATCAGTTAATATATCAATTAAAATAAGTTTTTGTGAAAATGGCTTATTTTCTTGCTTAATGTAATTTTTTTTAAGCAGTTTTTTGAGGTGAGAAATCAGCAAATAACTACTCATGCTCTGGATGGAACGCGAGCGAGTGTCAGAATGTTACTGAGTAATATCCACCTCTGACCCTTCAGTTGCGTACAAAGTAGCGTCTTTGAGGAACATGTTCTTGAAGTAGTAACCTTAAAAGACCATCCTGGTTTTAAAGAAACATGTTAAAACTTAATATATAATTATTTTTGCTCGTATTATTGGGTGGGCGGGATTACCCACTCGGGATACCTCCATCATATAATTTAAAGAAATATTAATAATTATTGCGGCAACATAAATAAATGTTTTTAAACAAAGAGGTTTCCTCTGTCGGGAACAGCGGGCATAGCGCTTGTGTGTGTGGTGAGGCGCGGGTGCGCGCGCCGCGGCGGTTGCCTCGCAGACAGCGTTATTGATTCCGCCGCGCCGTCGACACGCCCGAACCAATACGCCGCCCACCTCGTCTACGATAATTTTACGTTTTTGATGAATAAGATGAAACAAAATAACTGCCTAAACAGTTGAATTTTTCAAGAAGTCGTAAATGATAGTACTTCAACTAGTATCTCAGGAACTACTAGCTCAAATTGAAATATATCTTGTGCTTAGTGTTGGATAGCTCATTTATCAAGGAAGGCGAAAAGCATTCTGTTTTCACGTTACTTCTTTCAATAGAAGTACCTAAGAAGTAACGAAAGACGCAAGTAGGTGATATATAGGGTGACTGGTAATTAGTGACCGATACTTATACACTTTATTGTACTCATGATTACAAACAACTCTCTCAAAGAAACTTCTTTTATACTTATTAGTTTTGTCACAATAACAAAACAGCTTTTCGCGGAAAAATGAGCGCGCGCTCTTGCGTGCTCTCTGCTGTTAGCCGCGTAACACCGTTATTTCTACCTTACCTACAATAGTGATAGTGCACCCGCGCCGCTTGCAAACCTATCGGTGTATGTAATCAGTGTAGGTACCTACATGTTCCGGTTAACCTTTTGACCGCCAGAGCGTAAACGTATCGGCGCCCCTCCCACGCCAAGCCACAAATTAAACGCAAATACCTACAAAAAAATAGGGATTCCAACATCTTATCGATAACCATTGCTTTTCGACCCATATTTTTTAAATAAAATATTACTCGTAACATCATTTATTTATTTATTTTGACCCTATTTCGAATTATACTATCACTAAACAACAGTTGCAAAGTTTTAAGCAACGTAAAACTAGACTTTAGAAATACAAATGAATAAATCAAACAATAATAAGGTGCATCACTAATCTCGTTCGTGACGTCGTCCGCTGTCGGGAAGAACCGTCTCTGGCGTGGCTGGCACACCTGTTAACAACTGCCTCGCATGCGAGTAGGGATGGGATATTGCGGGACATAATAAATAATAATCAAGGAGTATTTAAAACAATTTAATCAATTTACTTTAATTATTACTCTGATTCTTCGTAACTTGGCTAACTTATGTCATCCAAGTCCTTTTGCTGTCGCACTTTTCTAATAACGTTCAGTATATTCACATAAGTTACTGAACGTTTTTCTTCTGGCACTTGATCCAGTTCAAAAGCGACCAGTCTTGCGAACGCCGCATTTCGTGGGTCGCTAGGTCTCGGTTGGTTAAAATCCAACGGAGGGAAATTGGAGAAGTCACACTTTAATTGATTTGCGTCCCATATGCTCCGTTAATAAATTATGATTTTTTTTTCACAATTTTATAAATATTATGCATTAGGAATATTCAAATACGAATAGTTGTCATTTAAAAATAATTGTTGAAGTAATAGTAAGCTACTTTGAATAAAATATTTCATAAAATTGAAATATAAGTTACCTTACTTGCCCATCACTAGCTGTCGTATCTTGACGACTGTGGCGTGAGGAAGAACACTTTTTTACGGATTTCGATTAGCAATTTTTGATGATTGTTTTTTCTAGTGAAGTGTAAATAATGAATATATCTTTGTGCCATTTTACAAAATTTCATTAATGTAGTTTTAAATAAAAGAAAAAAGAAACAGACAATTTAATTTAGTATATTTATTTTGTACTTAAAAAATGTCGTTTTCTTGACGGCTGTAGACGTCGGTGGCGTGTTTGGCACGTTTTCGTTTGTCGGCTATAGCCGTCCGTGGCGGTCAAAAGGTTATATAATATAATTTAAAAATAATGAGCTTAAAAAAACAGTTTCTTTTGGAAAGTTGTCTCTAATCATGAGTATAATCACGTGTATTATTATCGGTCACTAATTACCAGTCACCATATATATTTATTAGGCTGTAGAATGTTTTTGTGTTTCCAAATTAAGTTGATATATACAATATAGAATCATGTGAGTGAATTGAGTACGTACTCGTATATTTAAATATAGACAAAAATTTTGGTTATTTGAACATACGTTTTCTTCGACTTGATATATTGATAGGTGAAGTTGAAGCAAATAATTTCCGCTGGTGGTTTTTTTCCGTGGAAAATCATCAAATGACTCGTTCCGCTCTGGGAGGAGCAAAAGGGACGGGCAGACTTTTACTCGGCTGGCACGAATTCAGATCCACCGACACCACCGAGAATTTCCTGAAAACTGAAGCTAAACTGTCAACAGTCACGGTCGCAGTAGCAGGACTAGACAAGTCATAAGCAGTTCGATACAATTCATTTCACAATTTTAATTATAAAGACGAAAGTTTGTGAGTGTGCGTGTGTATGTTTGTTACTTCTCCACGCTCAAACGGTTCACCGGATTTCGGAACTTGGCATATGGGACGGAAACCTGTGGTGCTAAAACTCAAAAGGCAACAGAAAGACACACTTCTCTCGCGTTCAACCTTAGAGCGGGAGAAGTCATAATATGAATTCCCTCAAAAAAAATACCTCAATTTTATCGGTTATGTATACTTATGTTTCATACCAGTACGTATTTCTTATTAAAACACGATTCTTTTGTACCCAAAAACTTATAAGATCGGAGATCGGGAGACCCGCGACAGAAACGAAGTTCAAAATAGAAATCTAAGATGGCGGCAGTTATAATTTAAAAATTAATAAAGAAAATTGTATTTAGCAGCCATCACCATGTATTTTCATTTTATTTTAATCAAACTTCAGCACTCCCTTCAGCATCCTTTAGATCCGCCATGTTAGATTGTCATTTTGACCTCACTATTGATTTCAGTACATTCGTCTACTGTGTTTTCCATCAGCGTAACGAACAAGCAAACGTCTTCGTATCTTCCACTCTTCAATTTAAGCAACTCGTTTGGGTGTGCCTCGTATATCGCCGGTACCTAAGTGCCAAGTGTCAGGTCTCCATAGATGGTACGTGACAGCGTTCTAATGGGTGTGGGTATGGTTGCGACGGATTCTGGCCTTCACAGATTTGCTAGGTACTTATTTAGTTCTCACAACACGCGGCTGTCCTGATCTTTTATGGTCGTTTATAGAAGTTTCTCGATCAATTTTATTTACTCGGACCGATTTTGAAATATTTTTTTGAAAGAGAAACGAAAAAAGGAAGTGTGTATTTTGCTTAACAACACTCTACAGCAAGTCCAAAACTGGTTTACTGTTAATAATTTAGTATTAAATGGAAAAAAAACTAAGTGCATAAGATTTGCATTACCGAATGTTAAAAGCAATTACTCCGACATAGTATTGAACAAGAAGAAAATCGAATTCGTCGAGTACGGTTTTCATAGGGATCACGCTTGACTCGAGGCTACAATGGGGTCTTCATTTAACATCTCTGGCAGGACGGCTTAGTTCAGCAGCATATGCTGTCAGAAAAATCCGTTAATTTACTGATGTAGATACTGCGAGAGTAGTCTATTTTAGTTACTTTCATAGTACCATGTCTTACGGTATTTTGCTATGGGGATGCTATAGAGTCTATTTTTATACTGCAGAAAAGAGCTATCAGAGCCATATATAATCTTCGCAAACGCGATTCTCTTATGGAACTATTTAAAGAAATAAACATCCTGACGGTCCCTTGTCAATACATTTATGAAAACATCATGTATGTTCGGAGAAATATTCATTTTTTTACTAAGATAAGTGACAGGCACAATTTTAATACTATGAATAGGAACAAATTAGATCAACCTCGATTCAGATTGGCTAAAGTACATAGCTCTTTCAGGGGGTACTGTGTAAAATTTTATAATAAAATACCAATTGAGATTCTACAACTAAATGAGTCCAAATTTAAAACATGCATTAAACGCACACTATGTAGACAAGCATATTATAAACTGGAAGATTATCTCCTTGACAAAAATGCTTGGCTAAATGCTGGTCCTGCTCCACAACTACAGCCACTTTTACCTTCAAATTAGTTTTTTTATTTTTTTACATAAATATTTCTAAATATTGGAAGAAATACTATTCCCCTTTTTGTATTTTTGCTTTCGAAATGTATTTTTTATTTATTTCAATAGAGCTTATGATAATTTATTACCTTTTTTAATTAGAAACTAAATAGCATTGTATAATGTAGAAGCACTTTTTTTTTCAAGTTTTGTGAATGTGAAGCACCATGGAGCATCTTTATTAGGTTACAACTTGTTTGACATTACGAGCATGGCAGTTGAGAGTTTGTCATGTTCACCCAGTCTTGCTGATGGTGGCACGTGTTATTGGGTCATTCGGTTCCCTTTAAAATGGTTGAGCTGAGTGGGGCTGATGCACGTGTCGTGCCCGTGAACGGGTGCCATCGGTTGAGACTGGTCATCTCTTGGCTGCCAGTGGCTTAATTCGGTTTCTATTTTTAATTACATTTAATAAAAAGAATAATAACTTATTATTATTACGTATCTACCTACATTGTGCTCACATATTAGAAGCGACAAGAATGTAACCAAGATCTATGTAACTCATAATATGTTTTAAAAAGAGTGTCCATGGAGTTTCTTGCACGTTCTTCTCCATAGAGACCTACGTTTTGGAACGTGCAATTTAGCTTCACTTTTCTTGGACTGACCGACATTTGACTATTCTGCCTGTAAATGGTCTATTTGAAATAAATGATTTTGACTTTGACTTTTTGGCATAATAAGGTAATACTCGCAAAATACATGAAACAATTTATTGGTAACGCCACGAGATAGTACCTACGTCGGTCGCCTGCTCAAGTAAGGTCATTGACTCGCTCAGCTGATCTTTGCGTAAAACAAATAAAATGATTCCATATTTCCTTCATACTTTTACAGACTTAGGGCGGACTTAACTGCTTTGTGCCTAAGACATACGTAATAAAATAATTATTTATGCTAAAAGTGTTAGATAATTAATTACATTACATGTAAAAATAAATCTCTACAGGCCTGCTAGTTCTGGCGTATTTAAAAATGTGGAATCAATAATTTTGATTACAATGATTTAAAAAAAAAAATTATATTAGGTACTTACCTAAATCGCCTTTGTATTTTTATTTATTTAACACTTAAATTGTTCACTTAAACGACACGTTAAATTGTTCAAAATTTTAACAGTTCTGGGTCAATGGGTCGTCTTATGGGCTGTTATAAACCAAATAATTAATCACCTCCGAATCGTCACTGGTTAGATAGACTTCACAAGAGCATAGCATTCCTTTGGATACATAATCTTGCACGTTTAACACAAAGAAAGCTGGTTTGGCACTGTAAAAACGTGGAGTCGCCTGCGCAACAAGACTCGCGATTTCGTCACCAACTCCAGGTTGGAATACACATAATTCCGAAACGCCATTATTTTCGCGCGACGACACCACACCTATGACGTCTTGAGGGAAACTGAATTATTCCATGACGTGTCACTCACGCGATGCACTTAGCACGCGGGAAGGGCGGGGCGCACGGGTCGCGCGCCGCGTTGCATGGACAATCAAATAGGGTTTGGGGGCGTGTTTGATCTAGGATTGGCTATTTTTTGTGAGTCCACGTTGACTAGGTGAACGCATTATTATTGTTATTGTGGCATGGTGTCTACTAATGGTTTGCATTATTTATTCATTTATGCGAGAATTGGTTCGAGTTATTAAAAAAAAAGTATTTTATTTTTTAATTTTATCTTTACAAATCGATAGTGTTTCATGCACCGGTTCGACCCTCCACGGGAATAAAACGACTAAAAAGTAACGGTGTATAATATAAATCACTATGTCGAGTTTTATCACTAAAAATTGCATTAATATCAGATGGGTGCAACACTTCCAAAAAAAATTAAAACTGATGATGATCATCCTGGCTAGTTAGGACTTTATGTCTGCGTTTTGAATAAACGTTCTTGTAAATATATATGTCATCGTAAAATTTTAAATACCGTTAGATTGAAGTCTATCTCGCGAGATTGTTAACAGTTGAAAGATTTAAACCGTAACACACTTCTCTATTGAAAGCATTATTTTTTGGTAGATTATAATCTATCGAAGTGAAACTGTTAAATCTCAATCTGTCGCGTGTTAAATTTTTAACTGTCCAAAGGCTGTCTCTGATTGGTCAGTCATACAGTAGTCTGTTTTGTGTCCATAGAATAGGTAATAAAGCACATGTGTCAGTCAAATAAAATAAAGGCATTTAAGGAATTGTGACATCAAGTATTTATTTATAGTAAGTAATCAATAACTCTTACACTATATGATAACCAAAAAATCAGATTTTGAAAAAAAATCTTCACATTATGTATTTTTTGTAGATTTTATTCGCCTTATTTATACTATTAAAAAAAATTTTTTTTTTCATTATTCATGAATAAACACAATCACAGAATGAATATATAATATAGCTCACTATGTCTAGTATTACCACAAAATCACATTAATATCAAATGGTTGCAAAACTCAAAAAAAAAACTTCTCATGACCAACCAGTAAGGAATTTACATTTTATTTTTATTTTAGTTGTGAAATCATCCAATGACATCTCCCGATCGTGCGCGGAGTGGAAGGGGTGTCAGACTTTTGCTGAATAAAATCCACTCCTATATCTTTGGTTTGCGTTGCACGGCCCCGGGTTTTCCTTTCAGAAGCGAACCCACGGCCCCAGTAGGCTTCTACCCTACTGGAGCTCTATGGTTTTGCTGACATCTCTTTGAAGCTCGCATGAAACATTACGCACCGTCGACGACCTGGGCTCGGTTCGACAGGTTACTGGACCGAGCCCGAAGACCACCTGCCATCCTACTCGCTTCGAACTATGGTCTGTACAAGGACTCGGCGTGAGAAGTCGTTGCTCCACCCTAGCGGTGTGGAGCACTTTACCGTATTCTCCACCGTGCCCTATCTTATGATCCACACAATGGTGACGGGTGTTTCTTTTGCAAAAATCAGTTGTAAGAACCTCCCAAACTTACCATGTACGACCTGCATCATGCGGGAGGTGAGGACGCCGTGACGTCTTTTCAGCCACGAAGAATTTACATAAATACGTCTTTTGAATAAACGTTCTTGCAAATATATATTATGTCACCGTAAAATTGTAAATACTGTTAGATTAAAATCTATCTCGCGAGATTGTTAACTGTCGAAAGATTTAAATCGTAACATACTGGTCAATTAAAAGCATTATTTTTGGTAGATCTATTGAAGTGAAACTGTTAAATCGCAATCTGTCGCATATTTACAAGAACGTTTATTCAAAAGGCAGATGTAAAGTCCTTACTAGCCAGGATGGTCATGATCAGTTTTAATTTTTTTTGGAAGTGTTGCACCCATCTGATATTAATGCAATTTTTAGTGATAATACTAGACATAGTGATCTATATTATATATTTTTTCTGTGATTGTACCTCTTCGTTAGCTATGAATAAAAAAATTAAAAAAAAATATTTTAATTTTTTTTATTTACTTATAAAAAATTTGTATATATTTACTTACTTTAATAGTAAGTAAAATCTACAAAAAATATATAATGTAGAGCAATTTATTCTCTAACAAACCGTTTTAGTTTTATTAGTGTCGCTATAATAGCTTTTGAAAAAAAAATGTTTTTGAAAAATACCTACGTTTTTGTCTATTTAGTCAAATAACTCCTGAACGATGTGAGTGAGACGGAAGGCTAAAATCACGTCAACAGTAATAATACTTGTCACTAATGTAATACCACAAATTATTTTGGAAATACCTCTCGGGGGCCGCTGGCCCTACCTTATTCTGCTAGACCCTTTGGGGTCATATCTTCGCTCCGCCACAGTATAAAATATGAACAGTACGGAAATTACCTACAAATATAGATGCTGGCGGGAAAGATTCCGAATCTTTCCCGTCGAATACTTCGGAAGTATTCCGAAATATTCCGAAACTTTCGGAATATTTCAACTGTCAAAAAAAAACCAGGAAAATCGACCTTACTACCTATTTCGCGCTTGGAAGTTGTAAAATATTATCTTTAGTTGTATTGTGAGCGGTAGGAATATATTAAGTTTATAGTTGTGAGTGCACGTCGCATCAAGGACAATAGAACCGACTTCAATAAAGTTCCGACTTTATTGAAGTCCGGCCGGCACCTCTTCAATAAAGTCTTCGCTTGGTGGTGGTTTGAAGTGCTCCGGCTTCATTGAAGTCAGTTCTATCTTTTTACTTAAACATTTTTGTTTCAACATTTTTTTATGTCACGTATAGGTACATAATATAGTGACTAATAATACTGTTCTGAAAACTGCATCAAATTCGGTTCAGCCAAATGCGAGATGATCGCGGACAAACATACATACATACGGTTCAAACTCATAACCTCCTTTTTTAACACGCTTTTATTAGCTTTACCTATATATTTGTTTGTAATCAACGCCTTTGAGCTCGATTTTGACCAGCTTAGGGCGATCAGATTTTTTAAACTTTGTACACCCATCAAAGACTGATGACAACACAATGATCCTTTATTCTATGACCTTGATCTCAAGGGCAATGACCTTTACTTAAACCTTTACTTCATTAAAATGTTGGGAATCGCCTGTGACACCCAAAGGCAATGACTTTTACCCCAAGGGCCAGACCTTGACCTCAAGGTCAATGACTGACCCCAAGGTCAAATGTATAAAAAGTTGGAAAACACCTGGGACACCATAGGGCATGACCTTGACACCAAAGCCAATCACCTTGAACTCAAGGTCAAATGCATAAATGTTGGGAAACGCCCGGGACACCAAAGGGCTGCTTTGACCGCCGGCGAGCGCTACTACTCTAAATAACACAGATCAATTTTTTTTCGATAACATTTTAGGTCAAATACTTAGGGGTCATGGTCATTGACTTTAGGAAAAGCGTGGGGTGCTCGATTCGACTCTTACGAAACATATGGCACAAAGCGCCCCACCCTTTTTTACAATATAATATTAATATTTTTCGTTCAAACACACAAACAAAACAAACATAGAACAAACAACAACAAACACAAACAACAAATTCAATGTATTTATTGACTGGACTATTTACGCGTAATGTTTTTATTGACTTGGTGGGCTATGCGACTCGCGAATCAGAGATCTCTCTCAACCGACTTAGGAATTTTGTATAATATTTAATCATTTAAAAAATAAAAACATTCAGTACTTTTTATAAGGTTCTTCTGTTAAACAATGATCTCTATCTCTTAATCAACTTTGATTATTGAATCCGTGTTGACTACGTCAGATTTCACTATATCCTAATAATTACCCAAGTCGTTTAACTTATTAGACAGACTCTAACCCTTTTTTGACCTGGTTTTTTAATTCACAACTGACATTTATAAAAATAGCATTCGATTTCGAAATAAGTAGGTACCTACCTAAAAACAAAAGAATAAAAATCCTGTTAATCGCAGGCTAACATTAATCAATCCCATTTATATTAAAATAAACATTTATATTTTACTTACGTATGTGCCACTGAACAATTATTAACTAACAAACACGTTTATTCCGATTGAATTATTCCGGCAATCCGGCGAAATATTCGGGCGAAATATTCGGAAACATTCGGAAACATTCGATTGCGGGGTACGAATCTTTCTCGCGGGGTGAAGGAAAACTTCTCCGGGGAGCATATCCCCTCTTACCGCACCCCGCACCGCCATCGCCTGCACGCACGACTCGTGGCACTGTGGCAGTCGGGCCCGCGCGCGCGTCGCGGCGCCAGTGTACAAAGTACTCTGTGGCCAGCGCTGCAGCAGCGGCGGCGGCGATCGACGATCGATGCAAAATACAATTATTCAGCAAAAAAAAAAAAAATCTTAATTAAATTCATTTTGAATAATTCCGATTTAAAGAAACTTTCCCAGAAGTATTCCGAATGTTTCAGAAGTTTTGCAACTATACCTACAAACGCTCGAAACGGCACACTCACGCAAACATATATGCATCGACGAGACCCACAAGCGGACGCCGCGATGCTGTCCGCTGTCAGTAGTGAGTGCCGCGTCGAGACTAATGGTCACGTTTAAGTTTATTTCCGCGAACTTTATAAAAATGCTTGAACTCAAAACCACAGCTATCATTTTTTAAACTTCCTGCTGATTTTGAAAGATAAGAATGATTGATTGTTAAATTATTGTATTCGAATAAAATTATAAGTCCATAGGATCGATCACAATAAATTCATGAACTTAACTCCGAAAGTAAATCTATTTTTTTTTTTTATTAAACGGTTTTTAAACGGTTTTATTTAGCTCACCCCGTTTGTTTTATTTATTATTCTTGGGTCAAATTTAGTAATTCAAATTTCACCCTCTTCCTGTCAACCGATTAATCTAAAATTTTGTATGCACTTTGGATTTTGGTGACAATACAATTATGTTTATTCATTATCATTATAAATTCAAGATGGCCGCCGCTACAAAATGGCGGATAATTTATGTTTTATTAATCCCATCAATATGGGTATCAAATGAAAGGGCTCAACAAGCAGAATACAATATACTATAAAAAATTGAAATCCAAGATGGCGGCCGCTACAAAATGAGATAAATGTACTAAAAACCAAAAATTTATTATTTTTTGGTTTTTAGTACATTTATCTTAAACATTGCAATGTATGTTTAACATAAAACCGTTTAACTTAAAAAGTTTTTTTACCTATTTTTTTTTAAATTTTTTTTGGCTTGGAATCTAAATTTTTATCTATTAATGGAAATCTAAGATGGGGGTGCAATAAATTGTGTACTTTTTCGATATGGGTGTCTTTTTCATGGTTTTCGAGGGTGTTGAAGCCGATAGTACTGTCAAAATGTGAATCCAAGATGGCGGCTGCAATAAATTATCAACTTTTTCGATATGGGTGTCGTTTTCATGGTTTCCGAGGGTGTTGAAACCGATAGTACTGTCAAAATATAAATCCAGATGGCGGCTGCAAGAAATTATCAACTTTTTCGTCATGGGTGTCGTTTTCATGGTTTTCGAGGATGTTAAAACCGATTGTACTGTCAAAATGTAAATCCAAGATGGGGGTGCATTAAATTATGAACTTTTTCGATATGGGTGTCTTTTTCATGGTTTTCGAGGGTGTTAATAATAATAATAAGAAGGATGTATAATCCAGTAAGGTGCTGGTAGGGAACTTGACCGTACTTCCGGGATTGTCCTGATAGCCGTGGTATACCTCTCCACGCCTCAAGTACATCAGGATATGTTGCCTTCTTGTTGCTACGTCACTTCGTGCTAGCGACCGTTTTGGGGGCCCATTTTTTGAGTGTGCAAGTCACCCCCTGTTTTTTTATCGATGGAAATTAAAAACATTGTTCAGGCAGGGGCCATAGTCTTAATATAGTTAACCAGCCCACTTAAAACTCCAAAAACCATAGCCTTATATTAGTTTTCCACATGTCGCAATAGTTTCCCTTCAACCGGGGGTTGTCCTTGGATGCACTAGCATAATGCATACAGGGATAATCACCGGTTGGTACCACATTCCATTAAAAGCGTTTAAAAGGGCTTTTGCGAGTCGGTTTCGGCTCCTCGTATGCCTTCCAAAAGTCCAACACCTCAGGGTCCTGAGATAAATAAATATATATAAATAATACACTTCTGGACACATCTATTGGCCCACCTTGTATTTTCAGTTTCGTTTGGTCCTAGCTAAAATTTTATATTAGGTCGAGCAAAAAGTTTTTATGCAGTTTTGAACCTGGCACATTCACAATTTCATTCAATAGTCTTTTTTTGAATTTTGAACACAGAATTTAAAGAAACAAAAGACAATTTGGAGCCTGTTTGTTGATATCAAACAATCGAATACTAAGAAAACTTGGTTTTATTGGTTTACTTGGATTTAATTCTTGAAAAAATGATTGATATCTTTGGTTTTGCAACAAACATTACTTATTCTTAACATTAAGGTGAGGTTCTATCAATAATCTATGGATACTTCACCTGAAGTCGCCGCCCAATCTGTGGCACTTATTCAGGCCGGACACAGCCAAAGAAACGTGAGTGCTCAACTTAATTTAAGTCGATCTGCGGTCCGAAATGTTTATCGGAGGTACCTAGAGACTGGCGGCTTTGTTCGTCGCCAAGGAAGGCCACGATCTCGGGTCACAACTGAAAGGCAGGATCGATTCATCGTGACGACCAGCTTGAGAAATCGTCACCTTACCTCCATTGAGATACAAAACCAACTTCGCGACTTCCACGGAGTATCTGTGAGCGCTCGAACTGTTCGGAGAAGGTTAAAAGAACGCGATATGGTACCACACAAGCCAGCTAATGGGCCCATACTAACGCGAGCCCACCGAACAGCGCGCCTTCATTTCGCACGCAGTCATTTAAATTGGACACAGCAAGATTGGAGCCGTGTACTCTTTTCTGATGAGTCTAAAATTGTGTTACATGGCAATGATGGAAGGAAGAAGGTCTACCGACGTAAGGGAGAGCGTTTCGCACAATGCTGCTTTGAAGAGAGGGTTGCTTATGGCAGTGGCTCATGGACTGTCTGGGGGCGGTATATCCGCGAGCGGCAAAACTCAACTTGAGGTTGTTACAGGACCACGGCTGCCAACATTAAATGCTGAAAGGTACATTCGTGAGTGCTTAGAACCTCACGTGATACCATACGCGGACTATGTAGGCCCAAATTTCCTTTTTATGCATGATAATGCAAGACCCCATGCGGCCGGCATCGTCAGGGAATATCTTCGGGATGTGAACATCACAGTTATGGACTGGCCAGCCAGAAGCCCAGACATGAACCCCATTGAGCACATGTGGGACGAGCTAAAAAGACGTGTTTGGGCTCGTCAGCCAGTTGCCCAGACGATGCAGGAGTTGAAAACTGCCATAGAAGAGGAATGGGAGATGATCCCTCAAAATTTCATAGAGCGGTTGATAAACTCTATGCCTAATCGTATGAGAGCTGTGGTAGATGCCCATGGAGGCAACACGCGTTATTAAATTAAACCTTTATTTGATAAAACATGTTTTTTATTGAAAAATCAATTGCCTTTAACAAGGCGCATATCCGACTTGTTAGGCGTAGCTCCATGTCGTATGGTATTCTGAATTCAAATTTAAAACAATACGATCGAAAAAGATGGTAAAATGTATCAGGTTTAAAACTGCATCAACAGTTTTTGTTCAATGTAGCAATCATATTTCGGTAGGGGCCATCGAAACCTAAACTCTAAGGTGGGCCAATAGATGTGTCCAGAAGTGTAATAATAATGATTGATTTGATGCTTGATTCAGAAAGCAGTATTGCTGGACACGGCTCGTATCGTCAGGAGGTTCCTTTCTCTGGAGCCCTGACCGCCGGTAGCTTGGACCCTATTCTTGATACCCACGGAATAAAGAAAAGTAGAGGAAGTGCCCCTCAGATATCGCGCGCGTGTCAACATTAGGTCGAGATGCGCAACATTTAGCTTATTCACCGTCAGACACTTGTCGCGATTGGTTCTCTCAGAAATACGCGAAATATTACAAATTATGCCTGGTTTTTCGGTTTTGACCTGCAAAAACGAAAGCAGAAAAAAAAAATTATCTTGTGGAGGTGTATCGTATCATCGTTAAGCACTAAACTTTGTTAATTTTTAATAAAATTGATTTTAAATGAAAATACCACATTTTATGACTTTAATGCAAACTATAAACAACCTTATAGTCATAATTACAAAGTCTAAATACACTTGGCCGTCATCTACAAAATCATAACATAAATTCTAGTATCTTCGACGCTACTCAATTAGGGATGGGACACATCCGTAAAGTAGGTCGGTATCGATAATTTTTATTTATTTCTAACTATTTATTTCATGGCTGGCACCATCATTCAGAAAATTTGTGTCGGACTTTTCATGTGTATAATTTATAAATATTTAACTAAGATTGCACATAAATCACGAGGTTTTAACAACACGTAACCTGCATCCGTCCGAAATAGGTGCGGGTTGCTAATCACTTTCTTTACTTCTTCATGCTTGAAAGGCTGAATATTACATAATATTAACTGTAATACATTAACTTCACAAAACAAATATAGATATTTGAACGATAAAGCAATACCTACTAAGAACATTTTAATTAAAAAAAAAAAAATATTTCAAAGTCAGTCCACAATTGACCGAGATATCGGTGAACAAAACATACATTAAGTCGAACATAGAATCTTCTCCTTTTCGAAGTCGGTTAAAAATAAGATTACCCCCCTACATACAAATACCTCTTTAACATTGATATTTTAAAGATAATCAACCTTATCCATTATTAAGCATTTGTAAGATGTTAACAAATTATTACATTGCTTACCTGAATAAATTACGTAACATCAATATTAAAATATCGATATATATCTACATCTCTAAATGAGTAGCAAAAGTGATTACATGTTCAGGTGAATATGGCATCTATTTCAAAGTAACTAGAGTTCTGAATAGAATAACAAATGATGAATTGGTTACAGCGCCATCTAGCGTGGAGTAGCTGAACTCGTTGTAAATTGGTTATAAGACGAAAAACATCTTTATTGTTTGTGTCATGTCAAATAATAAGAACTTTCAGTGGTTGTAATAAGACTTAATTTATCAAAGCAAGAAGATGATTAGTAAAAGTTGCGTTTTTAATTTGTAGCCAATCATATTACTGTTTTTTATGTGTGTAATGGACAATTTAATATACAAATGTGTGAGTTTGGCGACACTAGTTCCCGTGCTTTGCCAGGATAGGGGCACTTCTACCTGTATTTTCTGTTCTGTGTTGATACCGGTGGGACACTATTTTTTATATTTTTAAATTATTTTTTTTAAGAAATATTTAAAAATGTACTTAATATGTTATAATGAAAAATAAATAGAATAAAAATAATAATCCATTTATTTCTAAGTATACGGTACATACAAGAACTTAATATTAAAAACGTCTCGCGTACACTACCATTGCCGGTGTAGAAATATTATTAAAATTAAGATTTATTTTATATAATATTATATATATTAGCACAATTTTGTTACCTACATTACATATATTATTACAATGAAATGGAATGTCAAAATTATCACATAATAATATTTATCACTATATGTCAAGTACTCAAAAACAAAAATACAAGTCAATAGGTATATACACAAAATATTGATAAAAATGTAACGTCAAAAAAAATAATTGTCAGTTTTAATAATGTCAAAAAAAAATTATAATGTCGAAAATTACTAAATAGAATGTCAAAATAATAATAATGTTTAAAACTGTGATTTAAGAATTCATTACCAAATAAAAACACATGTCCAAGAGCCATGCAAACATCTTACGTTTAAATGACATGGCCAGAATTAGTAGGGAGCTGTGTCCAAACTAAAAATATTCATGTACATAAAAAAACGGTACGTCGTATTAAAGCTTAAGGGTACGGCTTTACAGTAGTTTAAGTTTTATGATCAGAGATAGAGCGAGAGACACTATAAATAAGATTTCAAAAAAACGCCTAATCATTTTGAATAGCTAGGATTGACATCAACACAACAATGATCTACAATAACAGTGACAGTAAGTTAGTATGAGATTTCATAGAATTAAAGGCGTTCTCATTGAGAACGCCTTTAATTCTATGAAAATGTACGACACACTATCCAGTGGCGTGCCCGCCATATAAGCCAAAAAGCCCGGCTTGCCCTACCAAAACCTCACCTAATTCATAGAACACGACCAATCAATTAATTATCACAAAAATCTAAACTTTAAACTTCGCGCGCTTACGCGGTTACGCTAAATTGCCACTGTGTTGTGCGGAATTCAAAAATCATTCATAAGACGATACCAGGGCGAAGCGAGGATGCCATTCTGAGCGAAATCTCTCCGATCTCACTCTAACACTTAACAAAAGAAAGAGATGAACACTAATGTGTTGTTGTCTTTTTCTGCCTCAAAGGCTTTTATGAGGCTTTATCTTCTATCTCTACTTTTGATATAAAACGTCAAATTTTGAGTGTGTGTGGGTGTAATTTGTTATTGTGTGCAAATGCTCGTCGAACATTTTGTTCTAAAAAAAAGCTGGGCTTTGGTAAATTTAGGAATGGTTTTTTTTTGACAAATTTTTACGCATATTATAATACGAGGCGCCCTCTATGACGCGTAAAGTTGTACGAACTAAAAAGTACTCAGTTCTTTGCTTTGATCGGTTATCGTGTTGTACGTAATTATTGTTTTGATAGTTTTTTTTTTGTTTTCCGTCATTTAACAGTTTATGAATTCGGAAACTATACTTGTGGTTGTGTGTGGATATTATTATGTGTGGAATTGATATTGGCCAGGTAGGGTTTGAGTTTTAAAGATAAATATAATCTTATAACTTTACTATTTTGAATATTTCTCAGAAAAGTTAATAACAATGCTTGGAATACATCAGGTATGACTCAAATAACTTCGCGAGTGCCATGAAAATTCTCAAAAGTACTTGAACGCTGTTATTTCATTCTTTATTTTTGGTAAACCGCCAATAGAAAGTTGGTTCTCTTTCTCGACAGTTAGTCATAAGTGTGTTTTAAAAAAGCGAACAACGAAAAGCTACCGCTGTTTCAATTGTGAGTATTTGCCAATAATATTACATATTATTATAAAGAACAAGTGTTTGAAACACCAAGATTTCAAAAAAATGTATGTATTAGTTACACATTCATAACTAGATGGCGTTGGCGTCAAAAAAGTAACATTAGATCAGTATCTAGTACTCGGTTGTTTTATTTCACACTCAACTCAACCTTACATTAGATATTCATTAAGTTCAAATTAATCGTTTTAAAGTATTGGCTGACCATCCCGGCCGGCCGGCCGGCACTCGACAACAAGAACGGCTTTCCGAATTATCTTTGATTGCAATTGAAAATCAGCTGTTGGTAGAATTAAAACGTTCACAAACTTTTTGCGCTGGTGTAAGTAATAAAATCATTTTTAAATAAAGATAGACAATTTGAATTAGAATACAATTTTTTTTTCAATTTTTGTATTCAAACTTCACGATTATTGGTATGATGATAAAGTTGTTGTGGTGAAGCTTTTGTTATCATTATTTATTACTTACTATTAACATTATATTTGTACCTTTCAATCGTGGTAATTACAGACACAATAGAAAGACAATATGTGCGCGAACGCCGGCGTTCGCTTGGGGTTTAATGAATTAATAGTAGTGTAGCAATTCAGAAAAATCAGCATTACTGCACTGATGACACGTGGTAACACGAGATTTTTTTTAATAGGTAAGTAGTAGTTAGGTCAAGATTCCTTGGCTTGCCCCCTGTAAAGGCATCAGGCACGCCACTGACTATCAGTGATACATATTCATAGAGGCTAGTGAAGAATGAGTCAAAAATCTAAATTCCAAGTAAAACGTATTTACATTGATGAACATAATATTGGTAATACATAGTCACTTTCAAACGTCGACATTAACAAGACGCAATATCGAAGAAGATCTCGTCGTCTAACAGATATTTTTTGGATATTCAGGTGAATTAGCAAAAAATATACAATTAGATATGCAATAAAACACTAAAACATAACACTTGAACTTTTATTTAGTCATATAAATAAGTAAGTACAGACATTTGTTTAAATATATTTATTTTTTTAATATTTTAACACATCATCACTACAATAATTACTCAGACAAGACACATTGAATGTTTTCATTCTCTCTTGAATCTCGAAAAGAAGAACTAGTTAGCTTCGAAGATATTTTATCAAAGAATGAGGCTGATGACGTTATATTTGCTTGATTAGCAACTGGTGGAATTGAAGGTAGTTCAGGCAATCCAGATTCATTTTCCTGTAGTTCTTTAATCTGTCTATGTATATCAGCCAATGTATTTTGTAAATATGGTTTTAAAGTTCTTACAATATGCCCTCATATCTCGATTATAGGCCACAATCCAGTTCAGGCACATTGACTTCGTGAGCGTCAGAATCCAAATCGTAAGTCAAGAGTGAATAGATTGCTTCTAGGCAAGTGTGCTCCATCGTCGGCCACATCATCGCTTACCATCAGGTGAGATTGTGGTCAAACGCGAGCCTATCCATTATAAAAAAAAAAAAAAACAAACCAATCCAATATGCACAGCAGAATATTAATATTAAAAGCGTAAAGGAAAGTCCGATAAAGGATAGCATGGAGCCAAGTTTAAAAATCAAATACAGTTACGAAAACAAAACAGTAATATGTTGTAAGATCGACGCAACGCAAGACTGACACATACCTACAGTTTGTTTTGACAGTTCAGTTTAAAGAGCGCAGAAACGTCAAAATAATTTTAGGACGTTTGGTACACCCATCCCACACCATTAACGTGCTCTTGAAAATATTGCCGATTCATAATGTGTAACGTGAGTGCCATCAAAACGCGCGGCAACTCGAAAAGTGGTGTCCAGTTAACTTTTTAACCTCTGCAATATAATTGTGGTATTTACAAGTATTTTATATTTTTAGTCTGACCTTCAGGCGTACTACTACAGATAGGAAATTAGGAACACTTTCTGTCTTATGCGTGTACCCAAACGTAAATGCAATTTGTATCGATTTATCCTCATCCTCCATGATTGCTATGAAACAATAACCGGCCAAGTGCGAGTCGGACTCGCCCATGAAGGGTTCCGTAGAAGCAAGTAACATAATATAAAAGTTCTTGTAGTTCGTAGTAACTTTGATCGATGTTTTAATAATAGTGTATTTTTTTAGATTTATGACGTACTTATTAAAAAATAACTACTTACTAGATCTCGTTCAAACCAATTTTCGTTGGTAGTTTAAATGGTAATGTACATCATATATTTTTTTTAGATTTATCATTCTCTTATTTTAGAAGTTACAGGGGGGGGGGGACACATTTTACCACTTCGGAAGTGTCTCTCGCGTAAACTATTCAATTTAGAAAAAAGTGATATTAGAAACCTCAATATCATTTTTGAAGACCTATCCATAGATACCCCACACGAATGGGTTTGATGAAAAAAAAAATTTTTAGTTTCAGTTCTAAGTATACCCCCAAAATTTACCGATATACCAGTATACCAATTAAAACTACTGAGGCCCTAAATTCGTCGCAATCGCATGCTTTTGGTTTATTACAGGCGAACGTTGCAGCCTGTTCGACTGAATTTAACTTTAAACATATAAACCCCATAACAGTAATACAAGCTTTTAAAGAAATCAAGATTAAATTGACAGAAGATCTATGGGGTATGTCTATCAAAGTTTGTACCTCAATTATTGAGACTATAGCGCCGTACTCGGCTTTAATATTTAATTTGTGAATAGATCAAGGAGTCTTTCCAGATCTAATGAAATATAGTAAAGTGATACCACTCTTTAAATCCGGGAATAGTAGAGACACTAATAATTATAGGCCGGTGTCCGTTTTGCCGGTTCTTAGCAAGATATTTGAAAAGGTAATGTTAAATCAAATGCTTATTCATTTTAACTCCAATAACATCCTACATGATAAACAGTATTAAATTATTATTAATGGTTTCACCAAAGGACGTTGTACAACTGACGCGGGTGTTTCCTTACTAGAACACATTTTTAATGCGTGGGAAGAGGCACAAGATGCTATAGGCATCTTCTGCGACCTATCTAAGGCGTTTGATTGTGTAGTTCATGAAACATTGCTTCTGGAACTCAAGCATTACGGACTAGGCAATGCAGCGTTAAGCTTATTAAAATCTTATTTGAATAATAGACAGCAATTAGTGCAAATAAACGGTGTCAATTCGTCGGGATTGAATGTTGAAATGGGGGTGCCCCAAGGTTCAATTTTAGGTCCTTTTTTATTTTTAGTTTATATTAATGATTTACCCAATTTGTTGCAAAATAAACTTAATATGGTGTTGTTTGCTGACGACACTTCTTTGATTTTTAAGATAAATAGAAAGACTAACAATCTTGACAACGAAAATAGCGCCCTATTGCAGATTCAAAACTGGTTCACTGCTAATAATCTGGTTCTAAATGGGAAAAAAACTAAATGCATAAGATTTTCCTTACCGAATGTCAAAAGTAGTGATTGTGACATTGTATTGAATAATGAAAAACTAGAATTTGTTGATAAAACGATTTTCCTGGGGATTACGCTTGACTCAAGGCTACAATGGGGTCCTCACTTAACATCTCTTGCAGGGCGGCTTAGCTCAGCTGCATATGCTGTTAGAAAAATCCGCCAATTTACGGATGTTGATACCGCTAGACTAGTCTATTTTAGTTATTTTCATAGTGTCATGTACGGTATATTACTATGGGGACGGGCTGCAGACATCGAGTCAATCTTTATATTACAGAAAAGAGCCATCAGAGCTATTTACAATCTCCGCCGGTGCGATTCTTTAAGGGAACTGTTTAAAGATATTAACATAATGACGGTACCTTGTCAATATATCTATGAAAACATCATGTATGTTAGAAAAAATCTTCATCTTTTTAGCAAAAGAGGCGATAGACTTAGTTATGTTACAAGAAATAGGGATCAATTAGTTCAACCAGGTTTCAGACTGGCTAAAGTGGCCTCTTCTTTCATGGGGTACTGTTTGAAATGTTATAATAAAATACCACCCCAAATATTAGAACTCAATGAAACGAAATTTAAATCTTGTATTAAACGCACACTATTCAGTTAAGCATATTATAAGTTGGAGGATTATATTCAAGATAAAAATGCTTGGCTCAATGCTGGTCCAGCTCCACTACCACTAGGGCGTACTAATTAGTTGATTAGTTGGAAACTTATATTATTATTTTTTTAATTTGAAAGACACAATTGCATTGTATAATGTAGAAGCACTTTTTCCAAGTTTGTGAATGTGAAGCACCAAGGAGCATTTTATTAGGTTACAACTTTTTTTTTTTTGACTTTTCGATCATGGCAGTTGAGTTTGTCATGCTCACTCAAATGTCTCGCTGTTGGTGGCACGTGTTATTGGGTCGTTCAGTTCCCTTCAAAATGGTTGAGCTGAGTGGGGCTGATGTACGCGTCATGCTCGTGAACGGGTGCCGTCAGATGGGACTGGTCATCTCTTAGCTGCCAGTGGCTTAATTCAGTTTCTATCTTTTAATTATTTTACATTTTTATTTCATTATCGACATTGTGCTCACATGATAGAAGCAACAAGTAATAAGTAACCAAGCATTATATGTAACACATATTATGATTTAAAAGAGTGTCCATGGAGTTTCTTACACGTTCTTCTCCATAGAGACCTACTCTTTGGAACGTGCAATTTAGCTTCACTTTTCTTGGACTGACCGACATTTGACTATTCAAAAGTGCCTGTAAATGGTCTATTTGAAATAAATGCTTTGATTTTGGACAGACAGACAGACATGACGAATCTATAAGGGTTCCGTTTTTTGCCATTTGGCTACGGAACCCTAAAAACGACTCAAAAACAATTAACATACTTATTTTTTTGGATTCTTTCTCACCACTCCTAGAGAAATGTGATTGTTGCGACTTATTTTTATTTATTTTAGAAGTAATTTTCATATAATAAATAATAATGTACCATATACTTAGTTGATTTTTTGGGCACGATCCGGCCATGTCTTTTATCTATTGGCAGCATTCTGAATTCAGGGGGTAATCCTTACTAATATTATAAAAGCGAAAGTGAGTTTGTTTGTTTGTTACGTCTTCACGCCTAAATGGCAAAACCGATTTTGATGAATTTTGGTACAGAGATAGTTGGGACACTGGAGACTGACATAGGCTATTTTTTTTTTATAAAAAAGGGGGAGAAAGAGGGAAGGTCTTTTATGTACGCGGGCGAAGCCGCGGGCAAAAGCTAGTTTATTATAAATTTTTATTGTCATACAGCTGACATTTCTGCTATATACTCGTAGATGCAATCTGAAGAAGAACCAACAGTTTTCCAGCATTCGTTTTATTTAATCTTTCTGAGACTTGTTCATTCAAAGATAATAAATGAGGGTATTTTTTTACAAATAAGCATACTTCAAAAATATACAGACACGGGAGTGGGAGAATTTTTAATTCTTTAAATAATGGCCTGCACCACTGTTTGTGTAGACCACTGTCTAAATATTCTGCTCCACTCATGGCTCGAATACACTTTTTTTGTACTTTGAACGCTCTGTCTACGTCCACTGAATGTTGAAGCGGATACTACAGTCAAAATGTAAATCCAAAATGGCGGCTGCAATAAATTATCAACTTTTTCGATATGGGTGTCTTTTTTATAGTTTTCGAGGTTGTTGAAGTCGATAGTGCTGTCAAAATGTAAATCCAAGATGGTGGCTGCAAGAAATTATCTACTTTTTCGTCATGGGTATAGTTTTCACGATTTTCGAGGTTGTTGAAGCCGATAGTGCTGTCAAAATGTAAATCCAAGATGGCGGTTGCAAGAAATTATTAACTTTTTCGTCATGAGTGTCGTTTTCATGGTTTCAAAGATGATGAAATAGTGCTGTCAAAATGTAAATAAAATAAATTAGTATTTCCTTTTTTTTTTAATTTGTATGTGTACCTTCCTCGTGAGTTGTAAAAAGTTGGTCACCAGCTTAAACTTTTGTTTATTAAACAGATTGCAACACTGACACCTTTACTGATGAAAAAGAGAATATTTTATTATTTTTTCAGACGTTCCCAAAGGCTTCGCTTAATATCTCGAGAAGATTTAATGAACAGATCGCCTCAAAACTGTATCGTTTGTGAGAACATTTTAACGCGGTACCGTTCAAACCTAAAATTCGTGTCGAACACAGCCGTTTATGAGTCCAGGTGGGTTTCCATGACGTTTAAAGTAAGATTGTTTATTCTTATTCCAGTGTGAGTAAGAGACAGAGCTATACAGGTTGTCTAACACTACCTCTCACCCACAGTGGAATAAGAATAAATGATCTTACTTTAAACGTCGTAGCAACCCACCTGGGCCTCAAGTCTGCTATTACAATAGTGTCAGAATGGTCTATCATTGATGTCATAATTGTCGATTTTGACAAGTTTGGTAATCTACTAATAGAATGGCGTCACTATGACTTTCCAATGGTCAACCACTGACACTCCATTGAAAGAAGTGGCATAGAATGGTAATCTCGTACATATTGACAAATGAATATTTGACGTTTGCGGTAATCTGCTAAAACTTTGACAGTTTATTTGATCAGTGTTTTACCATTAGAACGTTATTGTGCAGTTATTGGTTTTAATATGCTCGAAATTATCATTCTACCACAATTCTATTACAAGACCAGTGACCGATCAATGATCGATCATTATGAATTAGCAGATTACAAACTTTTAGCAAAATGACAATGGGATCGTGTTGGAATGACGAATTTATAAAAATAGCAGACTTGGGGCCCTGCCCGCGCGTCACCTGCGGTGCCTACCGCTCGCCCGCTTCAAAAAGCACTCGAAACGTCTTCCAACCGCGGCTTGCGTAGGTACAGGTCGCGCGGTGAATTAAGATCGCTCGGTGAAAGTAGTGGGGGCAATCGGCCCATGTGTACAATTGCGCACAGAAATTCTTAGTATGTTAGCATTTTATTTTTAATTTCGTATGTTTGAACCTTAGAAACATAACTTATAATAACACTAGTTTTTGCTTGTAATTTATCTTGTAAGTAGGTAAATTCAGAAGAATTAAAAATTTTAAAATTAAAATTAAAACAAATAATTTCGTTAGTTTCTTTCCTGACGTAACAATTCACGTCGTAAACCATTTTTCTGGCTAGCCGTTTTAAAACTTTATTTTTAACCATTTTTTTAACGACTACGTATTACTAATACGATAACACAAGCTGTACGCAACAGTACCCAAGTACAACAGTATCCAATGAGACGCGAGGAGGCAACGCGCGAATTTAAGAGCGACTCTATCTACCAATGACGTGTTGCCGACAGCGCACGCCCGCCCGCACATCGCCAAATAGACCGTAGAATTGAATACTGCGCATGCCCCTTCCACTTTTGCCGAGCGATCTTAATTCACCGCGCGACCTGTACATTCCCGCCAAAACTTGTGAAATGTTACGACTTAATGACAAGTTAAAGATATAAAAGTTGTTTTGTGACAATTGTTATCAATAGTAATTATCTACCTAGTTCATTTGCTGATTTATTACTTTAATTTTGGGCGAGTCGTACCATTCTGGCGGGCTTGCAGTGGTGCATCATTTGTTCTTTGTAATTATTCCAAAACTAGATATTTATTTGCCAAGTATATTAAATTTGTTTTCTGTGTTGGAGAAACACAATAAGTACATACACAACTGTCTATTATTTTCACTCATTCTTTTCTTCATTCTTAAAAGCCATAAACCCAAATAACTGGGATAGGTACATGATTCGGATGATATCACCCCATGAGAGACATAACACAATATTAAACTTTCTTCTTTTGCTGAGATTACCGACGCCATTAGATTCATCATCATCATCATCATCATTTCAGCCGATAGACGTCCACTGTTGGACATAGGCCTCCCCCATTAGATTACCTATTTATAATTTTTTTTGCAGTTATTTCAATTCGTTTGATTGATCACCAGTCGTTGTGGTGACGCTTGGGGGAGGCATATGTCCAACAGTGAATGTTTTTCGGCTGATATGATGATGATTGATCACTAAAAAAATATTATTTTTTCATTAAATAATACAACATTAAAAGTTACAACCCTATTGTTTTTATGAAGCGTAGGTATTTATTTTATAAACTAGGCTTAGTTTCCATACTGTTCCATATTTATACTGTGGCTCCGCACAATTTAGTAGTGTTGTGCCCGGCCATATCGATTACATTGCATTGGTAAGAATAGTTTTTAATTAAATAAGTCAGTAAGGCAGTCAGTATCTCACTGTGTGTATACCTGCAGTGTTATTTTGAGTCATCCATCAACATTGAAATTTTGATAATTAACCTTTTGAATACTGTAATTAGAGACACAATAGAAAAACAATTAGAGAGCGAACGCCGGTTCGCTTAGGGTTTAATGAATGAATACAAAAACTTAGTCCATAAGTAATTAGTCGGTCGCCAAATAACAGAATTTGTGTCGGATCCAAAATTATATGGGTAGTTCATAAGTTAATGATGTGAAATCCAGATATTTGGTGACATTTTCCGGCAAATTAATCCTAAATTTGGGAGAAAACAGATCTTCGCTAGGTGCCCATGTTTTTGAAATATAAATGTAGCCAAGTATTTTCGATCACATGTACAAAACTATAGTAGATCGTTTTTAATGATTACAATATTGTTGTTGACAGGGCCGTGCAGGAACAAATAGCCAAGCTGATTGACCACCTGGGCGAGGAGTCGGCGACGTCGCAGGGCCTCAACAAGGTGATCACATCGGCCGACAAGCTGCGCGCCAACCCCTCGCACACCATCTACCTACTGAAGAACTGTCGCGGAAACAAGTCAGTACATGTCCTCCTTGTCTTAACTATCGTTAAGTTTTAATAACGCTTCAAATAGCTTTGCATTGCTCAAAACGTCAAATATTTTTACATTGCGGAATCAAGTATTATCTACCTCCTAGTATCGAACAATATTATAGTTTTAATCTCTTGCGAAATCACGTTTTTTTTTTAAACCACCCACGGTTTATCAAAAGTGTGCGACGCGACGGTAGCAAGGGCGCTTCAAATTAGCAGCAAAGTACCGCGCGACGGCAGTGCTGCAGCCGCGCTGCCGTCTCGCTCGCTGCTTAGTGTTCCTCGCAGCGCACTAACTTGGAAATGCACCAAAAGTATTCATCGAAACGAACTTTTCAAATCACTAAGGAAAGTCAATTATAGTACATTATGATGTAAGTGTGTTATGTTAGTGTTTACAGTCGAGGCGGTATTTAGACTCGACCCGTGGCGAGGGTCTTAAGAGAGCCGAAAACGGTAATCATTAATAACTCACGTGTATCATACGACATTTTTCAATACACTTGTGAAGAAAATAACAGTAAAACTAGTAATTTTTTTTGTGACTTGGCGGTAAAAATCTGTTTTCATATGCGCGCATATTTTTTTATTTACCCCTAGGGGAAGGCTAAGTTGTTTTGATCATACTGCCTAGTCTTACGTTTATGTTTTTTGTGTAAAAAGTTTTTAGTATAATGTCTTTCGTAGTGTCAATGGAATACGCATGTAACATTTTCTAATGATTTTTTAGTATTTAATTTTATTTAATTAATTTAATATTTTATTTAATAAATTAACAGCCATTGCATTACACTCAAATAAATCAAGTCAAAAACCGCGCGCATCTTAAAATGGTGGCTATAGACCACAAAAAAAAAAAAAAATATTTGAATGTACGATTTATTTATCAATTTTTTTTTTTATTAAATAAATCGTTTGTATAATTTAAAATGGTCAAAATTGCATGAAATAAGTATAACACTAATTTACACTATTGAACTTATGTGAAATTTTTTCGTACCCAAAATTTGTTTTGCGAACAAAGAAGTCGAGCAAAAAGGTTTTAACTACATAATAGCACGAGTGCATGGTAATCAAAATGTCACAGTTTGGTAACAAGTTCCTTTATATACCTAAGTGCAGTGCAATAAGAGTCACTTTCTGAGCAAGTGTATTGAAAAAAATATTATACTTTTATTCTTTGAAACCTTGCTGTGCTCCGAGGAATACCACCCTTCACTCAGATAAGTACTGTTAGTAGAACAAAATAACACTAACCATGTCTAATCATATGGTTTTGCTATTATAGTAAGTATCGTAACAGTCTAAAGTCTGCATTGAGTTTTTTACCTGAATAAGGTGAAATTAAAGACTCGACGGTGCCGGTGTAAAAATGCAAGTAGCTAATAATCGCTGCACTTGTATGCTTTAGGAGTTTTAACTGCATAACTGTATTAAACTATATTAACCATATATTCGACCATGAGAATAGTGCCTCCTGAGCGATCAGGACCTGCCTTTTAAATAATTCAGCGCACACATCCATATCGCCAGTTCTACCTCACCCCTAACGCATCAGCGATTGCAACGCCTTACTTCCTTACCTATGTATGCCTTGTATTCTATTACTTGCGAATTATCATTATCACATGCTTTCCCCCTTCATAAATGCTTGTACCCCTAAACGTAAACCGGTCAAGCTCTGCATCAAGCGACAAAAAGCTCTTGCTCTTATTATTTTTCTTCATGTGCTTGTGTTGCGAATTCGCTGCAACTGCTGAATATTCTATTAAACTCACAGTTTCACCGATCTCAGGACATCTTGACGCCAAACTGTTGTTTGGGTTTTTTCTTACGAAATCCATTCCAATGTCTTCTCAATTACTTTAATGACGGCTTTCTTAAACTAGGTAACGACTTTCTTAAAGTAACGACTCTTTTAAAGTAACGACTTTAATTGTAGTTTGGTTCGGAACAATGACGTTCGGATAGAACGAGGCGCGGCGCGTCGGGCGTGCGGCCGTGGCAGCCGCGCGCTCGAGCGGCGCGGTGGCGTGACTCAGCACGACACTGACGTTCTAGCACTGTCATCCCTACTGTTAGGGATCGTTCTTACCAAACGTATTATCCGCCGCCAACCGTAAGTATGCCCACTTTCAGCCCCAGTGTGTGTGAACTCAAACTGCAGAATGCGTTCTCATCAAACAGACAATACGCTATAGCGTAGAATGCGTAACTTGTCTGAACAAAAGAGTAGGCTTGCTACGCGTAGTATAATAATTCGGCCACCGAGAGTTAGCGACACCGTACCTATAGCATAGTCGAAAAGCGATAAAGTGCGTAATGTGCGGTCAATCAGCGGCTGATAATACGTTGGGTGTGTACGATGCCTTATTGTTCAAATTCTTTCATTATTTTTTTAACATAACACGGAAATATAACGATGCTTCGAATGTAAGCATCGTCATTATTTCCGCGATTGAAAATAACCTTAAATATTGTTGTCATGGAACTCCATGACACACATCATACACGTCGCGATTCGCGATGCTAATTGTTACAACCGATAGACTACCGCCATGTTCGCTAGCTAGCGTGCTGCGTAGGCACCTCACCTACACGCCTCACTTTATATGGCAGCCGTGCCATTTATTACGCGGCGTCACGACCATGCGCGACGCGCCGACTTAACCTAAATTATACCATTACTAAGACAAAGAAACATTACTTAACCTAACATAGTACGTGACCTTAAAAACAGGAGATCGCGTGACAACTAAGCGCGAAAGATTTAATTCAAGCAAAGCCAGAGCGGAGGCGAATCTGCGAAAGCCAGCCTTGAATATATGACTCACGAGGTTTGGTCGTGAACTCTCAGGCATCGCGCAAGACCGACCACTACCAGTTGCGTCACAAACACAACTGCTGCTCATTCCAAGGCGCCGAATTAATCACTTGTGTATTAAATTATACATAGAAAAAAATGCACTAAGATATATTTTGTAGAACCTTAGTTTTTTATCGATAATATTGCCCATCGTGGATACTTAAAAAAAATAACTTTAGAGACCTATTTCGCTAGTTAAATATTATAATTATGTATGTAGGTATACAAACATTAGAATCAAATAAAAAAATTCTTTGCTTATAGCTAGGTTGTGGGTGGATTCGTCAGAGCGAACTTAAGCATACTAAAATTAATTAATTACTGGAATTCAATAAAGTATTGAGTATTAATCGTGACTATGAGTAGTAGTTCGCGTGAGTGCTCGTATGACAAATGTCACCGCCTCGCAGTCATGATGGAGGTGTTTTGTTGCGGGCCCAGCTACTCGTACTACCGAGCCCCTCCCGCAGCGCGCGGCTGCGTGACGTCGAGTAGGTCGACAGTAAATTGCACTGATGTACAATAATGGCGCGATTACGTTTTTATGACTGCATTCATCATAGCCAAAAAAACCTAGAAACATTTTTCACCATTTACCATATCAGCTAGAGGCCGTATTTATTTTAGTGCACTTTGTAATTTGTATTCTCTTTTTTGAGGTGGGAAATCCATCCTCCCGGTGCGGGATAACACGTTGGAGTTTTCCCGCACGGGGAGGATGGAGCAAGAGGCTCAAACTTTTAGTGACTAACACCCATATGTGTTCCTTCATAAGCCCGTCCACGGTAACTGTTGGAACATTCCCGCAGCAAACCTATTGTGATCTGATGTTAAGTTCCAATTATAGTAACTGTCTTTATAACAAGACTTTGGATGGGTTAAACAACAGATTTCTATTTGAATATGATAGATGTAGCTCTGTAATGACACAGTATTAATATCATACAGTAATGTGTCTCGCCCGTATTTTTGAAATAAATGCATACAGCGGCGCGGTATGTAAACATACAATAGGGCCCGCCTCCAGTATTTTAATTAGGTACATTTGCCTACTTTGTGTTTCCATTTAGTTTTGTGATTGTAAATATTCTTTTTTATAGAAACAAATATAATACTTTGTGAATTGAATAGAAAGTTATCAATAAAAAAACCGGCCAAGTGCGAGTCGGACTCGCCCATGAAGGGTTCCGTAGCAGCAAGTAACATAATATAAAAGTTCTTATAATGTGTTGTAACTTTCATCGATGTTTTAACAATAGTGTATTTTTTTCGATTTATGACGCATTAAAAAAAAACTACTTACTAGATTTCGTTCAAACCAATTTTCGTTGGCAGTTTTTATAGTAATGTACAACATATATTTTTTTTTAGTTTTATCATTCTCTTATTTTAGAAGTTAGAGGGGGGGGGGGGGGACACATTTTACCACTTTGGAAGTGTCTCTCGCGCAAACTATTCAGTTTAGAAAAAAATGATATTAGAAACCTCCGTATCATTTTTGAAGACCTATCCATAGATACCCCACACGTATGGGTTTGATGAAAAAAAATTTTTGAGTTTCAGTTCTAAGTATGGGGACCCCCAAAATTTATTGCTTTATTTCTATTTTTGTGTGAAAATCTTAATGCGGTTCACAGAATACATCTATTTACAAAGTTTCAACAGTAGAGCTCTTATAGTTTCGGAAAAAAGTGGCTGTGACATACGGACGGACAGACAGACAGACAGACAGACAGACAGACAGACATGACGAATCTATAAGGGTTCCGTTTTTTGCCATTTGGCTACGGAACCCTAAAAATGCGTGTTGTTTTTTTTATTCCGGTTTTTGCCATTTGGCTACGGAACCCTAAAAATGGTTTTAGTGGTATATGTTCTTATAGCAGCAACAGAAATACTTAAATTGAGAAAATTGCAACTATCTAGTGGCAGATAGACGGTCAAATTTATTTTTTCTAGTCTTATTCAAACACACAGTACAATAAACAACTATTATTAATAATAAAATACCACTTTGAATTATACAAACTAACAAAACAAAACACATGCCCCGAGGTTTTAACACAAGCGTACCTATCGTATCAAGATTCATGAACCGCCTATAACTACCTATTTCACTCGTGTCAATCACTTTCCTTTATTCACTTTATTTATTAATCCAGAAATCTTTTTTTTTCGGGACATAAAAGGAAATACTTATCCATCAAAAAGACAGACCTACTAGTAAGTACCTTTTAGTTTCTAGGTAATCTAAAAAAAGTTATCTCTGGATGCGTTATTGACGAATTCGTGCAACCAAAAACAGCACAATATATCCTACTCGTCATATTAAATATGTAAATATGTACTTGAAGTTATTTTTAGTGAAAAAATCGCGCGGTTATTGTTAAAAAAACAACACACCGTCCGATCGTCACTGCGGCACAGTCGCGACTGTCTGCACCACGAGCGCACCGCGAGATCGAGGCGCGTAGGTATAGCTCGCGTTTCGTCCCTTTGTATGAAGATGGATTACTGTTTGACAATAATACTGTGGTAATGACTACTGGAACATTAGCTGGCGAGCATTCCGTTCCGCACGGTTGGGCAGCGAGCTACTCTGTGCGGCAGCGGTGACCAGTGTTGCCAAACCTGAGAAAAACTGCTAACTGTAGAAAGCTGGAAATACGAATTAACACTTAATTAAGTTTCTACATAATTATGTGTTTGCTATGGTCTGCTATATCTAAAGGAGCACTTCCAAAGAGCCATTTGTAATTTTGTTACCTATTTATTCTTGTCTATCTTTTTTGGCACTTCAAGATACTAACAGCTAAACAAACGGATTTGTATATGGAAGGAATGTAACGAAAGTGTTTAAAATGTCGGAACCGAAAGCCGAAGCGGAGTTTTTAAATTAGGTTTATTGGAATCGGCGCTGGATTACAATCGGATTAGGTTTATTGGAATCGGATGTGTCTGCCACATCAAATGAAACACCACTAAACCTAATCAAAAACTCTGTATGTAGGTTGGCAGGTATTCGGAACAGAGTGTCAAGTCCTTTCTTGAAACCTTCTTTGAAAAGAAAGGGTTCTCCAACCAGACGGGTGTTATGTCTGATCCGGACAACTGCCCGATGGATAATTTCTGTATGTGTTCAAATCGTGTGGAGGACACTAATTGCGCGATACAGGATTTCGTACATCGATATATATATGTACTACGCACTAGATTAGGCGTGTTGAACACTCACTTCAATCGAATGCGTTGCACTGAATTCTAGGCAAATTGACATTGATTACTTTAGTGCAATTTTGACGTTCATACAGTGTGAGAGCGGCGCTTATCAAAGAGAATTAAACCACTTGAGAGCTGATAGAGCGATTTCGTCTAGGCACACGATTCACTAGCGCGGGACGGGGGACGGGGGAACATGCAGCGGTTGTGATTGGCAGATGCAAAAATGTCAGTAAACATAGTGATGCACAAGTCAATTTTGCATCAATAATATCGTTATCGATAAAATCGACGTCGATTAATTCTGCTTTTTTTTTAATTTTGCTTTGTAAGGAAAAATAAATGAAGATAAACCGAAGAATTATCTTCTCTGTCTTTATTTGTTATTCTTACTTATTTACTACATTCCTAAAAAAAATATTAAAAATATTTTTTTTTAAACTAAGACATCTTGAGATTAATCCACTTTTCTTTAACTTCCGGAACATTTGGAAATCTAAAATGTTAACATTAAAATCTAACTTAATTTTTATTCACCATGGAGAATAATCGATAAAATAATTTATCAACTATGTTTTGGAGTTGTCACATCACTTCAGCACTCAGTAGAAAGTACTTGGGATAGAAAGGGATAGACTTATCTAATATTCTAGTGAAAGTAAAGGACTTTTCAAAAGACATCAACGCGGTATCACTTTTTTCGTAACCAACCATTTTAGCTTGAGCTCTCTAATTACCAATAATGTAAATAAAAAATATAAACATATTTTACTTACCGATGAAAACTTTTGCCAACTTTTTTTTATAACTAGATGTTCTAGATGATTTCCCGCGCCATTTAATTGCACAGGAACTCATTTTTGCTTCGGTTTTATGCAATAAATGTTTTTTAAGGTACCAAAATTAAGGAATGTGCACAGATCCAACAACTGGTCAGTACTAAAAAATGCACTCATATCGGCATCTAATATAAGTGCAAAATCATGTATGTGTCGTGAGCCAGAGTCGCCCGTATGAGCGGTCAAGTGGTTGTATAGTCATTGGCGCTTATAAATTCAAAAGAAAGTGAATTTGGGACGTAAATAATAATTCAGTAGTCATGAAAGTAAAATAATTGATAATTCAAGCAATTTAATAGCTTCAAATATCGTAATAGTATGTTACAAATTATATTATTTTATTTAAAAGCTTTTCCATTTTACAATCATAGGCAAAAACATGCAGAGGTTCCCTCCCACAAAAACCGGGTTTTTACCTACAACTGATTTAGTGAACACGAACTTTGCATGATGTTTTATTCCGTTAGTTTTTTTTTTAATATTTTTTACTTTTTGTTTAAATAATAGGTACCAATGAATTCCGTCAAATTCAATAATTATGAATACGTCTGTTTTCGATACTGTAAAAACTCAGCAAGAAATGCCAGCAAATCATTGAGTATCAGTTTTCATCGCTAAGTTTTGTGGTTAAGCATTGTGTCATTCTTAAGCACTGAGGTATTACGTACCCACCTAGATATTAGATACATACATTAGTATTCAAATATAAATTAGTGTGTTTAATATAAGTGATACATCACTAAGTGATCATTACTGTTATTGAGATTTCGTCCTTCATAAACTATAATTACATTTCAAGTTTGTTCACTCTAGTCAGCTGAAAAGAGAAAAATTTATAAAATATCTTCAAGAGGATAAACGTGATAACACGTGGCTTCCTACAAAATATCCGTTTATCTGCTCTGCACATTTTCAAACTGATGATACTAAAGCTGGAAAACGTTTTCTAATGAGTCGGCTATTCCTTGCAGTAATGCTATTCCTTCAGAATGTGCCTTCAAACATTTATAGCTTTCCCCTTTTAAACCAAGTGCTAATTTCTGACTCCGAATCAATTTTTGATTCGCCCCGAAAAATTAAGTTGAAAATAGACGATAGAATAGATTTAAAAAAAGTTTTAGTTTTTTATGTAATTTATTTCATCACCACTGCTCTCAAAACGGTGAAGGAAAACATCGTGAGGAAACAAATATTTCGAAGACATGCGACATTCACCAACCCGCACTGGGCCAGCGGTTTACGGCTCATTCCCTCTCCTAGAGAGAAGGCTTGAGTCCCAGCAGTGGGAACATAAAAAGCTGATTATGCTATAGTTATAGTTGTTGTTTGTTTTGTTCCTAAATATTAGCAGCGCAGTCCTGACCATCATTTACTAAAGAAAGCTGTCCTTTAGAATGATGATTACCATAAATCATTTCATTATTTTACACGATTTTAATTCACTTATTTACACTAACATGCACTATTGGTAAAATTTTGAAATAGAGTTTTATTGTAATGAAGTATTGTAGGCAAAAAACTGTGTCACTTCTGCGGTATAAAAATCTATATGGATAACATGTCATTACACTATGTTGAACTAAACGCGTAAGTACAACAAAATTCATGGCGCTTAAGACGTTTTGGGCGCGAAAAAAGTATCCTCTAAAAGCTATCAGCGCTTTATACTTTAATAGTTCTGTTAGACGACATAATGCCAATGTAGCGCTGCAGCAGATTCTCGTTTTAACTTTTCAATATTTTGACAAATAGTTTCTATGAAAGGGCTTGTCTATCACTAGAATCAGGCCTCCGTCACTCCATGTACTTGCGCGCTATAAGTGCCTACCGCCCAGCCGAGCGGTCTCGGGCCGCCGGCGGACCAAATTCAGTGCGGTTTTCGCAAGCGAAGCGCGCGCACGCCGTTCAATTTTAATAGTGCTGTTCGTTCGTACGCGTATATATAAAACAAAACAAACTTACAAATATAATAAAACAAACTTTAAAAAAGAGAACCGACTTCAAAACACTAAACCGTAAGAAATAATTTCTTCTTTGATGTCGGTGCTTTTTCGATTCGTAATTACCAGCTGTTAGCACTAACATAAAAAATAAAACAAATTATTTCTTACGGCTTAGTGCTTTATTTGAAGTCGGTTCTCTTTTTTTAAGGCTTTTTTTTTCATTTCTAGTGAACATCTCCGAAGATCATCATCAAACTAAGAAGTATTATACTTATTTTAAAACGTTCTCCTAAATGTAACAAATCCTTTTCTGATAACCGCATCGATATCGGTTTAGACAAACGCGAGATTATCGCGCACAAACATACCTACAAACCATACAAGTCAAACTTCTCAGTTTGCCCTGTATGTCTGATCACCTCCTTTTTTTAAGTTGGTTAAATATTTTATAAATGATAAAATTTTTAACTGCCACATAAAAGTCAGAACATATTCACAGTTCTCAATAACATAGATAAAAAGTTATGTTAATTTAATTTTATCGAAGAGGCAGCCCTGCGATTACTGTGGAATCGCGCGGTGCGAAGCAATCACTGCTGTACGCTTGAGCATTTAGGCGCATTTTAGCATACAGTGGTTGTTGACGCGAGGGAGTAGGCAATTATCGTAATAGGTATTGGAATTTTTCTACTGAGTGAAGTATCTGTTACGTAGTAACTATTCAGTAATCTGTGCTAGAATATAAGTCAATGATTTCGTAGGATTCCCCTCAATAGATGGGAGATCGATGGTTTTTCTTGATGCGTCAGGATGCGTGCCAGGCAAGTGGAAGGTTGGTTCCAGAAGTCGAAGTCGAAAAGCCGCATAGTTCTTGGTGAGTCGGAACTGTCGGCGGTGATGCCCCAGTAAGTCAGGTTGCTCTCCCAGTGAGTCGGGATGATGCTTCAGGCTGCATCGGGTCGGGGTAGTGCTGCTGGCTCCAGAGGGTCGGAGCGGTGCTGTGCGCCGTAGTGGCTCGTCTCCAGGCGTCGACCAGGAGAGGTTCCTCATGGGTCTTCATGTAACTGACCAAAGGTGCTGTGTGCTTAGCCAAGGTCGCTAAAGAGGCTGAGGGTAATGACCAGGTATGCATGTCGGTGGTTACGATTTAACGCCTTGGATGCTGGCTGTATGGCTCGCTGTTCGAAAGGTCACGATGTAGTAACTGCATGAAGTCTGCACTGACGTTCATTGCAGAGGGTCAGCGGTTGGACGAACCTCTAACTAGACGGGTTGGGCAACTGCTCGGTAGATGGTTTCGGGTTGATGTATATGTTCAGATCGCGCTCGGAACTTTAATTTTGTAGTTTAATTCTTATGTGACACGATAGACGTCGTTACATAAGTATTGAAGGCGAACTCGCAACATGCCAAATACAAACAATATATCAAATGGAGTGATCGACAGAAGGCACGGGGAGGGAGATTCCCCGCGCGGCAAATGTCAACTTGTTTGTACCTCCGATATAACTTTCCGATATAACGTCGGAACCGAAATTGGAATTGACGATGCAAAATCAACCTTTCGGAATGGAGCCTCCGTAACTTCTCTGGTATGTGACCCGCTGGTGTCTCGCGGGCTATGGGCAATCGCAATGTTTTTCGTTTTGGCAATTCAACAGTAATTGCGTGATTTACGTTGTCGAGCAGAAGAATTGTCGAACAATAATGATAATAAAATGAATCATGAATTTCCAAAGGTTGAGAAGGACAGTGTGTTACATAATTGGGATACTGGACTCTGTATACCAGAGGATATTGCATTTTATTTTTTATTTTTTATTTAATTATTTATGTACACACATGGAAATACAAGAAAAGAGGAAGGAAACAGAAAAAATAGTACAAAGGTGATTCTTATTTCTAATGAAATCTCTTCCAGCATACCTGCGACAGGAAAGTTGAAGAAAAAAGAGAAGTAGACACCGTGTGTAAAAGTAAAAGGAGAATTAGTACACACAAAATACAAAGTTAACAATGAAATAGTATAAAAAAATAATAATTAGATATATGCTATAATTATAAACATACACATAATAAAATAAATATCACACAAATACATACTAAATAATACCTAAAATAAAATAATACATATTAGTTTAAATATGCAATTATGACGAAATAGAAAGATGGTGCTCTTTCACTCTTCTTTTAAAAACTGCAAGAGTTTGGCAGCCCCTGATGTCAGGCGGAAATGAATTCCACAACCGTACTGCGTGCGAAGTGAAGGAATAGGAACAGAAATCGGTGGAGTGGGGAGGGGATTTAAGGAGATTCTTAAAATGCGACCTGCAAGGTGCATCAGAAGGACGAGAGTAGGAGAAACGTTCCCGCAGGTAAGAGGGAGTTTTAGGGTTGAAAAGGATGTTAAATAGCATACATAATATCCGAGTGTTCCTGCGAAGTCAAAAAAAAAGGCCAGCAGCATCTCTTCCAATATATATAATTAAACTAAAAAAAAAAATACGACTAATTAGTAGCTAAAAATGACTGTGACTGTGGAGCAGGACCGGCATTTAGCCAAGCATTTTTATCGAGTAGATAATCTTCCAATTTATAATATGCTTGCCTACATAGCGTGCGTTTAATGCATGTTTTAAATTTTGACTCGTTTAATTGGAGAATTTCAAGTGGAATTTTATTATAAAATTTTACACAGTACCCCATAAAAGAACTAGATACTTTAGCCAATCTGAATCGAGGTGGACCTAACTTGTCTTTATTTCTAGTATTAAAATTGTGCCTGTCACTTATTTTAGTAAAAAGATGAATATTTTTCTTGATATACATAATATTTTCATAAATGTATTGACAAGGAACCGTCATGATGTTTATATCTTTAAATAGTTCCCTAAGAGAATCGCGCCTGCGAAGATTGTATATGGCTCTGATAGCTCTTTTCTGCAGAATAAAAATAGACTCTATGTCTGCAGCCCGTCCCCATAGCAGAATACCGTAAGACATGATACTGTGAAAATAACTAAAATAGACCAGTCTCGCGGTATGTATATCAGTAAATTGACGGATTTTTCTGACAGCATATGCTGCTGAGCTAAGCCGTCCTGCCAGAGATATTAAATGAGGACCCCATTGTAGCCTCGAGTCGAGCGTGATTCCCAGGAAAACCGTGTTTTCTACGAATTCAAGTTTCTCCCTGTTCAATACTATTTCCAAATCATTACTTTTAATATTCGGTAACGCAAATCTTATGCACTTTGTTTTTTTCCCATTTAATACTAAATTATTGACAGTAAACCAGTTTTGGACCTGCTGCAGAATGTTGTTTACGTCATCAAGATGTGTGGAGCGTCTATTGACCTTAAATATTAAGGAAGTATTGTCAGCAAACAATACTATATGTGGTTGTTTTTTCATTAAATGCGGTAGATCATTAATATACACCAGAAAGAGGAAAGGACCCAATATAGAGCATTGTGGTACACCCATTTTGACTTCTATGCCCTTTGAATTGACACCATTTATTTGAATTTGCTGTTGCCTGTCATTTAAATAAGATTTCACTAAGCTTAGTGCAAGTTTACCTAATCCGTAATGTTCTAGCTTTAAAAGTAAGGTTTCATGATTGACACAATCAAAAGCCTTTGAGAGGTCACAGAAAATTCCAATAGCATCTTGGGCTTCCTCCCATGCTGCAAATATGTGTTTTAATAAGGTGACACCAGCGTCAGTCGTACAACGTCCTTTGGTGAAACCATACTGCTGTTCGTGTAAGATTTTATTGATGTTATTTATTATTTTGATATGTTAATTTGATGAATGTTTCATTTTGATTATATTAATTTGATTTTCATAATTTATTTTATTTTGATGTTTTGTTAGATTATTTTAATTTCAGTTTAACAATTTTAATTTGATTTTGATATTTTATTTGATTTTGATGTCACATTTATTTATTTATTTATTTATTTATTAGGATCTCCAACAAAGGTTACACAGACACAGTATAAAACATTGGGCATCGGGTCCTTCAACATGTGCTCCTTCAGTTACAGGAGACCACAGCATGCACATATAACTAGGTGAAATATAGAAAAAATTGGATTTCACAAAAAAATACCAAACAGATTCGACAAAAAAAAACACATGTCAATAAATCATGTCAAATTAGAACTAAAAAATAGAGTCAAGATACAAAGGTCAAAAGGGATACATTAGTCTATGGTCAATTTAAATTAATATAATGGTATTATGAATTAAGTAATTAGTAACAATTATTAAAGTCAAAGCTTATAAATTAATAATTAGAATTAAATAAGAATATTAAAAAATTCAAAATTAAACTTAAGAAGATTAATTATATTATTATTACAATCACTGCTGTTTTGCGGTGGTCAGGCTTTTTTTGTACTTTGATATTGGCAGAGTTATGTCCAAGTTGAAACGTTTCGACAAATCATTGTACTGCCTACAGAGTCTTGGAAGAGAGGCGAAGTGTCCTAGATTGGATTTTGATCCAGGAACGTAAAATAAACTGTAACTGTTTTTCCGTGGCAGGCGAGATGGCGCGTTTATATTTACTTTATTGAGCAGTTCACTGCAGTCTACGGCTCCATTAAATATTTTATGCAGTAGCACCAGATCTGCCATTTTTCGTCTGTCAGCAAGTGAGACCAATTTGTAGTGCTCTAATCTATCTTTGTAGCTAGTAACTTTTTTGGCTAATCGATCTTTGTAGCAAAGATGATACAGGAAACGCCTCTGAACACTTTCCAGATGCTTGATATATATGTCATAGTGGGGATTCCAGACTGGACTGCTGTATTCGAGTATGGGGCGAATCAGGGTATTAAATAATTTTATTCTGGTGGAGGCGTTTTTAAAATCTTTACTATTACGTAAGATGAAACCTAGTATTTTAAACCCTTTTGATGATATGTGTTGGATGTGCTTATCAAATTTCAATTGTTTGTCCAAAATGACTCCTAGGTCACGTATTTGTTCCACTTGTTTTAGTTTTTGTTGGTTTATGATGTAAGAGTTTGGTAAAGTGATTTTGTTGCGGCTAAATTGCATGTAGTAACACTTAGAGACATTGAGGAACATATTATTGGTTTGGCACCAGTTCGTCAGTCTGTCCAGGTCGTCCTGCAGTAAGGCAGAGTCACGTTCAGTCACCATTGGTTTCATTATTTTTATGTCGTCAGCAAAGAGATAGAAATTAGAATGTTTGAAGCAGTGTATGATGTCATTAATAAATATATTGAATAGAATTGGACCTAAATGGGAACCTTGCGGAACACCGGATGTGGCTCTAAAGGACTTAGAATGGTGGCCACTCATAACAACTTTTGATGCCCTGTTAGTAAGGTAAGACTGAAACCACTCAAGCAATGATCCTCCTATACCCATATTCTGAAGTTTTGTTAGAAGAAGAGCATGATCCACTTTATCAAATGCTTTACTAAAGTCAGTGTATATAGTGTCAACAGGAATTCGTCTATCCACAGATTCTGAAAGGGATGCTACGTAACACATGAGATTGGTGGTCGTAGATCTGGATTTGATAAAGCCATGTTGGTGGATGGTAATGAGGTGTTTAACATGGGATGAAAGACGTTCGGTTATGAGTTTCTCAAAAACCTTACCAAAGACGACCAAGATAGAAATAGGTCTATAGTTGGTAACTAGTTTCTTCTCTCCAGCCTTAAAAATAGGTACCACCAACGCTTTTTTCCACTGCTCGGGGAAGATACCGTCTTGAAGAGATTTGTTGTAGATAATTTTAAGAGGCAAAACTAGCGCTTTCGCGCATCTCTTTATAAAGATAGGTGGAATACCGTCGTCTCCTACACTTTTTTGTTCGTCTAAACATGTTAGAGTTCGGAATATTTCACCAGCATTGAGTTCCAGCTTACAGAGAGACAGCGAGTTATTATTTGTGTTGATATTTGGTGGTTGTGACGAAGTTGTAGTATTGTAGACATCTGCGAAGTTTTCAGCAAACAGATTACAAATATCGTGACCAGTTGATGCGGTTTTGTCTTTATAACACATAACTGCGGGATAAGCACTGATGGATTTTCTTTTGTTTTTAATAAAAGACCAGAAAGTTTTAGGATCTTTTGAGACCGCGGCTTCTAATCTCTCAATATAATTTTTATAACAGAGCGTTCTTAGTTTACTACAAGTGGCCCGCAAACTTTCGAACGATATGACGTCAAGGGGGTTATTATATTTTTTTATCTTTACTCGCATTTTGTTCTTTTCTTTAAAAAGATGCTTAAGTTTAGGTGTGTACCATGATGGGTATTGGTTCCGAGATATAGTTTTTAGTGGTACATGTAGCTTGATAATGTCATGCAAGATATCGTAAAAAGTACTAACCATTTCGTTAACCGAGGAACCACCGCTCAAAGAATTTTCCCAGTCAATAGAAATAAGGGATGTCAAAATTTTGTCATAGTCTGCTTTAAAAAAATTAGGTTTAGTAGTCGGTTTATTTAGTAAGTATTTTGTGTCAATGGTTATAGGAATAGAAAACTCGAGTGGCGGATGCAATGGATCTTCTTGTGTCAAATGTGTTAGGCAATTTGTCAGGTTATTAACCGCTGTGTTACAGAGTACTAAATCTAACGTTCTGGATTTATTGTTTGTTACATAATTAAACTGGCCTAAGTCATTCATCGAAATGTAATCCAAAAATAGTTTAGTAATATCGCTGTTATGGGTAGGGCATGGAACTGTAGGACTCACCTGTGTTTCCTCATTGATTTTCCACGCTATATTACTAAGATTAAAGTCGCCAATGATAAGCGTCCTTTCATTTTTGTCCAGCGCATTTTGGGCAGAGTCTAGAAAAGTTTTCGTGGTTTCATATGTTATTGGGGGAGGTAAGTAGACGCAACAAATGAAGATATTGTTTTTCTTATTGCCGGTAGAGTCGGAGTCAACAGATATCCACAGATCCTCACACTGACTCTCTAGGTGTGGCAATCGAAACGAGTTTAAGTGCCTAGCTACTGCCATCAAAACCCCGCCTCCGTTTTTACGCATTCTATATTTACTAGACTCGCGATCTCGCCTGTATACTACATATCTGTCATCAAATAGTTCCGAGTCGTAGACGCCGTCGTTCAACCAAGTCTCCGTGAGCACGACAATGTCGTAGTCTTGAAGAGACATGTTGTGGTAAAAAGTATCTGTCTTAGTTCTTAAACCGCGTACATTTTGATAATATATTTTTAGAGAATGACTGAATGTTAACATATATAAACACATATTCGTGCATTGTAAAATGAGAAATAAAAATAATGAAGGGACTAGCCAACAGTTCTTAAGACATCCTGACAAGTTATCGCTATACGTTCCGATTGATCGTTCTTCTTCATAAAAATTCTGCCGTTACGCACCCACACATATTTGTATCCGAGCTCTTTGCCACGAAGTCGTGCCGCTGCGTGCAGGGCTTTGTTGTCTGCCGATAGGTGTTCTACCACGTATATCGGAGTTGGGTTATCTGCAGCGATGCCGAGGTGGCTGGTGTTCAGCTTTTTATTGATGTTGATTTTATTAAAGTTTATTGCCGCAGCGAGGAAAGAATCTCGTATACGTGGAGTATTGAATTTCACGAGAATTGATCTAGGTCGGGCAGTCTGGGCGTCTTTTTTAGCAATCCTAGTGCAGTAGGCAATATCAGCTTCCTTTATTTGGCATTTAGTTATATTACTAAGTTGCAATATGGTAGTGACTATGTTCTCCGAACGGTTCTCTGGAACGTTTTGAAGTTCAATGTTGGTGGACCTGTTGTGTTGCTCCATTAAATTAATGCGCTTATTGATGTCTTGTAATAATGACTGCAGCTTTATATTCTCCCTTTCTAATGCTTGTAATTTTGAGGTGTTGTGATCAAGAGTTACTTTCATTTCCTCATATTTCTCGTTAAAGAAGTCTAGTGAGGTACGAAAACTGGAAACAAGATCGCTGATTTGTTTGAACTGTACCGCCACTGCTTCTTTGAGCGCGCTTGCGATTTCTTGTCTAATGATCTTTCTGAAGGAACTCTTTGTTAGTTCTAAGATAGTGTCGTCTTCCATTGGACTTAATGGCAAGCTCTGGTGGCGTTTATTACGGTTTGTGATGTTAGTATCAGCCGGTGTGACCGGGCTCTGTTTTGAGTCGTCGGGTGAGTTCGTAGGGCTGTCAGTTCGTGTTAATCTTACCGGTGTATCAATGTTGTTAGTTTTTGGGAGTTTGCTTACACAGACTTGACACTTCCATATTGCTTTGTCCGCAACCTTCATTACTTTGAACCTCTTGACGGTAATATTGGAACAAAGTAGATCGTATCGCAAGTTACATGTCGAACATTGCAGGTATTCTTTACTTTTTATTGCGCTCATACAACCGGCGCAATTATTTTTACTTGCCATGTTATAGAATATCCAGATTCAGAAACCCTTAGAAATACAAAAATTATTTCGGCTGGCTGGGATCGAACTCGAGACACTATATTCACCTGGTCAAATATGTCAGTACGTTACCAACTTAGCCACATGTACTTTCTTAACACGGACGAATTAGACGGTCTTGTTCTATTGCCGTAATTTTTAAATAATAAAAGACGTTACAATCCTGAGTCATCGGACTGACATTCCACACATTTTTGCACAGATTTTTGATGTGTTTGTTGTAATGTTTTTTTTCACAATTATTACTTTTTCTTGCAGTAAGTTGTTGGGACCGCACTGTATTGGTATATAAAGAACTTCCAACTGTTGATTTCACCATTAAACTGTCAAATTACTGTGGGATATTAGCAGTATAAATATTGAGTTTTTCACACACTTGGAGCACTAATGTCTCAAATAACACTCTCACTGGTTTGTTGTCCTTGTGGCTTCACTTAGATAAAATAAGTATGTCTTTGTTAACGTAAAATTATTTTTAATTAGATAGTAAATACGGAGCTGTCTAAATGTAAGTATTCACCTAGTGGCGCCATCTGGCGGATTTGAATTTTTTTTCTTCAATTATATCTGCAATCAGCTTTTGCTATAAGCCCCGGGGTGTTGTGAGATGTAGTCGTTTTGAGTGTGACTTTCAGTAAAGGCATCGCTTCAGTGGACCATATTAGTTTATACGGTTAAAATGTCTTTCCTCTTTAGCCTTTTTTTGTAGCCTCGAGTTGTCAGCCTTACAGCCAATGCATTGGGATGTCTTTCAAGCCTCCCGTGATATATATTACTTTAGCTCTGTGAATTTCATCCTTCACAGTGCTCATCTTGAGATTGTGGTGAATTTCCATATTGGTGATGAACCATGAGACATTGCAGAGGTTTCTAAGGATCATGTTCTGCATTCGTTGAATTATTAGAATATTGGAGTCGCTAGCACTGCCCCAGAGCTGTAAGCCATACATCCAGACAAGTTTTAGTACACTCTTGTATATGAGTAATTTGTTATCAACAAACAGCTTACTGTTTCGACCCATTAGCCATGATAGATGGTTGTATCGAATTTTGAGTTCTTGCCTCTTGGTTTTGATATGGTGACTCCAAGTTAACCGATCCAAGTGGAGGCCATGATAACGTATTTTGTTATGGTGAGGAAGCGTGTAGTTACCCATTTGTACAGCAGGACAATTTCCTTTGCTTAGTGTAAAGGTTCCATGTACGGATTTTGATGCGCTGGCCTTTATTCTCCATTGCTTAAGCCACTTAGTGATATTTCTAGATATATTCAAGACTCTTTCGTAGTTTCTGTGTTGCTGTTATAGTTTTTAATATTTCTTAATTATTTGCATAAAACAAAATAAAAACCAATTTTTTGGGTGTTTATGGGTGTTTTCGGGAGTTTTTTGGGTGTTTATAAAAGCACCGGGAATAAACCCGGTGCTTTGCCCATCACTAGTAGTGAGACGTTGAGTTATCGGTAAGTACCTTAGGACACGGACTTATCAGCCAGCCTGGTACTTATATGGGTCGGTACAAAACTTTTTTTTACAATGGATAGGCTCGCGTTTGACCAATATCTCACCTGATGGTAAGCGACTTTTAATAAAATTAAAGCGCTTATCTTATCGACCCTTAAACTATCTTTTTTCTTTTTTCTTTTTCATTTATTTGTATAAACATGTGTATGTTAAGATGGTGATAAAGTGAATACAGTTCAACATGTTTTGCCGTAAATCGGCGTACAAAATTAATTAAAAAAACAACAATTCCTTAAAAAAACATTCAAAATTCAGTCAATTCAATAATAGTCAACATATACAAATAAAAATATTAAAAATTTAGTCAATTCAATAATAGTCAACATATACAACTAAAACATTCAAAATTCAGTCAATTCAATAATAGTCTACATAATATAGTCAAAACTCAATCAATAAAAATTACAGTCAATACAGAAAATAGAATAATAAAATTTAAAAGTAAAATTGAAATATTAAATAGCTATGAAAAGTTATTTATTATATACGTAGAAAACCCCACGAAAAGCAAACCTACTCGGGAGATGGATGTATAAACGTACTTCCGGGATTGTAAACCGTGGTTCAGCGTACCACTCCTCAAAAACTTCAGGGTTTGATATGTTGCTCCCTTGTTGTTACGTCACTTGGTGCTAGCGACAGTTTTTGGGGGCTCATTTATTGAGTGTGCAAGTCACCGCCTTTGTTTTTGTAGGAGGAAACAAAGGTAGTATCCCTTATTACTTATTGGTGGTAGGTTTCGAACGATGGTTTGTGGCCACCCACTTGAAAAAAAATAACCGCAAAGCAGCATAGCCGTTTTCCGAGGTTCAGTGTAGTCAATTCAGAGGAGTTGGGTCGAAATGACGATTCCAATGCGGGCATACCAACTAGACCCCAGCTGATATCGGCTGACCTTTAAATCCATTTTCTTTGCAAAATATTGATTTATTTACATAATATGCTATGTTCACTTTGAAGAATATTTAACCACTAATTTGTATGTGTAAAAATGTTTCTAAAGATCCAAGCCGTTTTGAAGGAGCAGGGAAAAGTTGCGAAATGTTGCGAAATTGCTAAATATGTTTTTTAGACAAAAGTATTAATAGCACGAAAAAATCAAATGTTGATGATGTTGTTCATGAATCTATAATAAACATATATTTTTTTCAAACCTTTAAACCTGTCCGTTACCGAGGAGTAGGCTTCAGAAAGTCACTGTTTTATGGCAATTTTCGGGCGCTTGGGCCTTAAAATCGGGCTTTACAAAAATTTACCACCCATCTTACAATTTAAACCTGGCTCCCAGTGACTTTTTCCTTTTTTCTAATTGAAAAAAGTAGCTACGGGGACGAAGATTTTTGGACGACAATGAGATGATGGCGGCTGTAGACAGCCATTTTAAAGAGAAATGTAAAGATTTTTTTTTGGTGGTATAAAAGTTTATATTGACGTTGTCAAAAGTGTATTTTACTTGAGGAGGATTACATTAAAATATAAAAAATAAAAACTGTATATTTCTTTCATTCAGTACCTTAGGCCACGGAATTATCAGCCGCCCCTGTATATGAAACTTTTGGACACATCGATATATATGTACTACGTACTAGATAGGGCGTGCTGAACACTCACTTCAAACGAATCCGTTGCACTGAATTCTAGGCAAATTGACATTGATGACTTTAGTGCAATTTTGACGTTCATACAGTGTGAGAGCGGCGCTTATAAATTCAAAAGAAAGTGAATTTGGGACGTAAATAATAATTCAGTAGTCATGAAAATAAAATAATTGATTATTCAAGCAATTTAATAGCTTCAAATTTCGTAATAGTATGTTAGAAATTATATTATTTTATTTAAAAGCTTTTCCATTTTACAATCATAGACTAAAACATGCAGATGTTCCATCCCACAAAAACCGGGTTTTTTACCTACAACTGCTTTAGTGAATACGAACTTTGCATGATGTTATATTTAGTTTGTTTTTTTTTTTTTGAAATATTTTATTTAATATTTTTTTCTTTTTTGTATAAATAATAGGTACCAATGATTTCCGTCAAATTCAATAATTATGAATACGTCTGTTTTGGACGAGCTGCTGATCTTGTTTTTTCCTATTTATCTTACAGGCAGCAAAAAGTATCCATTAATGGGGTGACGTCCTCGGGGTCTTTAGTAAAGATGGGCGTGCCTCAAGGTTCAATTCTAGGCCCTTTCCTTTTTTTAGTTTATATTAATGACCTTCCCTTCATGATGGCTAATTTATCCGATATAATTCTATTTGCTGATGACACCTCTCTTATTTTTAAAGTAGACAGAAAAGATGGGGATGTCTTGCATGTCAACGAGAGTCTGGCTGTCCTTTCGAAATGGTTTGCAGCTAATAATCTCTTATTAAATGCAAATAAAACTAAATGTATAAAGTTTTCATTGCCAAATGTCCCTCAAATTGACGTCAATCTAATTCTTGACAGCAAAAAACTGGACGTTATTACAGAAACCGTGTTTTTGGGTATAACTATCGATTCTAAACTGCAGTGGGGTACTCATATTAGAACTCTCTCGGGAAGACTAAGCTCAGCTGCATATGCAGTAAGAAAAATAAGGTGTGCACGACGGCATCAAAATATAGCGGCGCCGCCGCTACCTATTTCGTACTCAATAATATTGTAAAACCTGTATAAACCTGTCGGCGTATTAGTAGGGCGACGGAGCCGCGAGTCCGACAGGAATGAACCTGTTTCCGCGGCTCGGTCACGTCGCGCATCGCCATTGGTCGACAAAAAAGGACATGGACGCTTCGCGCCCCTCGCGGATCGGCACATATAAAAGGGCCCGACCATGGCGATGCACGACGCAGTCGGAAAGTAACGGGTCAAATCAAACTGTCACTACCTATGTGTGTTTTTAAGTTTTTAATAAACCATCATAATTAAACAGAGTGAGTTTCAATATACAGTCCACTCGCTACACATTCTGGTCCTTCGAAAGCCGAATCGTTAAGATCCAGCAAATTGAAGATGGTGTTAACACGCAGCCGTAGTGGTGACTCAAGAAGAGAACAGACCCAACAAGAGCCTTCAGTGACCGCCGGACCGGGTGCCAGCAGCTCGGCACCAGAATCGAGCACGGTCGGCGTGACAAACACAGGCAGCGGACCTACGACGACTACCAACACCGACGCCACGCGAACACATGGTACGCTCAAGCCCGGCGATACCAGGTCACACCGTTCTACATCTTCGAAAAAGAAGCGCCTCGCAGAGCTGGAGGCCAGAGAACGGCTGGCTGAAATGAAAGTCAAGCAAGCGCAAGCAGAGAGAGAGCTGCAAGAAATACAGCTGCAGCGCATCAGAACCGAAGCTGAGTCGAGTGAAGACGAAGACTTGGAAGACGACCTCGCCTCCGTAAGGATTGGAACGTGGCTCGCGCGACCGGCGCCGCCACCCGGAGGTGAGACTCGGCCGCCGCCACACGACGTCAGCAACGGGAGGAACGGCAGAGAAGCAGCGAAGGACACCGGCGCCGTGACAGGCGCTCAACCGCTGCGAGACGACGACGACGGCTACGGAGAAAGTGTGTGTGCGAAAATAAAGGGCAATATCGCAAGTGAAGTGTTACACGGTAATGTGAGTGATAAAGTGATAGACGTAGGGACACTCGCCGCGGCCCTAGCGCAGGTCGCGCGCAGTTCGAGAGAGCCCCCGAAGTACGTCCAGCAGTTACCGATCTTCGACGGAAAACCCGGTGAGTGGATAGCTTATAAGGCCGCGTATTGTGACTCACACACGTATTTTTCCTATGTAGAAAATGTCGCTAGGATTAGGATGAGCCTCAGAGGCGCCGCAAAGGAAGCTGTAGGTTGTCTATTGTTCAGTCAATCTGACCCTCAGGTCATTCTAGACGCACTAGAAAGACGTTTCGGTAGGCCCGAGGCCTTGATTATGGCCGAGTTAGATAATGTAAAATCATTACCTAAATTAAATGATAACCCTAGGGATATTTGTATTTTTGCTAGCCGTATTGCAAACACGGTGGGTACGGTAGAAGCACTAAAAAGAAATCAATATTTACATAGCCCTGAAATGTCGCATTGTATCGTTGAGAAGTTAACGCCAATATTAAAAAACAAATTTTATGATTACGCGTCTAATAAAAAAACTGAAGATATTCCCGTATTAAAGCTCTTGTCTATGTTCATGAATGAAGAGGCAGACAAGTGTGGCGCGTATGCTCAGCCAGAACGTGGGTACGATGACTCCAGTGGTGTACGACAACGGCGCAGAGTTGAGCGCACGTTCAACGTGAATAAGGAAACATCGAATGACCAATGCCCGGCATGCAAGCAACACGGCCACAAATTACCAGATTGCAGTAAATATAAACAGCTTGACATAGATACTCGATGGGAAATAGCAAAAAACTCTAACATGTGCTTTAGATGCCTACGAAACAAACATAGAAGGTTTATGTGTAAAGCGCCTATTTGTGACGTAAAGGAATGCAACATGAAACATCACAAACTGTTGCACAAAGAGCGTAAAGTTGAGGCGTCACACAACGTAGCGACGCCAGCGCCGACACCTGTTATCACACACGAAACCGTTACGTCGGCGCGTGAAAATGTATCAACGATTTCGCCTCAGAATCGCCGCGCGTATTTAAAGATAGTACCTGTCACATTGAGCGGACCACATACGAGTGTCGATACATATGTCTTGTTAGACGACGGGAGTACAGTCACCTTGTTAGACGCGTCAGTAGCAGATATCTTAGGTGCAGATGGGCCAGCGAGTCCTATGTGGATACAAGGCATAGGCACGGAAGTCAAGCATGAGCAAAGCCGAACAGTGAGCCTCCACATTCAAGGTAAGCACCATAGCGACCCACAGAAGATAGAGGCTGCGCGCACCGTGACCAGGCTTGAAATTATGGCGCAAACTGTACAAACCCAGGACATAAATAATTGTATGCATTTAGACGACATAAGTAGCACTCTTGTTTATGAACACGCGCGACCAATGATCTTGATAGGCCAAGATAACTGGCATTTATTAGTAGCCACAGAAACACGGACAGGTGCGCGTGATCAACCAGTAGCATCGTACACAAAACTCGGTTGGGTACTACATGGGTGTCAGTATTCTGTAAATAAAGTCATAGCTACATTTTGCGGCCACATTAAAATTCAAGAAAATCTGGAACCAATAGAAGAAACCATGAGAAACTTTTTCAAACTAGAATCACTAGGTATAGAACCTAGGATACCTAGAGACGACCCGCAACAGCGAGCTTTAGACATCCTAGAACAGAAGAGTCGACGATTACCCGATGGCAGCTTCGAGACCGGACTATTGTGGAAACAAGAGGAACCTAAAATACCAAACAATTACCTAGGTGCCCTAAAACGGCTAGAAAATTTAGAACGGCGCCTAGATAAGGACGAAAACCTCAAGACCCAGTATTTGCAACGCCTCGACAATTTATTTAACTCAGGCTATGCAGAAAAGGCACCCGACACATATACGCCAAATAAAACCTGGTACCTACCTCATTTCCCAGTGGTCAACCCAGCCAAGCCACACAAGCCGCCACGACTCGTGCACGATGCAGCAGCTAAGACAGCGGGTTTGTGCCTAAACGACCTACTCCTATCGGGACCCGACTTATTACAATCGCTGCCCGGTATTTTAATGCGTTTCCGTCAAAATAAAATAGCTGTGTCAGCCGACATTAAAGAAATGTTCATGAGGATAAAGATAAGGGAAGAAGATCGCGATGCGTTGAGATTTTTATGGCGAGGCGATCAACGAAGTGGACCGCCAGGTGAATATCGCATGACGTCTGTTATATTTGGCGCGACGTCATCCCCATGTACGGCGCTATACATAAAGAATCGCAACGCTAGAGAATTTGCTGATAAATACCCAGCCGCCACGTCAGCAATAATAAATAATCATTATATGGATGATTACCTTCAGAGTTTTTCCAGCGAAGAGGAAGCCAAGAAAATAACAGCACAAGTAGATTACATACATAAAAAAGCTAACTTTGTTTTATGCGGTTGGATATCAAACAATAAAAATGTGTTGACAAACAATGACCTCGCGTCACAAGACATCAAAGTATTAGGCGGTGACGACACCGAGAAAGCACTAGGACTACGATGGGATACAAAAAAAGATTGCTTTATATTTCGGATTAATAAAAACAAAACACCTATTGTATTATTAAACAACACACGCCCACCCACCAAACGGGAGGCACTCAGCATAATTATGTCCATATTTGACCCGCTAGGAATAATATCACCTATCACTATACCGGCTAAAAGGATACTTCAAGACACATGGAAGTACAAAACGGAGTGGGACAAGCCGCTACCCGAAGAACTACTACCGAAATGGAAAGAGTGGATGAAGTCACTGAGTACTATAGAAACATTACTGATCCCACGTTGCTACGATTACGGTGACGTCACAGCCAGAGAAGTACATACTTTCGTAGACGCAAGCGAGGAGGCATACGCCGCAGCGGTATACTGGCGAACAGAAAGGTCAGACGGCAGCGTACAAGTGACCCTGGCGGCAGCCAAGAGCAGGGTAGCCCCACTTAAACCTGTTTCAATACCTAGGCTGGAGCTGCAAGCCGCGCTGTTGGGAGCGCGCCTAGCCCGGACGGTCGTACAAGAACACGACTACGAGGTAAACGACCTAACATACTGGAGCGACTCTACCACCGCTCTGGCCTGGATTCAAGCTGAACCACGCACATTTAAAACTTTCGTGGCGCATCGTGTAACTGAAATTGAGGAACTCACCAAGAAAAATGAATGGAGGTGGTTACCCTCGAAGGATAATGTGGCAGACGACGCGACACGCAGCACACCAGAACATTTTAATTCGGAACACAGATGGTTTCGCGGCCCCGAGTTCCTTAGAAAAGGTAGAGATGAATGGCCACAGAATAAAAAGGTCATTGCCCCCATGGACACGGGCGAAGGACGCGTCAAATGTCATGTAATTAACAACACAAAATTGAACGATCATCTCCCAAATATTACTCGTTTTTCCAAATGGACACGACTGATAAGGACAACTGCAAGAGTACTTCAGTTCATTGACCTGTGTAGACCATGTAAACATAATGTCGAATATAAGTGTACTAAGAAAAAGGCATCAAAAGATCCAATATGGAAAAGAACACACAGAAATAAAACTGTAAAAAAAGTTACGCAAAATATGACAAAGAATAAAACTAAAAACTACATACCTATACCTGCTACTTATATACAACAAGCCGAAGAACAATGGGTCAAGGGCGCGCAAGCCGAAAGCTTCTCAAAAGAAATTGCCGCCATAAAGGATAACAAAGCGGCGCCCGGCGACAGTCCGATATCGGTATTAAGTACATACCTAGACAACGCAGGTGTTCTACGTTTGCGCGGGAGAATCACAGCGGTACAAGACGTCAATGAAGAAATAAAAAACCCCATTATACTCGAGGGTAAGCATAGGTATACGAAGCTATACATAGCGTATATACATGAAAGTTTACACCATGGCGGGACCGAGATAACAGTAAATGAGATAAGACAGCGTATTTGGATTACAAAACTACGTCCGTCTGTAAAAAATGTTATAAAGGGCTGTTTATATTGTAAAATAAAAAAGGCAAAGCCGGCTAAACCGTCTACGGGAAACCTACCGTACCCCCGTTTAGCTCATCATGTACGTCCTTTCACTTTCACTGGACTAGATTATTTTGGCCCCATATCTGTATTTGTAGGTAGGCACAAAGAAAAAAGATACGTAGCCTTATTTACTTGCTTAACGTGTCGAGCCATACACATAGAAATAGCTAGCTCGCTCAGCGCAGACTCGGCTATCGCCGCTCTTAGGCGATTTATAGGTAGGAGAGGTTGTCCCAAAGAAATATGGAGCGACAACGCTACCTGCTTCAAAGCGGCGGATAGGGAGCTAGGTGAAAGCGCCTTAAGCGCTTTAGGTAGTGAGTCCAATGCGCGGTCCATAAGCTGGAAGTACATACCTCCCGCGTCGCCGTTTATGGGAGGAGCGTGGGAAAGAATGGTAAGGGTCGTCAAAGAAGCACTGTACGTCACACTGAAGGAAGTCCACCCGTCCGACGAGACCTTGGCCACGCTACTCGTGGAAGTGGAAAATACGGTGAACTCCAGGCCACTCACGCATGTCAACGTGTCACCAGATGAGCCCGAAGCCCTCACGCCTAACCATATTCTGATCGGCCCTAACCCACATGTACCCTCACCGGGTAATTTCACCGCAGCGGACGTCACAGCGCGGCACCAATGGCGGCGCGCCCAGGCACTAGCAGACGTCTTTTGGCGAAGATGGGTACGTGAATACCTGCCGCTCCTTCAAAACCGGCGGGAGCCCTACGGCAGCGGCACCCCACCCAAAGTTGGAGACGTCGTCGTGATCTGCGACCCTAACCTTCCACGCAACACCTGGCCTAAGGGAAGGGTGACGCAAGTGTTGCCAGGCGCAGATGGAGAGATACGAGTTGTAGATGTCATGACCAGAGGACTCTTACTGCGAAGACCAACGAAGCGCATCGTTGTGCTCCCCACGGAGTCGCCTGATGGCGACGGCGGGAGAAGTGTGCACGACGGCATCAAAATATAGCGGCACCCCCGCTACCTATTTCGTACTCAATAATATTGTAAAACCTGTATAAACCTGTCGGCGTATTAGTAGGGCGACGGAGCCGCGAGTCCGACAGGAATGAACCTGTTTCCGCGGCTCGGTCACGTCGCGCATCGCCATTGGTCGACAAAAAAGGACATGGACGCTTCGCGCCCCTCGCGGATCGGCACATATAAAAGGGCCCGACCATGGCGATGCACGACGCAGTCGGAAAGTAACGGGTCAAATCAAACTGTCACTACCTATGTGTGTTTTTAAGTTTTTAATAAACCATCATAATTAAACAGAGTGAGTTTCAATATACAGTCCACTCGCTACATAAGGCAATTGACAGATGTAGCCACAGCTAGGTTAGTTTACTATGCTTATTTCCACAGTATTATGTCTTATGGCATTTTACTGTGGGGACCTGCAGCTGACGTAGACTCAATTTTCATATTACAAAAGAGAGCAATCCGGGCTATTTATAAAATGGGCCCTCGCGAGTCCCTCAGAAATAAATTCAAAGAAATTGATATACTTACTCTGCCTTCTCTTTACATCTTGGAAAGCATTTTGTATGTTCGTAAAAACTTAGGACTCTTTAAAATTAGAAGCGATTTTCACAACAAAAATACACGTAGTAAACACGAAATTGTCTTACCCAAATGGAGACTAGCTAAGACTAGCAAGTCATTCTTAGTAAACAGCATTCGCTTTTATAATAAGCTGCCAAAGGCGGTAACAGAACTTAGTGAGGGAAAATTCAAATCTCATATCAAGCGTGTCCTAACCGAAAAAGCATATTACAAGGTTAAAGACTATGTCGAAGACACGCTTGTTTGGCAATGACTACCTCTGCACATGTGGCCCCCTGGTAAATCATCAATATTTTGTCTATAACTGCTCCACCTTTGTTTTAATAATTATATATACATTTTTTTTTTCTCTGACACATTGCTTTTGCAATATTTTTATTTTTTATTTATATTTCAACTGTCATAAATTTGTTAGTAATTTATTTTGTTAACATTTTATTGATAGTTGTAATCATTATATTATACCTGATTTTTTTTTATAGCCTCTTTTTGTATTGTGAATGTGAGAACACTGTATACTCCACGAACTCTTAGACTAATTCCTATTACGACTTACTTTGTTTTTTACTGAGAAAATTTTTATTGTGCTTTTGTGTACAATATTTGACTGGTCTACACTGTTCTTACATAATATAATATCAATATTGTAAAAACACCCACTTTTTTAAAAGAGTAACCATGGAGTTTCTTGCCGGTTCTTCTCCATAGGAAACGACCAATTTGGAACCGTGCACTAGCTTCTGACGTTTTATAAGTGCCCATGTAGGCCTATGTGAAATAAAATATTTTTGATTTGATTTGATTTGATTTGCGATACTGTAAAAACTCAGCAAGAAATGCCAGCAAATCATTGAGTTTCAGTTTTCATCGCTAAGTTTTGTGGTTAAGCATTCTGTCATTCGTAAGCACTGAGGTATTACGTATCTACCTAGATATTATATATACATAGATTAGTATTCAAATATAAATTAGGTTCAGTTGAATTTGTAGTCATATGTGTAATATAAGTGATACATCACTAAGTGATCATTACTGTTATTGAGATTTCGTCCTTCATAAACTATAATTATAATTATTTCAAGTTTGTTCACTCTGGTCAGCCGAAAAGAGAAAAATTGATAAAATATCTTTAAGAGGATAGACGTGAAAACACGTGGCTTCCTACAAAATATCCTTTTATCTGCTCTGCACATTTCAAACTGATGATACTAAAGCTGGAAAACGTTTTCTAATGAGTCGGCTATTCCTTGCAGTAAGCTATTCCTTCAGAATGTGTCTTCAAACATTTATAGCTTTCCCCTACATCATTAAACCAAGTGCAAATTTCTGACTCCGAATCAATTTTTGATTCGCCCGGAAAAATAAAGTTGAAAATAGATTTTAAAAAAGTTTTAGTTTTATATGTAATTTATTTCATCACCACTGCTCTCAAAACGGTGAAGGAAAACATCGTAAGAAAACCGGCATATTTCGAAGACATGCGACATAGTAATACACCGAGCTAGTTTTGACTCTCAAGTTGGGCCGTTACCATTTAGCCATCACTGCTCTTAAAAAAGTGAAAAAAAAAATAGTCAAGTGCAATTCAAACTCGAATACAAAGGGTTCCTTAACACTAAGAGACCTAACATCATATCAGCCGACTCACCAACCCGCACTGGGCCAGCGTGGTGGTTTACGGCCCATTCCCTCTCCTAGAGAGAAGGCTTGAGTCCCAGCAGTGGGAACATTAAAAAGCTGATTATGCTATAGTTATAGTTGTTGTTTGTTTTGTTACTAAATATTAGCAGCGCAGTCCTGACCATCATTCACTAAAGATAGCGTCCTTTAGAATGATGATTACAATAAATGGTTTCATTATTTTACACGATTTTGAATTCACTAAGTAGTAGACGTAGTGTTCTGAATTTACAGTAACGTGGACTATTGGTAAAATTTTGAAATAGAGTTTTATTGTAATGAAGTATTGTAGGCAAAAAACTGTGTCACTTCTGCGGTATAAAAATCTATATGGATAACATGTCATTACACTATGTTGAACTAAACGCGTAAGTACTTTGAAATTCATGGCGCTTAAGACGTTTTGGTCGCGAAAAAATTATCCTCTAAAAGCTATCAGCGCTTTATATTTTAATAGTTCTGTTAGACGACATAATGTCAATAAGCCCAAACATGTTATGTTTTGGGGGAACTCCACCAATAAAGAAATAATCTTTAAAGCACAGAAAAAGTGCATCAGGACAATGTTTTGGCTACAGGTCCTAGACACATGTAAACCATTATTTATTCAATTTAAAATATTGACTCTTCCATCCTTATATATTTTTGAAGTTGCTGTATTGGTTAAGACAAATTCTAAGTTGTTTAAAAAAAAGTCCGACATTAATAACTGAAGTCGAAGGGATAACAGTAGCCTATGCGTTAGAAGGTCCCATACGAAATTTATGTATAAAAGTGTATTTTGCACAGTGCCAGTCATATTTAATCACTTACCACGGTCAATCAAAAATTGAATTTGAGCCTATTTAAGAAACGGCTAAAATTTTTACTGGTGGCCAAAGCGTATTACAGTATTTCGGATTTTTAACCTTTCAATCGTGAGAATCACAGACACAATAGAAAGACAATGGGTGCGCGAACGCCGGCGATCGCTTGGGGTTTAATGAATTAATAGATAAAACCATAGTAATTGATTGTTGACATACAAACAAAAAGCTTGTAACGTTGATTCTTATTTAATAGTAAAATTTATGTTTGAAACTGACATTAGTATTCTTTATTGACTTTATCATTGTAAATGGACATTAGTTTTGTAAATTGACATTAATATTGTAAATTAACATTAGTACTGAATCGTACACTGACATTTTGAATTGTATATTGACATTTTGAATTTTATTTTGATATTTTTATTTGTATATTGACATTTTGTGTTGTATATTGACATTTTGAAATGCGTTTTGGTATTTTGACATATTAAATTGTATTTTGACATTTGATTGTACACTGACATCTTGAATAGTATGTTGACATTTTTAATTGTATTTTGACATCTTTAATTGTATATTGACATCTTTAATTGTATTTTGACATTTTGTATTGTACATTGATTTTTGTTTTTTGTCATTGTTTTATTATTAGACATTAGCGAACTGGCGAGTTTACGCGGCGCACAAAGTAGCAACAGCGAGCGATACGTCCACTAAAGTTAAACACCGTGCATCACAACATATAAACTGATTTTTTGGCTTTGCGTATATATAGCAATGCCTCCTTAATTACTAATTTTTTTTAAATTTTTATCATACTTTTATAGATAAAAATTATAGTTTCGTACAATTTACAATAATTCTCAGTGTACAGAATTATTTTTGGTGTATGAATCGTAATGAATTGATTTCACCATTCCAAATTCGAAGGTACAGTTGTATCATGGACATTTTTAAAAATGATTATAATCTTCGGCGTACCAAAGCATCAAAAGATTCCCAAAAGCATAATTTTATGAAAAACACCCTTTGCGGAAACAAGGAAATGACTACTTTTGATGTATGTGAACATATTGATATATTTATTTAGAACACTCCCAAGATTAATGATCAAACTTTCTTAGGTGTATTTTTGTTTTCTTTTTTATGTGCTGTATCTAAAGCATAATCAGACGTCAAAATTCGAATCAAACGCTCAAATTCAAGAAAAAATGTGACAGCGCTCTTAAGCGAATTCAAAGCATATTATGCGCAATAAGTTCTGGCGTGGCGCTTGTGTCTAATGTGAGTCAAGTCCATGTGGTCTCACGTGAGTGTGTGTCTTGCAGGGGCAAGGGCGAGATCATCGGACTGCTGAAGGTTGGCCGCAAGCATCTGTTCCTGTTCGACACCAAAGAAAATGTACACGAAGTAGAGCCGCTTTGCGTTTTAGATTTTTATATAGTACGCGATTGGCAACGCATGGGCTACGGACGTATGCTCTTCGACTTCATGTTACATGTGAGTTACCTTATCCTGAAACATCTTATCGATAGTTGTTATAAAGCTTCATTCCTTATCGAGCTCCTCCATAAACTGTTCTACCACTACAACATTGATACAGAGGTCTCTGAGAACTTCCAACACATTGTATGTTTTGATTGGGTCCCAGAGCTAGACAAAGGCAATAAGATTTAGAAAAAAGAAAGGGGATCTTTCTTTTTTCAAAATCTTATTGCCATATTCGAAATTTGGGCACGTGTGACCCACGTTACACACGATCAGATCTTTCAATCATTGTTCCCATCATTAAAAACCTTTCCTTATCCATGCTACTTAGTACTTTGAAGTAAATTGTGATGAAAAGTTTTTAAAATATAAGTGTTGTACTTCATGTTATACTCGTGCTTGTGCAGGAGTTAGAGGTGAAAGCGAGTCAGTTGGCCATAGACGGACCCTCCGACAAGATGGAGAAGTTCCTCGCCAGGAACTTCGGGATCGAGAAGCTGATGCGACAGAACAATAACTTCGCCGTCGCACCCTCCTTCTTCGATCGATCCGACGACGAGATCAGGTCAGTATCGCCGGATTATTCAGTTTATTTATTTAACGAGGTCCACAATTAAAATAAATGTGAGTAGCGTATTACAATAGTCAGTGGTGGTAGCTCACGAGTAACTGATTGTGTGTCTGCTCCACGACAGATGCTGGAGACTCACGAGAAACATAATAAGTTAATAAGCGTAGAGCACAGGTCAGTGCAAGCATCCTATACCCTTGTTCATACACAGTGGTCAACTCCAATGTAGTCACCATCTCGATTCGAGGACAAAAACGTGTTCGAGATCCAATTTTATTTGAAATGTTGCCAATTCTTAATAGTTAGTTCTCAAGAGTTCAACCATTACATTAACTTAACGTTACTAAGAGATTGAGTACGAACGAAATTTCTTCGAATCGCGAATCTCATTATTACTGCAGAAGATTATTAAGAATGACAACACTTTTAGTGAAGGCACCTTTGGTCAAAAACTATTAATTTGCTACTTTTTAAATGGGATAACTAGTGATGTAACGAATATTCGCATTCGCATCTGAGAATATTCGCACATTTGTTGACATTCGTATTCGCAAGAAACATGCGAATGTTCGGCGAATGTTTTTTACAAACAAAAAGGAAATAAAAATAATATATTGATTGAATGGATGTAGAATGACAATACAACTGATTTTATAATTTTACTAGCTTTTACCCGCGCGGCTTCGCTCCCGCTCTTCCCAGCTCCAACCTACTGTACCCTACTCTATAATACTCTACTCTACTCTACCATTCCCTACTCTACCCTAATCTACCCTAATCTACCCTACTCTACCCTAATCTACCCTACTTTACCCTACTTTATCCTACTCTACCTTACTCTACCCTACACTACTCTACACTGCCCTACACTACCCTACACTACTCTACCCTACCCTACACTACCCTAATTTTAATTTTTTTTTTTCCATAAGAACCTTCTCACGATAACGAACACACCAAAAAAAAAAAACTGTCATTTCTCATTTTCAGTGTCACAAATAGGCAACCCATCGTTTTTATGTCCTATAGGCTTAAAACTTTCGGTAAGTATTAAAGAATTCGGTTCCTACTTAAATTGTTTCTATTGGCACAACCTTCAATTCCATGGGAGAAAAAAGATATGCACCTAAATAGGTTTTGTAGGAAAAGACAGTTGGGCGCCAATTTCTTAGTCAATTATAGACAGATTATAAATTATTTATTTTTATTTGAAAGGGTATACTTCGCAATGTGTCCCATAGAAATATTGTCGTCGTCTGATGATGAATTTCGGAGATTTGGAAGGGAACTTTTCAAAGGATCATGGCAGAACTGTCATACCAAGTAAAATAGCTTTGTTCATACATATAGCCAATTACTCTCTGGAGGAATGGAGGGAATACATGGAAATGATCTGAAGATGAAGTTGGAAGTTAGGCACCAGAACTCCGTAATAAATCAGTGAATCCTAGCCGTGTTTGGGCTTATTAGAATTGTCATGAAATGTACTTTGGCTATGAGGGAGATAGTGTCAGACTCTTACTGACTAAAAGACCCACCCCGTTCCTTCTAGCCTTCATACCGGGGCTCGAGCGCCCTTTCGGATAACCCTGGCCCCAGTAGGCTTCGACCCGGCTGGGTCCCTGCTGTTGCTGACAACTCCTTGAGGCGCGCGGAAACAGTGCGCGCCGTCGACGACTTGGGCTTGGTCCGGACAGTTACCGGACGGCCGGACAGTGAGCTACCCATTGCTCACTGTCCGCAAGCCCGCGCCTGCGGTGGCCGGAATTCGGGATCAGAATCCCGGCGGCGGCGATAACGCCGTTGCCTGATGCGTTCGGCCTCTTTCTTTGCGAGCATTACTGCTTCGCAGAAGTCGGCGACCGCCTGCCACTCCTCCTCGCTCCGGACGATGCTCCGCCCAAGCAGGGCACACCTCGACTGTGTGCTCCACCGTGTCCTCCGGGCATTCCGCACAGTGGCGACACCCGGGCGTCACTTCCGCATGAATCCGGTGCAGGAAACTCCCGAACGAACCATGCCCGGTGAGGACCTGCGTCATGCGGAAGGTAAGGACGCCGTGAGGTCTTTCCAGCCACGCCTCAAAGAGGGGACTTACCGCCATGATTGTGGCGTGCCCAGCACTGGGTTGCGATAGTCGTTGATGCCATTTCACCATGAGATCCCGCCGGAGCTCTGTCCGCCATGCCGTGACCTGTCGCGGCAGCGGACTTTCACCCCGGCGTTGCATCTCCACGCGCATATCGTGCATGTGTGCAAGGACTGTTGCCTCCAGATCCCACGGTGGTAGGCCAGCCAGAAGGCTCGCCGCTTCGCGGGAGACCGTGCGGTATCCCCGCACCATTCTTATTGCCATGACCCTCTGGCAGGCGTTCAGCATGGACGCCGGTTGCTTTTTCAGCGACGGCGCCCACACCGGCTTCCCGTAGAGGGCCATGGACCGAACGATCCCCGCGTAGAGCCTCCGGCAGGAGGCGTCTGGACCCTCAAGGTTGGGCAGGAGCCGCATGAGCGCAGCCCCAGCCCGGTTGAGTTTGGGAGCCAGACGTCGGAAATGCTCCACGAAATTCCACCGGCTGTCCAGGACGAGTCCCAGGTACTTCATCGTCGACCCGACACCGATGTGAGCTCCTCCTACCTTTAGCTGGGAACTCAATGGCGGCGACCGTGAAAACACATAGCCTCGGATTTGTGAAGCGCTACCTCGAGTCCCAACTCCTGGATCCTGTCAACGACCATCGCAACCCCGCGTGTCGCTAGAGCGACCGCCGCCTGGTACGACTCTCCCTGCGCTAGAACCAGCGTGTCGTCTGCGTAACAAACCACGCTGACCCCGTCAGGGAGCTCGCCGCGCAGCACGTAGTCGTACCCGATGTTCCACAAGGGTGGCCCTAGTACCGACCCCTGCGGAACACCGCACGACATCTCTCGACGTTTCCAGTCTCCCTGGTGACCGGGGTAGACAATGTACCTGTCCGAAAGGTAAGCCTCGACCGCTTGACAGAGGTATTCGGGCACCCGGTGGTACCGGAGTGCCCTCCGGATTATACTCCAAGGCAGGGAATTAATGGCGTTGGCAATGTCCAAGGACACTGCCACGACACACCTGCCCCAGGACACCGCATCCCCCGTCGTGAGGGCTCGCACGCGCATGATGGCGTCCACCGTAGAGCGCATCCTGCGAAAGCCGAAATGACCGTCCGAAAGGTCCGGCCCCACCCGTGTTAGGCGCGCGACGAGGCGGTTTGCAATGACTCTCTCAAAAAGCTTGCCCACCTCGTCGAGCAGCACAATGGGCCGGTACGCGGACAGAGAGTCCGCAGGGCGCCCTGGCTTCGCTATGAGGACCAGTTTCCCCGTCTTCCAGCAAAGTGCCAGGCCAGGACCCAGGCCTTCCCAGGCAAGCCGTCGGGTCCTGGGGCGGTGTTCTTGGCACTCAGCCTTCGCACCGCCACTCTCATCTCTACCTGGGTCACCTCTGGAGCATCGTCGTCGTCGTCGCTGTTGCGGTCCGCGTCAGACACCGCTGGCGAAGGCGGAGCCATGGGCGGGGGGGAGTGTTTCCCTCGCGCAGGGAACAAAGCGCTCACAGCACCCTCCACGATTTGGGGCCGGAGACTCTGAGTCAGCGGGGGAGCCCAGGGGTGCAGTTTTTCCTGTACCGTTTTGTACGGGCGTCCCCACGGGTCCGCGTTCTCCTCCACCACCTAGAGCGGGAGAAGTCATTAGATGATTTCCACACTTAAAATAAAAAGCTACTTTTACCATCAACTTAAGTTATCGAGGTGAGCAGCCACAGATGGAGTCGTGGGCAGAAGCAACTCGAAAATAAACGCCACAGAAAGTCTTTTAAAAACCGGCAGGTCGTCTACAACAACACTTTTATCTGATGATAATAGTTGTTTCATTTTTATACTTTCATAATGTATTTTTTACATCTGGAATTAAAACTAGTATAAGATGTCAATTGTATTCTTTCTCTTAATAACCACAATGACAATTCCTATAAGTAAAACACGGTTACGATAAGTACATTGTTTTGTTTCCTAGTGTTCCTGTGTAACTTCCACTTTCCAGATCAACACATCAGTTAACTGGCACCTTATGGCCAAAGAGTATCTCATAACAATTCTAATAAGCTTATATACGACTAGGATTAATTAATTTATTATGGAGTACCGGCCTGCCTTCTAACCTCATCATCAGATCATTTCGATGTACCCCTCCATTTTATCCTTTAGTCAGTCATCAACTACGTGTATCAAGAGAGTAATTTTACTTGCTATGTCAGTTCTGCTATGGTCCTGTGAAGAGTTCCGTTCCATATCTCTGAAGTTCATCATTAGATGATGACAATATTTCTTTTGGAACAGTTCGGGAGTATATGCATACAATTTAAAAAAAAAAAAAATCGGTCCACAATTAACCGAGAAATTCGTGAATATAGGATTACAGGTACATTAAAAAAAAACATACTTCCGAACATATGACCTCCTTTTCTGAGTCGGTTAACAAGCATAAGATGTCAAAAAAACAATTATAAAAACGTTATATCAGCATTACTTTGCAGTATTATGGTTTACTCGTAGTTATGGTAGGAGAAAAATATTTATAGCAAAATAACCCCATGGATTTTTCACAAAAATCAAATTATATCTTAATATTTATTGAAGTATAAGTCTATTCGAAGTGATCCCGTCTCTATTGGTGGAAGAGCCCACGCTCCATACATTTTTGCCCATCGTTCTTTATTCGTTAAAAACACGGGTGCATTTTTTTTTAAAAAGTCAATTTTCACTTAATAATAGTTTGGCCAGGAATTTCTTAGGCAATCCAGCCGCGTTATATTATTTAATATACTAGGTTTATCCTAATACGTTTGTTCGAACCCGAAGGTCGCATTGGAGAGGGTAGCAAAAAACAAATACTGGACTGGTAACTAATCGCGTATATTGAAACGTAGAGCACCGAACAGAATCACAATGTTATACTGCTCTCAAAAATAACAATATTTTTAGACCTACCCTATACTACACGTGGTAACGAAACCATAGCGACTTCTAAATCGACACCAGCCCCATCTATCGAGTTTGAGAGTACTAATTGCCCATTCAAAATCAAAAATCAAAATCAAAGCATTTATTTCAAATAGACCATTTGCAAGCACTTTTGAATAGTCAAATGTCGGTCAGTCCAAGAAAAGTGAAGCTAGATTGCACGTTCCAAAGCGTAAGTCTCTATGGAGAAGAACGTGCAAGAAACTCCATGGACACTCTTTTAAATCATATTATGTGTTACATATAATGCTTGTTACATATTACTTGTTGCTTCTATCATGTGAGCACAATGTCGATAATGAAATAAAAATGTAAAATAATTAAAAGATAGAAACTGAATTAAGCCACTGGCAGCTAAGAGATGACCAGTCCCATCTGACGGCACCCGTTCACGGGCATGACGCGTGCATCAGCCCCACTCAGCTCAACCATTTTGAAGGGAACCGAATGGCCCAATAACACGTGCAACCAACAGCGAGACATTTGAGTGAGCATGACAAACTCTCAACTGCCATGCTCGTAATGTCAAAAAATAAATAAGTTGTAACCTAATAAAAATGTTCCATGGTGCTATACATTCACAAATTTGAAAATTTTAGTCATTATTAGTCGCTGTGATTCCGTTCCCTTTTATTTAATCGGAACAACGTTTCATCCATTAAACAGACCGGTGAAGGTCGTCCTTAGTCGTATCCTCTACTATGACCAAATAAAACACCGTAGAATTTTTTTTTTTAAACGTTTCACTGACATTGCTAGTAAATAAATATTATTATTGTTCTGTCAAGGATTTCCTAAATGATAACATTTTGCAATGTCTTCAATATCTTCTAGTTAGTATTACATTTGCAAGGCAGAATTTACATGGATCCTATTTTACCAAATAAAAACTTATTTTTATTAACATTGTAGCAAATAAAAAATATTCTATTCTATTGTTTTCTAATGAATTTAATGTGGATTAGCTTCGTTCCATGAGTGTGTAACAGCTCCGCTATGTTCGGTTAAAAAAATATATTAACAAGACAACATTTGTTCCACAATAACTGTTAGTCATTCTTATATGTCGACGTTAATTCATCATCAAAAATTAGTGATGGGCCGAATGTGGTTTGTACCGAATACAAACTTCGGCCGAACATTCGGTAAAATTTTAAAATTCGGCCGTACTTCGGTTGTTTTTTTTTTTGGTGTGCTTTCTAGAGTTTGGCCATCGAAAGATGGCACAAATAAAAGGAGGCCGAATTAAAAAAATCTGTAACTGTTCACCCTGACTCTTATTTATTAAAATAATATGCTAGTTTTATTTAACAATTCATGAATAATGAATATTATATTAGTAAGTGTATTTATGAAATAAAGCGTTTCTTACTTTTAAATTAAAACAAAACAAATTGTGTGTAAGTTTTTATTCGTTTGAAAGACCTATCGATGCCATATCATCATCAAAAAAAAACGAAGGACGACGAGAAGGTTTCCGTTCAAGATGATTGATAAATTTAAAGATCCAAAAGTGAGATCAATCAGAAAATGCGACGGCTGGGTACAATTTAATTTATAGGTATTTAGAAAATCATTCAAATGTCCACCATGGTTTTGCTGGACAGCGCGCATCCGAAATGTCAAATTTTCCATGACTCTGTTGCGTAAATCAGGCTGATGTTCATATCATTCAGGCCTAAAGTTGGTAATCATAGAGTCATAACGGCCGTTTACGGACAACTCTACCATTTTGAACTGGCGCGTGTGTTGGATCATTTGGTTCCCAATGATCCAACACACGTGCCACTACCAGTGATTTCAAATTTCAAACTAAAACTTGTGCGCCTTAGTGGTAGTGGAGCTAGACCAGCAGTCAAGCATTTTTATCTTCAATATAATCCCCCAACTTATATGTCAACCGAACTGAACTTGTATGTTGCTTGCCTGCATAATGTGTGTTTAACCTTTCGAATACTGTAATTAGAGACACAATGAAAGACAATGAGAGAGAACGCTGGCGTTCGCTTGGGGTTTAATGAATTAACGCAAGATTTAAATTTCGTTTACATAATTTATTTACTATAAAATTCACAAACAGAACATCAAAATTTTCCAAATTGGAAACTATTGCACAATGAGGGCGCTTTTTTCTGGGACTGTTCCACTTTCCTAGATTATTAGACCCTTCTCTTATATTCTTTTCAGTTTTCTCGCACTGAAGTCTGAAAACAAAAATCACAATTATTTCGAAACAGTTTAATAATACCACTAAAATAAGACACAATTAAAACAATCAAATGTCTTATTATAAATACAACAATATGCCTATTATTTAATTTAACCATTGTTACGCGTTTCTTAAAAACAATAGTAAATTACTGTTAAATCTAAAAAGTCTGAAAGGAGAAAAATACCTGCTCGTTGTCTATGTCTCCTAAAAAGTATATTAAAATATTACTCAATTTCTTATAAATAATCGAAAAGTATCAAGCTTTTTACTAGATATTCAAAACACTAACCTATAAATGAACTTATAGTATCCAGGCATCGCATTTTCTCTGCAAATTTCCGATTATTCTCACTTTTTTTTTGGTTCGTTCTTGAAGAGAAGCCTCGTCGAATTTTTTTATTGTTTAAAGCATTATTATAATAAAATAAACGAAAATAAGATGCACGTAAACACAAGATTAATGAAGTTTGAAATCTCAATAACACATTTTTGACAGTGCTTAATTTTTTTTTTAAATGCTGCCATAATTATATAGACTTTAATGAAAAATTCACTCCCATCTTTCGTTGGCCAGACTATAGGGAGCGATAGGTCCCTTTTCCTGCAATACGTTTTTAGCCCGCACGTGGTTCTCGTCCGCATGCGGACTGTCCGCATCCTGTCAATTGATACATGTTTTTCCTAACATGCGGCTAGCACGCGCGCGGAACACGGATTGGCTGCGGGCGCGCAGCCCGCGTGCGCGCTATCCAGATGCGGGCGGTGATCTTCTGCCTTCAGTGTTGTTTTTACTGTGAAGCGGGTTGCACGCATGCTCATAGTCCGCATATATCCCCACTGGCGACACGCACAACATTGCAGCAGTAAACGAAATCTTTGTCCTGCGTGTGTAGCCCAGAGCGTGCTAACACCCGCATGCGGACGAGACCCGAAAGCGGGATAAATACGCGTGACAGGAAAAGGACCATCACGCGCATTCGCCCCACTCGCAGCTCCCGCAACCTCAGCCGGCTCTCTGCCATTACCGAATATGTCATCTTCGCGACACGCGCGCTTTAATTATTTCAATGTCCATGTCAAGAGGTCCATTTCGTTAATAATAATTAAAAGTTATTTGATTTTATAAAAAAGATTGTGGAGTGTTAACTAATTTACTGGTTTAATTTCTGTTTTTTTTTTTTGGTAAAATATAGATGACTTAATTAGATCTTATCTTGGATCGAATGTTCGGCATTTGAACCGAAAGTCGGCCGGATGTCGAAGTTCGGTTCAAGCCACCGAAATTCGGTTAAACCGAATGTGAAACGAATTTCGGCCCATCCTAATCAAAAATAAATAATAATAGACAAAAACAATAACATGAAACAGACTAAAATGTTCAAAAAATTAAAATGTCAAATGTCAATTTTGTTTTTATTATTTAGCTCACACGAAATGTAAAACCTGTATGACACTCTGCGCGTCCTTCATTTGAAAGTCAGCATTCGCATTCGCGAATTTGAATATTCGTATTCGCTACATCACTAATCCATACTTTGCCGCGTATTTTCCTTTCTGTGTCCAACTGGCGACAGCGGTCTCGCCAAATCCACACGCTTTTGTATTACTACGGAATTCAACCAACCCGTGCTCAACTCGCGTCAACTGAGCACGTTTTTGCGATCAAGCAACTTCAAAAGAGGTTTTACAAAATAGTGTGCAATTGAATTGATCACGGTTTTTTAACTGGTCTGTTCGAAACAAATCCGTGCTGATTTAGCGCGTTCGTAAATGTTCGTGTGTTCGGAATAAATTGTGCGGGCCGAAGCAGGCCCGAGCGCGCCTGCTTCGGCCCGCTTTGGACGCTACTGCAAGCATGTATGTGCTGTGGAACTAAAGTTTGGCATAACGGTTACTACATCGTTAAATTTGACTGTCGATTGCCGCCAAAATTTGGCCAAATTGGCATTGGGAGACGAATATAACCCCCATTTCTTCCAAAATATATAACTGGATTCAAATGACGTGGAGATGACCGAAAAAAGTCAAGGCACCTCACAGCAACAGTTTACGTTGCCGATAAGGATTAATGAACCTGCTAACACAAAAATAATATTTCCACCGAGCCTTCAATTCAAGAAAATTATATGATTACTGTCGACGCAATTGAGTCTGAGTTTATGAGAATAATCAAAGTACTTAAAGAAGAACCAAATCCAATAAATATCCAAATACTGAAAAAATATTCATCTGAACTATCTCGATTGCAGGCTCCTTCCTCTATTGTTTCATACATGCATGATAAGAAAATACGACGTTCCCGAAAAATAAAGCCAACCTACATCTATTTCGAGACGGCATTAAAAACAATTACCCAGCAGTAGTAGAATACAGTCCGGCCGTCCGGTTAAGAAGAAACGTGCACACAATATCGCTATGAACATAGACCAAAACGAACGTTCCACAAACTAGTTCCTTTGTCGGTGTGTTTTATTGTTATTATTGTGCTGATAATAAATGTTTCATTAATTTTATTGTAATGTTTCATTGAAATCATATTGAGTTAATAATACTACCTACTACTTACTATGGACTAATACCGTCGCCGATTCAACACACTTTTGAAGACTCAAACAGTCTAAGGGTCAAGTCAATCCGGCCGTCCGGTAACTGTCCGGACCAAGCCCAAGTCGTCGACGGCGCGCGCTGTTCCCGCGCGCCTCAAGGAGTTGTCAGCAACAGCAGGGGCCCAGCCGGGTCGAAGCCTACTGGGGCCAGGGTTATCCGAAAGGGCGCTCGAGCCCCGGTACGAAGGCTTGAAGGAACGGGATGGGTTTTTTAGTCAGTAAGAGTCTGACACTATCTCCCGCTCCGCCCAAGAGCGGGGGTTGTCATAAGATGATTTTTCCCATCGAAAAAAAAATAAAAAAAGGGTCAAGTCAAAAAAGTGTTCAGTTCAACTGCACACTATTTTGTTAAACCTCCTCCAGCGCCACTTGATCACAAAGGCGTGCTCAGTTGACGCGAATTGAACACGGGCTCGTAGAATTCCGTAGTAATACAAAAGCGTGTGGATTTTGCGAGATCGGTGTCGCCAGTTGGACACGGAAAGGGAAATACGCTACTTTGCCATTCCTGAAAAAGTAGGTATAATTAACGAGAACTGGCCACCGATACATTTATAAAGTAGTCAAATACTCATTTTTACGTAGTCAATCGAAAGCTCGAGTAGTGTAGGAGTGGTGGAGTCGACGTAGCGCGAGCAGTTCGCGTGCAGGCCTGGCCAAGTTATGACTGTTTCGTTTCGAATCTCTAGTCAGTGACGCCTCCGATTCCTTTGTTCTGACCACGTGACTTAACGGTGACATGAAGTCATAAATTTGAAGTTTTCTACTAGCATTAACGATTGTACGTTATCAACTTGGCTAAGCCCTCTGTGAGGCTCCAGTAATGTGTGCCGTCTTGTGCCGAGGAAGTTTGTCTGCATATAGTGCGTTATTCAGCAGCCACTGGTAGCTGGCGCCGCCGCCGGCTCCTGCGGCGCGCTGGCGGTGTACTAACGTGTGTTTTGATATCAGCAACTGCGGTGGCGACGCCTCTGTGGCGCCCGCCGCCGCTGTCGGCCGCTTCGCTGCGCCTAAACCTACCTCAGCCATCGCCAACGTGAGTATACCAACACTTCCACCGGCCGACACACCTCAAGTCCCGAATATTTACATTACCATATCAGCCCTTTTTGTCACAGCTTGTAGGTCCCCGACAGCTGTTTACTTATAAACGGCTGGAGCCATTGATTAATCATTGTAGAAGTAAATAACTGTGGAGATGTCGCGTCGCCACCTTTTGAGAAAGGGGACATCTGTTTTATGATTTTCTAAGAAAATTCACGGGTAATATGCGACGCGCAAACCAGCCTTGTGGCGCAGTAAAGATTGGCCCAGGCTGGCCTCGAGCCTGCCAGGCTGGGAAGATGACGCGCGCACGTTGCAGGTGCTGCGCTGGCAATGAGTCCTGGCGGCGCATGCGATGTATGACTATGTGAGTCCCGCCGTACTCTGCACATTTAGTGTACCGGGATTTTGGTAGATTGTATTGACTAACAAACAAAACAGCTCGCTACATACATATACATAAAGGACTGTCTGACGAATTTATTATCAAACATTTTTGCAAACGCAAAAGCTTTTTATTTACGACGAACACCAGCCTACTGAATAAATGTTCGTCACATTTGTTATCAGGGGCCGTATTATGACCTCTTAAAACCATCATGTTTTCGGTGTGAAAAAGAGACGGAGCTATACAGGACGAATAGCACTATCCTTTTCTCACACAGAAAACATGATGGTTTTAAGATGTCATAATACGGCCGCAGTTCCTAATGTGTACTTATGGCGGCAAAGAAGAATGCCCATCCGCCGTACCATATGGCGTCACAAGTATATTTTAATACCATAAATAATGTTTTTTTATGTGTACAATTTACCGAATTTTGACCACTTTTTTTAACCAGGTTAAAAATATCATAAAATGATATTAAATGATTAACAATTCCTACTTCCGAAAAAATAACGTCATTTCAGAAATCTTTACGTTCCGATTACAGTTGTCAGTTATTTTCGTAATCAGACCAAAAAAGTAAAATAATAATATATAAATCGAGTGCTTTTACTCTGGCGATGATAATAATAACATGGTTCATTTAATTGATATTATCTGCTATGTAGGTAAATAAGATTATATAACAGAAAATAATAAAACTACTAAAAATTAATTCTGTTAAATAAAATTCTGTTAAAAATTATTTTCGTATATTATTGCGTATATTATTAGAAACTCAAAACTGAACACTGTCAATTCGGTTATGACATTTTGGTATTTTTTTATATTGAAGTTTATATCGTCTGATGTTTTTGTAATACATTTGAGTAGTTCTGTTTGTTTTATTGAATAATAATTAATTCAATACGTCTATGTTAACTGTTGACAGTTTGAGATGACTCATGCATGCCGTTGCATATGGCAAGGTTTCTAAAGAGGGAAAGCGCGACGCATGATCGGGACGCGTAGGTCGCGCATGCAATTCCATTTGCTATCATAATAGATATCTGCGGGCGCAACGAAGTATCTACAACAAACGTGGCGCGAGCGCGCGGTTTGGCGGAAGGGCGCAATGATTGCATGGGAACAGCGGGTGAATTTAAAAAGCAGGCATGCCGCTCGCAAGCGGTCGCTACCGGCGGCATTCGCCAGATGTGACCATACTCAAAGAGTCATACATAGAATATACCCAAAGAATATACATGTAATAAAAGCCTGGTCAAATATTAACAAAATAGTTTTAGGTAGTGAAAAGTTAAATAATAACTATACTCGAGTAAATTTGGTTTGACGCAAGTTGGTACGGCGCCACATACAAATTTGGGCATTCTCTTTTAGTTTGTGCTCTTCTAGCGTCCTGTCAAGTATGTCACAAGCTGCAGTCCTTGTGGCTGTACGCCCGAAGTAGATTACCGTATAAAACAAGTATTTCGTAAATATCTACTTAATTTAGTGTAGTATTTCATTGTTTTTTTTTTTTTAAAATTAGATAACGTAAAACCTAGAAAGAAACAGAGTACCATTCGGTGCGTTCGAGTTGTCAGTGGAAGTCGACCTTGTGTATTAGCTGTGTGTAACGAGTGCGTTGTGTTGCAGGTGATCCACGGCGCCGGCCACGACGACGCCACCCGCCGGTAAGCGCCTCCCCCGCTCCCCGCGCCGTAGCCGACTCGATACTTGTAGCAGCGGCAGCGCCACTGTCTACAACCGCTGCGCTGAGAGCCGCAGGTATAAGGGCACTCGCGAGACACGCTCACTCATCCGTCGCCCACGCTACAAGTATCGAGTCTGCTGTGCCTCTCACATTATCCTCGTAGTATGCTCTGTTTGAGTAAGCAACCCCAGCAAAGGTAAATCGTAGTAGGTCCTGTCATCAAGGAACGCAATTAGTTAATACAAAGTCCTCGCATGAATGTGTTAACGCCGCGATCAATTCTTAGACGTCGACTTTTATTTTACAACAAAAATTATGGAATACATTAATTATGCACAAAAAACGTTGATACAACTTTTACATGTGTCTGTTCTAAAACGCAACTCTTTCAAAGTATACTTGTCCAGCTAGTCCGCGTTTCTCGTGCGATCTTAGTAAGTATACAGGCTTTCATTCCGTACTTTCCGTGTAGGGAATGAATGTCCAAGTGTCGTGCGTCCGCTGGCCTCCTGGCCACGGGGAATAAGTGCATTGAGTCCGTTACGGATTCTGAAACGTTCGTTTTGCGTACCCTATCAACTAGCATTATATCCAGATTTGCCTTTGATCGGGTTTTTACGGTAATTTCATATCTATGGTCTGTTGTAGAGCCTTTATTTATTTGCACTAAAAGCCGTGTTGAGGTCAAGGGTACTTACCTAAGTGCGTTGGACCGTACCAAACACGTTCTTATTTATTTCTGTTTATTTGCATGAGTAAGTTTTGTTCATTTTAATTTGTTTTTTTTTTGTTGATTTTGGGTTTACGTTGCTTGCAGCTACGCGCGCTCGCGTCGTGCGATGAACTCGCACTGACGGCGCCTGCGACCGCTATACTAGGCCACTCGTACGTGTCGCACGCGTTGCACGCGTCATACGCGTCGCCCGCGCGGCCGACGGTTCCACACGCCACACTCACACGCACCACACACACACGTGCTACTTGCACAACTACACGCGCCCACACGAGCGGGGAGACACTTGTGTTCTCACTAGTGGTGCCGCGTGGCGGCACCTGGACTGCGAACACACTAACTACATGCAGCGTGTTCAACGTCCGAGCGTTTGACATCACATGACAACTATGAAACAATATGTTTTTTTACAGTGCGTTTCACTTATGAAGTTCATTCGCCGTAATGTTGGCTTCTCAGTCAGGGAAGCCAACATTACGGCGGTCTACAGAAAAAGAAAAAAGTTGCCTACTCCAGCAAAATTATTGCCCGAAATGCAAAACGAAATCGATTTTAACGATAGTTACAAAACTTTTTGGAGAAATATGAGGGGAATGAAATTTTATTTTAAAAAAAAGCAGGTCTAAAAGAAAGTTGTCAATGGAGAGGTACCTACGATAGGTAGGTATTGTGACTTGGCATTTTTGGTATTTGAAAGAATTGCAGGACAATTGAAATGGAGCCCAGCGTCCTATACTTTATCCAAAAATAGTTTTTACAATTTCTAAAAGAAAAAAAAGAAAATTATAAGGCAATTGTTAAAAGTAACGAAATATATTTATTTTTAGTATATTTCATTGCTAAAAATATAGCAACACTATTTTTCCGTGTTGCCGACATTACGGCGAAGGAAGTTGTTAAGCGAAACGCACTGTACTTCGTATTCAGTTGTCCACAATACTAGACATTCTTATGGCTTTAACATAATTATTGAAAAAGTTTTATTTAATGTTATTGATAGGATTGTGTTTGATCACTATTTCTATTTCACTTTAGCATCCTTGAACCTTTTCCAATCCTACCTGGGATCAAAATAAATTAGAGTATCATGTCAAGCTACAGCACCACACGGAACAGTTCGCGTTCATACTTACGACGAAATCAAATATTTTATTTGTTGATAAATGTATAGATTATATTTTATTTATTTAATATAAACGTTAAGAAAGATATATTAGAAGCTATAATCTAACATGTAGGTTTATCTAATTATGTACTTAGTTAAAAAATCTAAATTTTATTTAAATGATCTCTCACTGTTTTATTTTCTTTGGAAGTAAATGATTGCAATGAGCAATTAAGTAAGTCTCTCGCACAATCAGGCTACGCGCGACCCGTAGCAAAAGTGCGCTATGTTGTAAAACTCGTCTTTATTGTTTTATATTTAGTGTTGAGGTATTTTTGTGAATATACGAAACAGGCGCGCGCACGCCGCGCGGCTCACTAGTGCCCGCAGACGTGTGGTCTGCTCGACAGCACCGCACAGCCACGGCGCACGCACCGCACTGGCACGCCACACCACACACAGACCACACTTGACAGAACATACAGCTCTTGAGGCGCTCCCAAACTACATTGTAAAGCAAAACTATGAAGCTGTCGCTAGCGCGGGCTCTGCAGCCGCCAGTGCGCGGCGCTCTACATTACTGCAGGATGCCAACACACAAATTGACTTTTAAGTAATATAGCACTGTGATAATATTTTCTTTTGTTGTAGCGTTCTTTTTAGGGTTCCGTAGCCAAATGGCAAAAAACGGAACCCTTATAGATTCGTCATGTCTGTCTGTCTGTCTGTCTGTCTGTCTGTCTGTCTGTCTGTCTGTCTGTCTGTCTGTCCGTCTGTCCGTCCGTATGTCACAGCCACTTTTTTCCGAAACTATAAGAGCTATACTGTTGAAACTTTGTAAGTAGATGTATTCTGTGAACCGCATTAAGATTTTTGCACAAAAATAGAAAAAAAGCAATAAATTTTGGGGGTCCCCATACTTAGAACTGAAACTCAAAAATTTTTTTTTCATCAAACCGATACGTGTGGGGTATCTATGGATAGGTCTTCAAAAATGATACTGAGGTTTCTAATATCATTTTTTTCTAAACTGAATACTTTGCGCGAGAGACACTTCCAAAGTGGTAAAATGTGTGTCCCCCCCCCTCTAACTTCTAAAATAAGAGAATGATAAAACTAAAAAAAATATATGATGTACATTACTATAAAAACTGCTAACGAAAATTGGTTTGAACTAAATCTAGTAAGTAGTTTTTTTTTAATGCGTCATAAATCGAAAAAAATACACTATTGTTAAAACATCGATCAAAGTTACAACACATTACAAGAACTTTTATATTATGTTACTTGCTGCTACGGAACCCTTCATGGGCGAGTCCGACTCGCACTTGGCCGGTTTTTTATATTTTATTTATTATGAATGTTTGTGATTAGTGAAATGTTTAGCAGTAGCCGCCGTTAGCGTCCGCACGAGGACCGTGGTACACAGCAGCGCCCACCGCGGTCCGTTGTGTTGACAGCTCGCAATAAATCAATACAAGTAATAATGTGGTTTACGTAAAGAGATCTCCCGCTCACCGCCAGGCAAGGACTGCTTCGCCAACGATGTGACCGTCTACACGCTTCGTGGTGACAAGCCTTCTTGAACTTGTCGCTCTTGATGCAAGCCCGAGTCCAACTCAAAGCATTTATGTACACTTTTGATGAAACTATTTCCCGTTTTAAAACTTACATCTATGGAGAATGACGTGCAACAAACTGTACAGACACGCCTTTAAATAAAAAAATCATTACAAAATTATGGTAACGTAGTGTAAAATTATTAACATATTTGTACGAACGATGTAGAAAGACATGCACGTTAAAAGCTTTCGTAGTAAAAACACAATTCAAAGAAAAAATATTTAAAATAAAGTATGGCAGTTGAAAGTTCCAGGTGACGGCACTCGTGCACTATCACTATTCAATTCAACCATTTTGAAAGGAACCGACTGAATTAACACAAATGGTGTCAATTTGAGTGAACTTCCATGCGGTCTATGCACAGCGCAGTGACCATTACCCACTAAACACGATCCACGTCATCTTTCTATATTCGTAAGTATATCGTATCGGCTTCGGATGTCGTCCACGTGCACCCTGTCGCACGACACGACGGATTTTTGGTGCGAAATATGTATTGACGCGCCATGGCAATATAACCAAGTCTACTGCCGTGACGGCAAACAGCATGACGCTATTATATTGTATTGTATTGTATAATTGAGACTGCCTCGTGTGGGTTGGGTTCAAACATCTACCTTTATAAAGTTAAATGTTTAGGTATCAAACGCCAATGTAAGTGGTTATTTATTTGTAAAAAAAATGACAGAATAAAATATCATCATCATCATTTCAGCCGATACACGTCCACTGTTGGACATAGGCCTCCCCCAAGCGTCGCCACATCGAACGTTCCTGTGCGTCCCGCATCCATCGGTTTCCCGCTACCTTCACCAGGTCATCGGTCCACCTTGTAGGAGGCCTTCCAAGGCTGCGTCTTCCGGTACGCGGTCGCCACTCCAAAACCTTTCGGCCCCAACTGCCATCTGTTTCTGCGAGCAATGTGCCCTGCCCATTGCCACTTAAGTTTGGCAATTCTTTGTGCTATATCGGCAACCTTAGTTTTCCTGTGGATATCTTCATTTTTTATTCGATCACGCAAGGAAACCCTGAGCGTAGCCCTTTCCATTGCTCTTTGGGTGACTTTAAGCCTTCTGATGAGGCCCATTGTGAGCGACCACGTTTCGGAGCCATATGTCATCACTGGCAACACGCACTGGTTAAAGACTTTCGTCTTGAGACACTATGGTATGTTGAACGAGAAGATACCGCGTAGCTTCCCGAACGCTGCCCAACCGAGTTGGATTCGACGGTTGACCTCTTTCTCGAAGTTAGACCTACCCAACTGGACTGTCTGTCCGAAGTAGACGTAATAGTCCACAACTTCGAGTGTAGAGTCTCCGACCTTGATAGGAGTGGGCGCTACGTGGTTGTTAATCATGAATAAAATATAAGTAAGGTTAATTAGAATAATCGATCAAGCGAACGAGTCAGCATTACATAAGAGTGATGTTGCGAATATAGGTGAGCAGTCAGCTGGTAGTACGCAAGCGCGAATGGCGCAGTCGCCTCGCTGTGTCCCCGTCGTGACACCTTTTTTACATTTTGTGTATTTCTCGTAAATATTAACAAATAAATTTTCACAACAAAATTATTATAATTTAAAGGTCTCCGCCACGCTTAGCTTGTGCCTGTTCGTGCTAGTCTCAAGCGGATACGGATTTTCATAAACTCGTATGATTTTACTTACAGATAAAACAAATCCGGAACTCCTCCCTGAATCTTATTACTTCTTATTTGAGTGATAGGATTCAGAGAATTGACGTAAATGGAAAAAGATCACCCGGGTCTGTAGTGTCTGTGGGTGTACCGCAAGGCTCAATTCTTGGCCCATTGTTATTTCTTATTTAAATTATATAAATGACTAGCCTTACTTCATAAAGGTCTAGTGTTGTTTGCAGACGACACTTCGCTTTTGTTTCGGGTTCACATTAGGTCGGGCCGACAAAAGTGTCGGGCCCATATTGGCATATGTATTTCAATAGCGCCGTTCACATATGGGTGATCCGACAAAACTAACAGAGCCGACACTTTTACCGGCCGTTCAGCCACGATTTCTGTCGGATTGGCATAATATTGGCGTACTGGCAAGCATAGCGCCGTTCACATTGGTCGGCGCGAAGCGTCCATCGTTTACAAAAGCTAACTCACGACTTTGTGACGATCCGGGCAGTAAAACGTCCGTGCCGACGGTGGTGTTCACATTAGACCGGGTCGGCAGCGTCTAGTGTGAACAAGCAACAACCGACAGTCATTCAACGGTAAACTGTCGGTCCGACCTAATGTGAACCGGCTCTAAGCTTAAACGTCAGCAGCCGGTTACTGACGATATAAATATCGCCATTTCAAAAATAGTACACTGGTTTAATATTAATAACCTGTTCTTAATGAAAAAAGAAACTAAATTAAATTTACGATGCCTCATGTTAGGCAGATGGAAACTAGTGTGCTAATAAAAGGTAAAGAATTGAGTCCTGAAGACACTACAGTGTTCTTGGGCCTCTTGATGCTAAGCTTCAGTGGGACCCCACATAGATAAGTTGTCGAAAAAACTTAGGTCTGCCGCATACCCTGTGAAGACAAATTCGAAATATAACTCATTTAGAGACAGCCCATTTAGTTTACTTCAGTTATTTTTAGTGTCATGTCGTACGGTATTATTTTGTGGGGGAAATGCCGCCGATATTCATACGATTTTTATTTAGCAGAAAAGGGCTATTCATTCAATGTATAAATTACTAGCGACCCGCCACGGCTTCGCGCGAACGTAATGCCGATAAATATATCTACTACAGAATTTTTTCTTTATGTACAATGTTCGCAGGTTTTTTGTCATTAGACAATACAAACATGTTTTCTTTTAAGGTTACTCAGAGCGACATATAATTGGCCATGTGAAAAACACTCAACAACCGCTATACAGTCTAGTCAGTAAGGATTAATGCTGTATTGCGTAAATGAGCCATTATTTCTCGTAGGTATAAAGTAAAAGTCAAAAAATGGCTATTGTGGCTTATACTTCAGAGATAGACATATACCATACCAAGACATTTTTGTAGACCTTAGGTGTACAAATCTGTAGCACCTACATTATTTTGATCTATCTCGTTGCTTTCAGCCAGCGTTTGCAATGTAAGCGCAAAAAAATGAGTTTATTTACGGATTACTATTTCCTTTTCTTTAACTTTAACATAATGTTAGTTTTGAGTTGTTTTTGCGTTACTTTTTACCCAAATGTCCTTTCTTTGGTATTGTTGTCGTTGGGCTCGTTAGTAGTCCGACCTAGTTGAGCTACACTAATACTGACAAATGCTTGTAGTGACTGGACAAGTCCACTTAGAAATGTGTGGTTTTTTCTTCAAAAGACCATCTTTGACTTCAATCTGTATGGTTCTCATAGGATTTGACCATTACCTACATGTTCGCTGTATGGACTATAAAATAAACTTTGAACCCTTAATAATTTGTTACATTTACATTTTAATTCACAATGTTGACGATTTTTAATGTTCAAAATTCAAATCACATTATTCCCGGATCGGCCATACTGCATTATCTCTTTAGGGATTGAATAACTTGCTATAAGTAAGGTTTTTAAGACGTAAAACGACATTATCGAGGTGTAAAAATATGTCTAAATGTTACAGTCAAAACTCATCACTAGTAAAAACCACTTTTGACTGCAAAAATCAGGCAAAAGTAGATATTTTTGACAGCTGCCCATAGTTAAAAACATTTTTGACTGATTTTAACTAAGGACGTTGCGTTGGTCAAAAGTGTTTTTAACTGCAAAATATTGGGTAATAGTGTTTGTGACCAAATTGTTTTAGTTAAGTGTTTCTGACTAAGAATGTTAGTCAAAATTTCTTGGAATGGGATTTTTTAATAAAATCATACGTAGTAAGTACTTAAAACGTTTTATCACTTATTTGACAGAATTTTTGTTATTATTTTAAGAAAATGATAATATGTTATTATAACGTCTTAGGTAGGTAACTTATGTTAGTAGGTATTAAAATAGTTATCACAAAATCAAACAAATTAATATTCTACTTATCTATGACGAATAAAAAAGATTTTGTTAAAAACTAAAAAAAAAACATGGTACATGTGGAACATGGTAGGTACTATTTGTTTGCACAGCCTAAACCAAATAAAAAGTTTTTTTTTAAATAATAATAAAAAACTTAGGTAAGTACGCGTAGTTACTAAAAAAAATTACAATCGTATTTTTGAGTATTTGCAATTCACAGGTCACGTACAATGCCGATGAAATTTCAAAGCACGTACACTTTAAAATTGTTTCATAACACTATTTTAAAGATTTTCCTGTAATTTTCACTAACCACCTCAACTTTTTATGAGTTTTGACTGACAATCTAAATTTTAAATCAGGCAAAGCCACTTTTGACTGTTTTTTTTTGCATTTAAAAGTACTTTGACCGATAGCCTTAGTTAAAAACACTTGACTGCGAAAATCAGTCAAAAATGTTTTTAACTAATGGCACCGGTCAAAAGTACTTTTAAATGCAAAATACAGTCAAAAGTAGTTTTGACTGGTTATGTGTTTTGACTGTAACATATATACTAAATAAATGGAATCATAAAATAATAGTTTATTGGCCCAGTGTTACAGAGTGTGACTTAATAGGTACCTACTAAACTTAAGATAAGGATGTTCACAGTAACTGGTAAAATTAACATTAAGTTGAGCTGTGGTCCCCAAATTTGGCAGCGCCTGTACCTTGGGGGCCGGAGTTGCGTTAACTTACATTTAATCCAAGATATGCTAACTTTCACAGTTGAAACAAGATTTTTTTTTAAACCAGGTAGATACCTAAATAAATCAATTACCGGTAGCAATCAAATAGTAAAAAGTAAAATAAAGTTACACTTAAAAGGAGAGACCTTAAGAAACTATAAAAAAAGCACTTCAAAAAGATTTCAAAATTTCTAAAAATACACCGCACTGAATTACACAAAATAATAATGAAGAAGGGACCTAAATATAGGTATGTGTCAATAGTTTCACCGCGAGATATTTGCAAACGTATCCTTAATTTCTTGAAAAAAATATTGTTTAGAATTGAGTAAATCCTGTAAATAGAAAAGATCTTTTAGCTATTGCTCTGAGAGACCTGATCAATTTCTTTTTCTTTATTTTTTATTTTCAGTAAAAAAATCTGCCGCCATATTGCAAATAATTTTTTCTTGTACAAAAACCTTTGTTCCATTAAAAGTACTAATTGTGCACTAAATGCTCTTATACAATGCTGTCCTGGGTGGTATAAAAAAACCACAACAGAGCTGGCGAGGTCTGTGTTGACTCGCTTCGCTCGCTCATTAGACCCCGCATACCTTTGTAACTTAAACTGTCCAAGTCGGGGTGCCCCAAATCCCTGAAAAAATATAAAAAGTCCATTAATATTTGTTGCAGTATTTATTCGGTCAGTCAAAAAAGACGAAGCGTTCCAAAGCATAGACCTAGAGGTCTACTCTACGCTATATCTTAGTTATGGTTCGCATCGCCGGTAATGATGAAATTATAGGTACTTTTATGTGAGAACAAAAAGACTTGCACGTGCACGCGTCCGGAGCCAAGGAAAACGTTCAAAGAACAAAAACTTGCAGTTGAGGGAGCACCAGTTCTAACTGGCGACACCCGCTCACGAACATGGCCCAGCGCATGCGGCGTCAGCAAGACGTGTGCCTCGCATGACACTCCTAACCGCCAGTTCACTACAGTTCAAAATAGAATTCTAAAGTACTCACGGCTTATGATCACTTCACTCACACCATTTCTGTAGTCCACTTGTCGTCAACATCTGCTACCAGATTGCATCTCATTGATGCTACTCCCGTAGACTTCTCTTCTTCGAATTCCTTTCGGCTTTAGGTCTCGGCAGAAGATCCTCTTTGGTTTTAGGTTAATTTCAAAGGTAAGTTTCCTCAGAGGAATTTTTTCCACATTGAGAATTCCTCCTCAGAAGGTACTTAGTTCTATTCAGAGGCTAATTTTGGCACATTACTTTAACACCGTACGAAGAGTAATGAAGAAGGCATCTTTTTTCTCTTGGTAGGTACTATAAAGAGAAAAAAGATCGGATGTAACTAGTAGTTGTGAAATGTACGCCGCAGTTCGCCGTCGCCCGCCGTCGCGACACCCGCCGCCGCCGATACTAGCGCATCCGCTGCGGCGGACGCCGCACCCGAGGCCAGTGCCACTGCTGGCCGCGTGTACCATGGCTTTACGCCAATGGAGCTGTGGACCACCGACGACGAAGGTACCGAGCCGGAGATAGACGACGACGCGTACGAGCGCTACGAGTTCGATGTGGACCGGCCGGCCTTCGAGCGGCGTGACGAGAGGCGCGCGCGCGGCCCCTCGCGCCACGGCTCGGGCGCGCCCGAGCGGCCGGCCTCCCTGGGCGTGCAGCCGGGCGCGCAGACCGCCGCCGCGCAGGCCGCGCGCGCGCTGCCCGCCGCCGGCATGCCGTCCGCCGGCTCGTCGGCCGCGGCCACGCCGTCCGGGAGCGCCACCCGCCGAGACCCGCAGCTTACCGAAAAGGGCTATTTTGATGTCAAGTATTTTCATAACCGTCTGTGGTAAATCGTTTTATAATATTTTTTAAATTATACAACATTCTTGGTATAAGCGACATCGCGGATAATTTAATTATCTGCACTTTTAAATAATAAGAAAGTAACGACTGAAAGAGCTAGGAATATTAGACACATTAAAATGGTAAATCCTACTTAATAGCGATGTTTTTAAAATATCTCTGTGTTAGTTCAACGATATAACTATCACTTATTCTTGAATTTGATGTACCTATGACTCTTCAAGACGAGCATTGCTCGACATACCTAGGTACTGTATAAATCAGTAAATGCATCTTAAACAATCTTTGCTTGGGTATTATTGGGCACCTTGCGTATTATTAGGTTATAAAAGTTTGTAATAAATTAAATAATAAACGATATTTAATCCTTTTCCGTTGTTTTTACAAATTCCCACTGGTCGGAGCACACGAGCCGGCGCCACCCGCTCGAGCTGGTGCGCCAGTCGACTCAAACTTGCTCGGCATCAGGGCGCCAGTCGGCAGCGGCGTTAAGTCTCGCGTTGTCACATAACGTACTTGCAGGTATTACATAAGCCTGATGTAATGAACACCAGCCACACCCTAGCCGTGCATCATAATATGGGAACATCATTTTACTGTCGTACACGCTAAGGTTTAATCTTTAAACGTATGGCGAAACGACGATTGGGTAATTGTAACTAATGTTAATTCCGTACTGACTAGAGATAGCAACCCGGTATGTTTTCAACCCGGCCGGGTCCGGTAACATTCGCCGCCAATCCGGCCGTGTGCGTGTGGATTGAGTGTTCTTTTTTAAAAGTTCATTATATTTATACGAAATCCAGAAAGGATTTAGGAAACAATTGTGATAACTTCATGGTGAAGATAAAACAATTGTGAAATCGTTGGGAAAAAAGTAGTGGGCCATTAACTGGAACACTCAATCCGCTAACCTGGGAAAATACTACACTCACGTATCTCGAAATATACTAGGTATATGTTTAACATTTGTATGTGGATTAATTGTGTTGAGTTAGTGAAAACTAATTAAAAAAAAAATCAATTGATTTTAACGTTTAAATTGCATTTTATGAAGGTTTATTTAGAACACTCAATCCTCTTATGGTGCGGAACGAGTGTTCCTAAATTCTACAATTTTGGCTTAATAAATTCTTAATATTGTTACTATGTTTTACGTGTGTAACAGAGAGTCAATTGTGAAACCAAAACCTGGGCGTGAAACATAATAGTTAAAGAGAAAATAGAAAAAATCCAATCTTTTCAATGCCCCGTATGAGTGTTCCATATTTTAGCGTTTATTTACTTAACCCGAACTTGTATACAAATGAAAGCTACATCATAAATTGAGAAAATGTTATCACTAAAGTTTAACACGCTTTATATTTTGGAGACTGTTTCATTTCAACAATAATCCGACATTATTATATTTATATGGGAAAAAATCGTGTAGGGTGACATAATTTTGTGGGACACGTTTTTCTTCTATCCTCATTACGCCTTATCTATTTGATGTATATTCATAGTTTGATTCCTGTTAGGTGCAACCGCATTTTAACCTAATGCTTTGGAGCGGAAATTCAACCTATGAGCGGATAAAAAGGGAAATTTTGTTTGTGTTTAAAATTTTATTCCGTATACCAATATACTTGAAACTTAGCATAAATAGTAACAATAATAAAGGTTGTCATTATTAATTTTTCAGAACTTCACCCAGGAGAACAAGGTTTTTTTTTCTATCTATTGGAGTCTAGTTTCCGAATTCAATCCTATGTGGACCATTATGCGTGGGCCATGGCGGCAATCTTTTAACAAGCTCATTCCTTCCAGCACATCTCTTTTGAATTTGGGACCCGAGGGTTTGTGTGCGTGTATCAATAACGCCTGCGCAGTCAAGAAACACATGAACAATTTTCTCCTCAAATCTAGGGGGTTTTAAAAATTACATGGAGCATCTTTAAAATCGCCTTATTCCTTGGTTTCTGTTTTTTTATTATTTTCAAGCTCACGTTTGACCGCTATCTCACCTGATAGTAAGTGATGATGTGTATGTGTGATGGAGCCCGCTTGCCTAGAAGTAACCTATTCAGTTTTGACTTACAAGACCCTTTAGGTTGTAGCTAACGAGAAACAATCTGGCAGGGAATTCCACTCCTTGATGGTTCCATCATGACTTGACATCATGGACTTGGTGGAATAATAAATGATGCAATTCCAACACACTCCTCGAATAAATAAACGATAGAAAACCGACAGGCCAACAACTCGGCGTCGAAGACTTTGGAGTTTGGAATAGAATAAACTTTATTGTACACCAAAATAGTAACAATTTCACAGAAACTTAAACCTATGTGCACAGTGGCGGTCTTATCGCTGAAAGCGATGTCTGTTTGGACTCGACAAGTGCATTATATTACCGATAATCTTCCCGGTTCTCAATCGACTCCAGTGCATCTAGCTGATATTTAGTAGACCCATCCCAAAAATGAGAGCAGTACTCCATACACGATCTAACTTGCGCTTAATAAAGGTTGAGTAGCTGTTCTGGCGCGAAGTACCGTCTCACCTTTGCTAAGATTGCCAATTTTTTGGCCATTTTCATTTACCATTCTCGCAAATGAAGTCACTGGCCAAGTGCTAGTCATCAAATAAATCTTTTACACGGTTGTCATCGACATAATTGTATATCTTAAACCTAATTCAAATAATATATGCATGCCAATCCAATCTATATAGGTATATAAAAGAAAAAACTGACTGACTGACATTGCCAAAACTACTGTGACTAAGAGCGTGAAATTTGACATAGGTTTCCTTTTATGACGTATGCGAATACTAAGAGAGGATTCCCCATAATTTATCCCTTAAAGGGGGTCCAAGTTTGTACGGAGAAACCTACTTTCATGCGGGCGAAGCCGCTGGCAGAAGCTACTTATGTATAAAATCAAATTATTTTTAAAACAGAAAACTTATCGCAGGCTCTATGATTCATATGTCATTTCCCTGATTGAAAATTTAACGTTACAACTTTACATTGTCACCCTACAGTGCGTTTCAATATGAAGTTCCTTCTCCGTAATGTTGGCAAAACGGAAAAAACAGTGTTGCCATATATTTAGCAATAAAATTACTTAATATTAGGGAGATTAACTAATATTTCGTTACTTTTAACGATTGCCTTATAATTTTGTTTTTTTCTTTTGGAAACTAAAAACTATTTTTGAATAAAGTATACGACGCTGGGCTCCATTTCGATTGTCCTGCAATTCTTTCAAATACCGAAAACGCCAAGCCACAATATTGTACTTCTCCATTAACACCTCCATTTTAGACCTGCTTTTTTTAAATAAAATCCCATTCTCCTCATAGTTCCCCAAAAAGTGGTGCAACTACAGTTATAATCGATTTCGTTTCACATTTCGTGCAAAAATTTTGGTAGAGTAGGCAACTTTTTTCTTTTTCCCTTCTTTTTTCTGTAGACAGACAGGGGAGCCAACATTACGGTGAAGGAACTTCTTAAGTGAAATGCACTGTACACGATTTTCTCTTAGAAAAAATAATGTCGATTACTGTTGAAATGAAATAATCTCCAAAATATAAAACATATTAAACTTTAGTGATAACATTTTCTCAATTTATGATGTAGCTTTCATTTGTATACAAGTTCGGGTTAAGTAAATAAACGCTAAAATATGGAACACTCATACGGGGCATTGAAAAGATTGGATTTTTTCTATTTTCTCTTTAACTATTATGTTTCACGCCCAGGTTTTGGTTTCACAATTGACTCTCTGTTACACACGTAAAACATAGTAACAATATTAAGAATTTATTAAGCCAAAATTGTAGAATTTAGGAACACTCGTTCCGCACCATAAGAGGATTGAGTGTTCTAAATAAACCTTCATAAAATGCAATTTAAACGTTAAAATCAATTGATTTTTTTTTAATTAGTTTTCACTAACTCAACACAATTAATCCACATACAAATGTTAAACATATACCTAGTACCTATATTTCGAGATACGTGAGTGTAGTATTTTCCCAGGTTAGCGGATTGAGTGTTCCAGTTAATGGCCTACTACTTTTTTCCCATCGATTTCACAATTGTTTTATCTTCACCATGAAGTTATCACAATTGTTTCCTAAATCCTTTCTGGATTTCGTATAAATATAATGAACTTTTAAAAAAGAACACTCAATCCACACGCACACAATCCGGCCGGGTCCGTGGATGAAACCTTTAAAGTATTTTATGAAAATTTGCCTGTAAGTAAATGGAGGAAAAATACAATGATTCAAGGTTACGGAATAATATTTATTTCAAACCAGCAAATCAACAATAATCAGTCTCAAAATCACGAGTTTTTAATAGATACAGAATTAGTTTCACTTATGAACGGAATAGTACCTAACATTAGTAATACTAATTAAGTTTAAGCAAGCATTAGTATTCAGTAATTAAGTTTAGGATAGAAATGATTTTCCACGCGCTGATGAAATGCCTGGATTTAGAGGATTTCGAGAAAAAGTTTGGAAAGTAGTCAGATTATTTAAGAAGTCGCCCGCAATTTAATTACTAATACTTAGATACTATACAGAGTAAAGAGAAAGACCTGCTTGCTTAAAGTTTATTACTAATACCTACTCGTACTAATGCAACACCGCGGTTCGCAGCGCTTGCCATGCCAATTTTCTACAAATTGGGGCTTCCGTGCCGCAGTTTTCGTACCTACCGGGCCCGGTATGAATGGCCGGACCCGGCGGATGGTCAGCGTCAGGATGGCTGGACCAAACGAGATATGTCCTTGAGACCATGTGCACTATTTAATACCTATTTACTACCTATAGTTAAATATTTGCTACCTTTTCGTTAAGAAATTTATCAAAGAAATAAAGTGGTCAGCCAACCTGACGTCAGGTTGGCTGACCACTTTCAAGTTCTCATAGTTTTAGCGTTGTATTAACCGCGCTGTTAATGTAAATATTTACTACCTGATTGCTACCTTAACATATATTTTTAACACAATTTTAAGATGCTCCTATAAAAAGTTATGAAAGCTCCTATAAATTAACGTTAAATTTAGAAAGTGCCTGCAAAACCATTATTAGCAATATTACGAAAATAAGACTTGGCGTTATTAATTTATATGCAGGCGTTTTATTGTCTTTAATTAATAACTTTCCGTGTGTATGTACACGGACATGTAAAATATCTCCACCCCTCTACCCACCTTCCACCTTATAAATGAAACTACATAACAAAACATCACGCCTTGTTCCTTCTCTTGTTTCTTCTTCCTCGCTTCATCGTGAAAACACTCTTATATCTAATATGATTTTTAATAAATTTTGTTAACGTGTGCACGTCACAAACAACAAAACTAAAGTTGAACAGAATAATTTATCATCGTAGTTGTGAAAATTGTAGGTAGTTTTAAATAAAAATAATCTAAGATGCAAGGGCCGGATACAGCTTTGGCGCCAGGGGGGGGGTCACATAGTCGTGTTTTTTTTTTTGATAGATAAAAATCATCCAAATTTCATCCCCCGCCCTTGGGCGGAGCGGGAGATAGTGTCAGACTCTTACTGACTAAAAAACCCACCCCGTTCCTTCTTGTCTTTCGTACCGGAGCCAAGCTTCGCTTTCGGATAACCCCGGCACAAGTAGGCTTCAACCAGGCTGGGCCACTGCTGTTGCCCACAACTCCTTGAGGCGCGCGGGAACAGAGCGCGCCGTCGACGACTTGGGCTCAGTCCGGACAGTTATCGGACGGTCGGACAGCAAGCTACCCATTACTCGCAGTCCACAAGCCCGCACCTACGATGCTCGGAAATCGGACTCCCGGCGGCAGTTGGGGCGCTGTAAGCGCCGTTGCCTGATGCGGTCGGTCTCCTTCTTTGCTAGTATTACTGCATCGCAGAAGGAGGCGACCGCCTGCCATTCCTCCTCGCTCTGGACCATGGCCTGTACCAAGGCCCGGTGCGAGAGGTCGCCGCCGCCGATCGCCCCCACGAGGACACGGCGATGCTCTGACCAAGCGGGGCACACGTCCACTGTGTGCTCCACCGTGTCCTCCAGGCGTTCCGCACAGTGGCGACACCCAGGCGTCACTTCCGCACGAATCCCGTGCAGGAACCTCCCGAACTTACCATGTCCGGTGAGAACCTGCGGGAGGTGGGGACGCCGTGAGGTCTTTCTAGCCACGTCTCAAAGAGGGGACTTACCGCCATGATTGTGGCGTGCCCAGCACTGGGTTGCGATAGTCGTTGACTCCATTTCACCATGAGATGCTGCCGGAGCTCTGTCCGCCATGCCGTGACCTGTCGCGGCAGCGGACTTTCACCCCGGCGTTGCATCTCCACGCGCATATCGTGCATGTGTGCAAGGACTGTTGCCTCCAGATCCCACGGTGGTAGGCCAGCCAGAAGGCTCGCCGCTTCGCGTGAGACCGTGCAATATCCTCGCACCATCCTTATTGCCATGACCCTCTGGCAGGCGTTCAGCATGGCCGCCGGTTGCGTTTTCAGCGACGGCGCCTACACCGGCACCCCGTAGAGGGCCATGGACCGAACGATCCCCGCGTAAAGCCTCCGGCAGAAGGCATCTAGACCCCCAAGGTTGGGCAGGAGCCGCTTGAGCGCAGCCCGGTTGAGTTTGGGAGCCAGACGTCGGAAATGCTCCACGAAATTCCACCTGCTGTCGAGCACGAGGCCCAGGTACTTCATCGTCGACCCGACACCTATGTGAACTCCTCCTACCGTTAGTTGGGAACTCAATAGCGGCGCGTTCCGAGGGCGGCGACCCTGAAAACACATAGCCTCAGATTTGTGAAGCGCCACCTCGAGTCCCAACTCCTGGATCCTATCAACGACCAAAGCAACCCCGCGTGTCGCTAGAGTGACCGCCGCCTGGTACGACTCTCCCTACGCTAGAACCAGCGTGTCGTCTGCGTAACAACTGGGGCTGACCCCGTCAGGGAAGTCGCCGCGTAGCACGTAGTCATACCCGATGTTCCACAACGGTGGCCCTAGTACCGACCCCTCTGGAACACCGCACGAAATCTCTCGACGTTTCCAGTCTCCCTGGTGACCGGGGTAGACTATGAATCTCTCCGACAGATAGGCCTCGACCACATCCCGCCGGAGCTCAGTCCGCCATACCACGACCTGTCGCGGCAGCGGACTTTCGTCCCGGCGTTGCACCTCTACGCGCAAATTGTGCATGTGTGCAAGGACTGTTGCCTCCAGGTCCCATGGTAGCAGGCCAGCAAGAAGGCTCGCCGCTTCGTGGGAAACCGTACGATATCCCCGCACCAACCGTATTGCCATGACCCTCTGGCATGCGTTCAGCTGGGCCTACGGTTGCTGACGCAGCGACAGCGCCCACACCGGCGCCCCATAAAGGGACCGAACGATTCCCGCGTAGAGCTTCCGGCAGGAGGCGTCTGGATCCCCAAGGTTAGGCAGGAGCCGCTTGAGGGCAGCCCCGTTACATAGTCGTGGTCAAGTCACCCGAAGTTTTTATTTAATTTTTATATAATATATACTTACAGGTAAAAAGTACATAAGATCTATGTTGTGCCAAAAAAAAAAACATTATGTTTAACAATTTTAATTAGTAGTCCACCTACGTCCTGGACCTAGCCCAGGGGGGGGTCATGACCCCATGACCTCCCCCTGGATCCTCCCTTGCTAAGATGTCAATTAATTATTATCAAATATTGTATCGTAATTTAATGAAGATCAATTTAATAAATCCCCAAGTAGGTAGGTACATACACACTTATAACATAAATGCGATATGTTAATAATTATAAAATTATCCAGAAACAAGTTGTTCATAAGTCACTAGGCGCCTATAAAAACTTTGTTAGCAATTGTTCTGAGAAAAAAACATGTCAATAATTGATGTACAGGCGTTTAAATGGTTTTTATTAATAACTTTTTATAGGAGCTTCTTAGAGTTGTGGAAAACATATATGTTAAGGTAGCAATCAGGTAGTAAATATTTTTACATTAACAGCGCGGTTAATACAACGCTAAAACTATGAGAACTTGAAAGTGGTCAGCCAACCTGACGTCAGGTTGGCTGACCACTTTATTTCTTTGATAAATTTCTTATCGAAAAGGTAGCAAATATTTAACTATAGGTAGTAAATAGTAGCAAATAGGTATTAAATAGTGCACATGGTCTCAAGGACATATCTCGTTTGGTCCAGCCATCCTGACGCTGACGGCGGATGTCTAAAAGGGCACCGGGCCCGGTTTGCAATCTCTAGTAGGTACTCGTATTATAAGTTGTGGAAAGATAAAATGCTTGGCGCAATGCTGGTCCAGATCCAGTACCTACCTACCCACTAAAAGGGCGCACATAGGTAGGTACTAATATTACTAATTGATTAGTATTAAAATTACTTTTCTTTCAAGTTTAAAACATTATTGTAGTATTGCATACCTATTGTAGAAGTAGGTATTATTTTTCCTTTAACGTTATGCTTTTAGGTCACTACTTGACTTGTTCGACATTTAGGTAAAATAAGCATGGCAATTGAGTTTGTCATACTCACTGATGGTAGGCTGTTTAATAGGTGCAGTTTCCTTCAAAAATGTTTGAGCCGAGTGTTGCTGATAATGTCCGTGAACGGACGATATCAGTAGGTAGGTACCTAATCCTCGTATTCTACTTGCTTGCATACTCCAGTCAAATTAGAACAATTAATAGGGGTTAGGTTACAATAATTCACACCCAGGTGAAAATTGGTAGGATTGTTCAAAACACCATCATAAATAAATTCTAAAAAGTCCTCACAGATCCGACACCTGGAAAAAAAAAAATCGGGATCAAAGGTCACAAAAACGAGTTTTTTTTTTATTTTCAGCAAAACGGCAAGTTTTATCCTAAAATTAGTTGAAACAAAATTGTAGATCAGAAGATAATTATGTACAAAAATATCTCAGCACTTTTTATCCAGAGCCACCGTTTTTGAGATATAATGATTCAAAAAGTTGAAACAGGTAGGGGGAGGGGGAACACAATGATGCAAGGGGCACATAGATACACAAGCATTATCTAAAAATCAATTGAACATATTTGAGTGATGACATCCATAAAACGATCATAGAAATGCTTGAACGTATCCTATGCGTTCGCGCCTACAGCCTGTTAGCCGTTGACGCTCTACAACTCGTAACGTGTTTTGAGTGCGGTCAACTAAAAAATAACGTGAAATGTAAAAGTGTTTCCCCGGTCTCTTATACCATCTTGTGAGAATATCTATCTATACACCAAAGGTATGTTAAAACATCCATTTTTACGTATTTAGTATTTTTTACGAATGAAATCAGTTAGTTTCTTTAGTACTTATAATTATGATTTTGAAAAAAATATCTTGGGGCACTTAGATACAACAAAGCTCATTGGGCATATTGATATGTATCAATTCCTGATATAATTTGTAAAATATATTGAATTAAAATTATAATCATATTTTTATATTGTCAACAGATAATAATGCGGACATACAAACCCAAGAAGCAAAATTTATTGGGACTTACAGAAAATAAAAAAAAATAAAAAGAAGAGACTTGGTAGTCAGTGTTGGTATTCCTGTTCTGAAGAATTAAGATATTCCTAATTTTTATTTGGTTAGGATACAAGTTTTTCAAAACTGATTACAATATTTTCATAATTATAAAGTATTATTTTCATGAAAGTGTTCTAATTTAACAAATTTCATACAATATCCGCTTAGTATGAAAGTGCCCAGGTGACGTATCTAAGTGCCCCGTTGGTGGGGCAGAACGATTCAAAACCCATTTTTTATAAAACACGTGCTAATCTTTTTCTTTCACATAATAAACTATATTTATCCTTGACATCATAATATTTATACATTTAGCTAAACGTCCACTTGAAAATTAATTAAAAATATGTCATTTTTTCACCTATAATTTGAGTTTAAATTTTTATGCATCAATCTACCCCACTTCCCCCTAATCGTCATAACATGCACACGTTTTCACGCCACCTTTGAGGTTTTTTAATTGAAGACTACGATTTGACAATACGAATGTTGCATGTTTTTTCCATTTCATAAATAGTGAGGTACCGCAAACGATACAGACCAAAAAACCGAAAAATATTCGTAAAAATAATTTCATTTTAAAATGTAACTAATTACGGTCAGTGTTTGTAATACAAGATTCGAGATTATTTATTTTGCTAAAACATGAGTATAAACATAAATGCAAGATAATTATTAAAAATTATTTGTTCCAAACATCATAATCATAGTCAATAATTCAAAAATTTCATACTTGTCGAGGATTGCATAAATAATAATAACAATAAAAATAGTCCAAACATGTCGACAAGTCAGAGTTATGTTAATCGGTAAAAAAAAAACCATAATGCTGTAATAAGCTTTATCTAACAAAAATCTATCTTTATTTAGCATTGCCATATACAGCGTGGCAATGCCGCCAGACTTTTGGGCACATTACCAGTCAACAGCGATGTGGAAGAGCTTTTTGACGCCATATTTTAGTTTGATTTTAGTTGTAATTAGCGTAGGGTTTTTTTTATAATTTACTGTATTTATAGTTTTTAGTTGTGTATGTAATTAGTTAAATTGATTTAAATAATTTACTTAAAAATGATAAAGCAATAAATAAATAAATATCTAACAAAACCTTTTCTAACTTAATTCTTAATTTTGTGGTTGTATTTAATGTCAAAAATTATCCTGAAGGTAATTTGATAGATGCAAATACTCATAAAATAAATTATAATTTAAGCTTAAGAATTGAAAGACTAGCTAAAGCTGGGTCATTTTATTTTTTCGTCTCGATTTGTAATATTCCAGACTAAAATATAGAACCAATCTAGATGATATTTTTTGCTTACACATTATTACATCTTTACTAATAGGTAAGTAGTATGTAGTATAATGACTTCGGTTTGAAAAATAATAATAGATAATTGTAAAAACCTAAGTCCTCTTCGTGTAATATTTTCGTGCGGATCTCTTAAAAATTGTAGCAATAAAACGAATTGTGTGTGCTGTGTTTCACCGAGGCTATGGATACCTGGAGAATCGCTTGCCCGAATACAAATCCACCTAACAACCCAACTTCCCAGAGACGGTGGGATGAGCCGCTCTGCAAAGTAGTTCAGGAAAACCTAATCGTAACATCTGGTACTGCTGCTGAGCGTGCGCGCCTGCTGGCTGTGGGAAATTGGGAGTCAGGTCTTTGGCTTCACGCACTGCAGTCGTCGAATATTGGCACCTTGTTCGATGATACTACTTTCCGCTTAGCTGTTGCCCTACGTCTAGGTGCTTCTCGTTGTTCTCCTCATCGCTGCCATTGTGGCGAAGTTGTCAACAGCCTCGATCACTACGGCCTGTCATGCAGTCGAAGTGCGGTACGCATAGGGCGGCACGCGAACATTAACGACATCATCCGACGAGCCCTTGTCACCGTCGGCGTTCCGACTGTTTTGGAACCTCATCGCCTGGCACGCGACGATGGTAAGAGACCAGAAGGTATGTCTTTATTTCCTTGGAAAATGGGTAGGCCTTTAGTGTGGGACGCTACCTGTGTCGATACTCTTGTGCTATCCCATCTTCCTAGCTCATCGTATTGTGCTGGTGCTGCCGCGGTGGCTGCAGAGAACCTCAAGCGGCGGAAATATAACAGCCTCGTCGGCAGTTATATTTTTGAGCCGTTTGGGGTTGAAACTCGGGCCGTGGGGTCTGAGTGCTCATATATATGCTTTTTAAAGAATTATCAAAACGCTTAGTTGACTCTTTGCGTGACCCAAGGGCTGTCTTCTACCTCGTTCAGAGAATAAGCATTGCCATACAACGTGGTAATGCCGCCAGCCTTTTGGGCACACTTCCATTCGACAGCGATGCGGAGGAATTTTATGACGTCATATTTAGCTAGGCATTTAGTGTATATATTATTTTTAATTATTTAAGTTTATTTTATTGTTTAATTTGTTTAATTTTTGTTAACTAATTTAAGATTTTTTTTTATAATTGTGTGTCGATTTCTTACAATGTAGACATTTGTATTTGCAGCTTGATGACCAATGATGACAACTTTTTTAATTCTAAAGCTTAAACAGCGACTGTCTCGTCCCGCTCTTGGAAATGAGACATAAAATTGTATCGGGACGTCCCTAAACTAGAACTTCCTAGTAAAAGGAAATATTTTTAGGTGTGGGTTTATGTATATATTCATGTACGTAATCTGCGATCAGTTCAGTTGACTTTTATCATATAGGTTGCAGTAAATAGAATTTTTGGTGGGTTAAAGCCACTACCTTAACTCTCCTTAGTCATACAGCACATTTGCCCTTTTCAGTCGATTGATTGGGTTTCGTATTAGGAACATGCTTGTCAGTTTTAATCGTTCAGCGTAATTATCTATGATGTATTTTGATTTCTTGACACATTTGCACGACGGTAGCACATCCTGGCCAAATTTGACTGTTGGGCACAGCTTCTTTCTCAACGTGAATGTAATGTGGTGAGACTTAGGGGCACTCGCTTTTACATGCCATCTTTGCATCTATTCGTTGGTTTATTTGAACTGGTTTTGTAGGCATCTACTGGATCCGTCAGGATCACTATTTGTAGCAAAAATGCGAGAAACGAAACCTTTTTCTTTTTAATTCATTTCTTGACATGGCAAAAGTAACGAAACCGTTTTTTTTTTTGTTTTTGCATTAAGGCTAAGAACTCACGAAGCGGTTTTTAACTACGCCTGCCGCAGTAGAGGAAACAGCTGTTTTATTTTCAAACTCACTTGAGTTTTGAGTGGTTTTGCAGCCATCGCAGTTATAATTATCACTCGCAAGCTTGGTGGGTGACAATCGCAAGACGGGCGGTTAATAATCAGTTGAGCTCCGAACTGCTATGGACACACACCAGAAACGACCTGTTGCGCCATAGACAATTATCACACTGCTACGTATCACGCTGCATGTTGTGTGTTAATGCACCGACGCGCGTACTTGTGGGAGTGCAGATCTGCATCATCGTGCGGGTTTGTTACGCACTGGCTGCGGATTACCGCAGCTCGCGCAAACAAGCGCGCACACCGCGGCCGTAAAACGCGTCGTGAAATGTGCATTAATTTTTTACATAAGTAATAATATTATCTCATAGTACCTACTCAACGGAAGTAGCAGGCCCGCAACCACGATGGACATGGGTGAAAACCGCTTCGTGAGTTCGTAAAAGGCCGAGTGTTAAAAAATATGGCAACATTTTTAATTATTTTAGTTTTCAATTCATAATAGACTCCACTTGAAATAAATACCTACTACAGTATCTTAGTCCTATTTTTCAAAAAGGTTCTATTGTTAAAAAAATCGGTATGAAAATCGAATTTGGAGACATCACTTTTACTAAAATAAAAATCTGGCAACATACTTCTACAATTTGGCATTTGCACTTGTCAAATCATCGTCTTTAATTAAAAAACGATCTTTACTTAGCATGTTTTTAGGATTCCGTATCTCGAAAGGAAGAAACGAAAACCTTATAGGATCACTTTGTTGTCCGTCTGTCTGTTTGTTTATGTTTGTCTGTCGGTCTATGTGTCTCTCTGTCAAGACCCTAGAACGCGTGGAGGTATCGAGTTGAAATTAAAACTATAAACTTAAGTCTGCGGTCCCTTGAAGCTGTGAAAAAATCAAAGTTGAAAGTTAACGGAAAAAAAAAGATACTGCCGTTTATGTTCAATTTCCGAATCGAGTCAAAAGATTTTTATAAATCGCAAAAAAGAGTTTTTCTTTTGTGACTCAGCTACAAATGTACAGTTTTTAGATTTTTTCCTATATTTATGCAATAAGACCTTACTTTATGACAAATTTCAAGATTCTAGGATAACGGGAAGTACCTACCCTATAAATTTTGATTCCGAAGTTGGATTTTGAGTGTCGAAATATACGTTTTTTGCAACATAAACAGCCGTATCTTTTGTTTTTGTTAATTCACAAGTTTGATTTTTTCACAGCTTCAGGGTTTGAATTTCAACTCAATACCTCTTTTATTTATTTTTTTTTATGATGGGAAAAATCATCCAATGACAACCCCCGCTTCCCTTCCTCAAAACTCGTATTAATTCACGCATGTACGAAATTAGTATCTTTAAGAAAACGTCAGCTGAGCGAGTTCAATGACCTGTAGTTAATAGTCGGCGTTGCGTACAAAGTACCTACAGGTCATTGAACTCGCTCAGCTGACTTTTTCTTAAAGAAATTAATTTCGTACATGCGTGAATTAATACGAGTTTTGAGGAAGGGAAGCGGGGGTTGTCATTGGAAATTAAGTTAGTTAGCTAATTAAGTTAGTCGTGAGTCAGTGTTTTATTCCCGCCAAAAAAATTTCGTCGCTCCTGTAAGATTTCTTTGGGATAGTGAAATATAATGACAGTGTGCGTACAATTTATTTACTTGGCTGTTCTCCAGTATTTTAGGGAATTTTATATACTTACAGGTTCTAATAATATTTATAACAATTTTTGTAAACTTTAAAAGCTATGTTTAAAAATGTGACATGATAACAATCGGGTACCTTCGGACACAATAATGTCGGGCACCTCCGGACACAATAATGTCGGGCACCTCCGGACACAATAATGTCGGGCACCTCCGGACACAATAATGTTGGGGACCTCCGGACACAATAATGTCGGGTACCTCCGGACACAATAATATCGGGTACCTCGTGACACAATAATGTCGGGTACCTCCGGACACAATAATATCGGGTACCTCGTGACACAATAATGTCGGGTACCTCCGGACACTATAATGTCGGGTACTTCCGCACACAATAATGTCGGGTACCTACCTACGGACACAATAACGTCGGGCTACCTGGACATAATTTTAAGTTTTGAGTTTTGTAATAATGTTCAAACAAACTGCAATCGTATTGTCATTTTGCTTATTTACTGAAATTACGTTAAAATGTTAGGTATACTTTTACTGTAGTAAGAGTTATGCTAGAGCATTGCCTGTATCTGTAGGTACTGATGCTGGCAAACAAATCACAGGTTTATTAAAACAAGTAGCACCACTTGAGCAATAAAACAGACTAAAAAATAAAACAACAAAATAAAGAAGTTGAAAAAGTTCTGAAAACAAAGAAAAATATTAGAAATCTTTCAAATGAGGTCGAGAAAAAGAAAACCAAAGCCCAATTTGTGCTTAGTATATTTTTCATATATAATACCACAAGAGCTTCAAAATTATCGGGTATTTTCCGATAGGTTCGTTGCAAACAAATGAAGGAGTCAAGTTTTTCAGGTTAAAAAATCACGAGCGCGAAGCGCGAATGATTTTTCCTGAAAAACTTGACGATTTTATTTGTTTGCAGGGAACCTTGAGGGAAATGCCAGATAATTTTGAAGCTCGTGTGGTATTCGGGGGATTATTTTTCCGTCCCAAATGTCGGCCATTATTTTGATCATGTTTTGTTTTTTATATATGTCAACGACCAGAGAAAATTTTCAAAAAATTATCAGTATAATACCATGTAGGTTGTACCACGTGACGTCGAATGGTGCAATTCTATTGGTCGATATTTGGGTCGGAAAAATAATCCATAATATCTAGTAGTGGCGGCGAGATGGGGATTTTGCGGGATACTCGAGCGCGTCAGAAAATCATATGGGGAATGTAGGTACCCCTACCACATATGACTCTTGATAGGTGGGGTTTGATGAGGGCAGCCCAATTCTCGGAAAAACTCGAGAGCGTCAGCAAAAAAGAGTTTTTCTTTTGTGACTCAAACAACAAATGTACAGTTTTTAGATTTTTTCCTATATTTATGCAATAAGACCTTACTTTATGACAAATTTCAAGATTCTAGGACAACGGGAAGTAGGTACCCTATAAATTTTGATTCCGAAGTTGGATTTTGATTGTCGAAATATACGTTTTTTGCAACATAAACGGCCGTATCTTTTGTTTTTGTTAATTCACAAGTTTGATTTTTTCACAGCTTCAAGGTTTGAATTTCAACTCAATACCTCATTTATTTATTTTTTTATGGTGTTATGGTGGGAAAAATCATCAAATGACAACCCCAGCTCTTGGGCGGACCGGGAGATAGTGTCAGACAAGGTAACTTAAGTATATGCAGAAAAGTGTATATTTCAATAATCTGAAGATTTGAGAGCGGCATAAGCAAATGTGCGAGTCATAAAGTTAGAATACAAGGTTCTTGTTAATATTTTGTTGCTACAAATAATTGTTTTACCACTGTTTGCTAAGATAATTTTGTGAGGAACATTGAACATTTTACTCTTATCGATGGTTTTAGCTACAACGCTCCATGAAAACCGTCAGATTATAGGTGTTTCGTAATCCTGATAGGATTAATTTCAAAATAAAAAAAAACGACCATCGCGCCGGAGACGCGTATTTCTTGGTTACGATTTTTTTTACATTTTTGAAAATTCTCACACGTCTTTCCCCCCACTAAAATTGAAACTTGTCATAAGTAGCCTTTTTTTGTTTATGATATTAGTATCCGTAAAAGTCCTCTTAGAGCAAGGCTGCTCAAGTTTTTAACAGTCGGGTCAAACGGATGATTCGGAAATTGTTGGCGGGCCACTATCAACTTAATAGATAGTTAATACTAATGAATAAACCGTCAATGATCCAGTAGCGCGAACGATATGGCGAGCGAGTGGGTGGGGGTGTCAACATTTTCAACTTAGCGGGAATCTGACTCGCCAGCGCGAGCCATTCGAAATGCGGTCCTAAGGTTGAGCAGCCTTGTCTTAGTTAGAGAATCGCAACGGTGAAGTTTGTAAATGGCGCTGATGGTTTTCTGCAAAATAAAAAAATAGCGTCTATGTAGGTATGCAGCCCGTCTACAGATGTAAGGCCGGTTTAAAACCAATTAAAACAATCTGTTTTAAAAGAAAGAAAAAACCGTTTAAAACCAAAACAAACCATTTTTTTGGTTTAAAATGATTGGTGTTAATGACCATGTTTTTCTTAATTATAACTACATTTTCTTGATTTGACCGTGCTAGGGATATAAATCTATATACTTAAACTAGGTACTGTATAAAGATTTTTTTTAATGTGTGATAAACTGATATCGATCTATTTAACGGGTTTAGTTCTACGTGGTCCGTATGACCAAACGTACCTAGGCATTACCTACATAAGTTATAAAAACTCTATTGATAAGTCAAAAAGTCTGTGTTTTCAAACGATCTATGTAGGTACTCAATTTAATTCGGTTTAAAACCAAACTCACACACTGACATAAACTCGTTGACTATACTCGGAATTTTAATTCGATTCCAGATTTGACAATTTCAGTGTTGCAACGTTATGACAAGTACTAAATAGTGACGTTGCGAAATTATTCGATATGGAAATGGAATATTTCCGGATCGATTCTTCTCGTTTATAATTTTACTCTCGTAAACTAAGTATATCAGGAAATTAAATATTTCTGAACCGATAATTTAGTTTTGACGATTAACTCATCGAATGCCGTAATTAGAGACACAATAGAAAGACAATTGCTTATGTCGAACTGTGTAACTTAAGACATTCAAAAGGTTAATTAACGATCTGAGACTTTTCTTTTATAATTGTTTGTGAAATAAATAAAAAAATGTGATCATGAAGGAACATGACAAATAAAACAAAAATGTTGTTTTTAATATAAAAACAAAGATATTAACTTTTTATAAAATAGAGCAGCGATTACTAATTAATAAATAATTATTATGAATAATTATGTAAGTATTTATTTAAATAAAAATCAATAATTTAGTCTTTAATTGGCACACTGATGGCACACACACTGATTGTTTATCGATTTCTGTGTTCATCACTACACTATTATATGTGGTATCATTATTTCACAAAATGACAGTAGCTAATGTCAAATCTGGAATCGAATTAAAATTCTGACTATAAGTCATTCATGAAATCAATCTCACATATCGTCAATCATAATTACAGACCCACCAACTTATCTGTGAACTGAGTGGTAGCGACACCGTCCCTTTAGTGTGCAAATTAATAAAAGTTACCCATGATTGGGTATGTCAGATAAGAAACTAGGTAAACATATAAACATAATTTTATTATTTTAAACAATACCTAACATTGTTTTATAATAATAAAATGCTAATATAAGTACTAAATAGTCTTTAAAAATAGGAAAATTAATGTAGGTAGATACATACATTAGCTTTTTCTCTGGCATTCAATTGATATAATGTAGGTACCCCACTTACAAACTAAATGTTTAGCAAAATAGGCAAAAAAAAAAACTAATTCTGCATTTTGCATAAGTACCTACTTAGATGGATTCAGCAGTTACAAGCTTGATACAAAAAACCCATAGTTTAGTACTAGCTTCTCTATTTAAACAAAACTCAAATATCTAGACACTCAAGACCTAGTTAATAGATAGAATAAAACAAAAGTTTCATCATCATCATCAATACGTCCCCACTGCTGGGGCACGGGCCTCCCTTAACGATGTGAGGGGTAAAAAAAAAAACAAAAGTTTGCTTAACAATCTTTTACTTTATTAGAATCCCGGATTACAATAATTATGATCTTTTGATGAACTTGCACGCCCAACTTCATCCTGGCTGTGAGGCCATACGCCGCTTATATCCATGTCATCATTATCACTGTCACTTTCAGTTTCCGAATCACTTTTCACTTCTATAATGAACGGTTTATCCAAATACACATCATGCTTCAAATATTCTGCTTGTAACTTGCGAACATGATTGCAATGCTGAACCCACTCACTAACCATTATACTTTCAAAAGCTTCTTGAACTAGGCGGGGAATCTCAGAATTTTTGTGGTCAATATTTACATCAGCAACTTTTCTTTTCGTCGAGCTCCATATTAATTCGATGGGATTGAGATCACAATGATAATGGTAAGTACAAGCATTTGTGTCCATTTTCTTCTAATATTTTTTCAATTTCATACACAGGTTCAGGCTTATTTCTCTTAATTATTTCTAACAGCTGAGGTTTCGTCAACTCCTCTCCGTAGTCAATTTTATTTTGTGTCAACCATAATTGCATATCTTTCTTTAAAGAATATATTTTATTATAGTATATATTTTATTTACACAAATACGGTGATAAGGGGCATTATCCATTACTATTATTGATGGCGCTTGTAAATTAGGCACAAGTTTTTCAATAACCCATTTTTTAAAGTTAGTACTATTCATGTCGCTATATTCGCATGTTATTATATTATTATTATTATTATATCTTTGCCCTTTTGATACAGGCTCTAACACTCCATCTACACCCTCTCCTTGCCAGCATTTACCTGATGTATGCGATGAATGAATATAGGTTTCATCTAAATAAATTAGCGGCCGAGGCTCTAGAGATTTATAATTTTTTTCTACAGCATGCAAATATTTTGCTCTCCAAGCTGATACTTCATTGCGCTCCATGAGCATTTTACGATTAGACTGCGACTTTTTAAAACGAAAACCCATTTTGTGGAGCAGCTTTCGTAGACTTTCTCTTTGTCCCATGTAATTTATTTCTGTTTTTAAGACCTCTAGGAGCTTCTTAACAGTCGGTAACTCGTTTTTATTAGAGTAAAATTCATAAACTTTCCTCCGGATAACTCCCATGTCAAAATCATCAACATGAATAAACCCAATTTGACGTTTCCTCTCCTTGCCTGGGGTGCGAGTTTTTGTACCAGCTTCTTCTGCTGCATGCCCTTCTTTAACTATTTTTGAAATTAGCCCTTGACTCACACCTGAAATATAGACAAAATTAATTAAGTATTTACATACTATAGTTAAAATATTAAATGTAAGTATGAATAACTATTTTTTATGCGGCTTGCGTACAAATCGGGTCACGTAAGAAGAACGCTGGAAGGCAGTGGAGTGGAGAAAATTTATGCTAAGCCAAACGTACCTATGCGGGAGAGCCCTCAGATTATTCCAGCGTTCTTTTTACGTGACGAGAACTATAGGTAGTTGAATCACTCAGCTTTATATTTTTTTAGTTACAGTTACGTTAAAAAGTAATCAATGAAAAAAATATCGGGTAATTTACAAAAAGAAAGTAGACAACACTAACCTGTAGCTGCCGAAATTCGTTTGTACACTTGATTAAATGGAATAATCGGAGCTTCCGCCCGAGCTTCTTCTTCAAAAAAGGCTTTGACCTTACGAATGATGCTTCGCGCATCACTTTTAATCGCTTTCGGCATATTAAACGCTGAAAATGTAGAAATGTCGCAACAGAAAACACAGAGCACCCGAATGTAGTAGACACTGACAATCGAATGACATTTCAACATGGCGGCCGTAGTTCCCATTTTCTCCATTTCACAGATAAGTTGGTGAGACAGTAAAACTAAACATGACGTCATATGCCAAAATTACCCATAACGAAGTGTAAAACACAAATCTTTTATTTTTGTAGGCGAGTTTTCAACCGTTTAAAACAGTTTATTTGGGGTTTAAAATCACATTTTGGTTTAAAACGTTTTAAACCGGTTGATTTGCATCTATAAGCCCGTCGTCATAGTAACCGTAGGACATGATAGGTACCTAATAACTAAAATAGACTAAGTAACTTAATGCGGAAGATGCTAAAGAAATTGACTTTAACAGCATTGGTACTAGTCTAAGCAATCGACCTGCAACTGGCGAGTTGGCCAAGGATGTCTAGGAACTGGCAACAGTCGAGTAATAATCATTTGCGTTGGACAAGATTATTTAAAAAAAATAGAGAGTAGACGACCTTACATTTACGGTTAGGCAATGAAGGTATTCACGTCTGAATTGACCACCCGAGGTGCTAGGAAGCGTTAACAATGGCTAACCCGAGGTACATTTTCATACAATCGCTCTTACGTGATTAATATGATAGGTACACATCTTTTTCGTGATATTTAGCATACTTATGTAAGTATGCTAAATATCTGGAAAAAGATCAGCCTAGATAATATCCAAGATAATGTATATGTAGATATATATATGTATTATCTAGGCTTATATAAAAATCAAAATATTTTGTGTAAAATTAATCCAGTAAAGAGACCTCTGAAAATCTGCTATTTTACGTGACTTTGGTCCCCCATAATGTGTTCTTGCATTAAAAATTTAAAAAAGGAGGTACCTACATTAGACTTGAGTAACTCCGGAGCGATTCGTTCCGATGAACTGCTCAAACACAGTGAACGAACTGAACTCGTTCAGTACTGTGCGGAATTATCGTTCCATAGTTCACCGGCTCAAAATACTCCCGCGTCTCTAGTCTACAGACTTGAGTAACTCCGGAGCGATTCGTTCCGATGAACTGCTCAAACAGTGAAAGTCTAAGCCCGCGTCGGTGTGTGTAGGTAGGAACGAGAGCCCTTTGTTGTATACGTCTAGTCGTATACGTCTTTAAATGTCAGTTCTAAGCCTGAAAAAAGTATGAAGGGAAATCGAATCTATTAATTATAACTGAATTTCATAGGTGACGTATCTTATTGTTATAGTTCACAGTTTATGAACGAATAGCTAAACAAGTTCCTCGAAAACCTGTCTATGCCACAGTTCATTTTCGCTCTCTGAATCAGTAGTACGGCAAGGCTAGTGGAATACAGTAACTATAACTAGACTTGAGTAACTCCGGAGCGATTCGTTCCGATGAGTAGTACTATATATCGTACCAAGTCAAGGAGCGAAATGAACTGTGGAACGAGTTAGCGGAACGAGTTCACTTCACGGAACGAGATTTGATGAACTAGATCCATTAAGTGAACGACAATGCCCAAGGCTAACCTACATCTATAGAAGCCATCAGGGGCTGTTCATGTATTACATAAGCAGATTTTTTGCAAATATTAACTCCCCCCTCCCCCTTGTCAGCAAAAGTAAGCAAAGCTCTCACCCCCTCCCCCCATGCTTACGTAAACATTGGTACAAGTATTTGTCAATGAGTTGGTTTCGTTATTAATTTATGAGGACTAGTTGTAAGTCTACAAATAAGGAAAGGACTTGAAATAAAGGAAAAAAAAAAAACAAACTTCTTTTAAAATTTTGACATATTAATTTAAATTAACAGTCCTGAGTCCATGATGCACGAATCCATGACTCTAAATCTTCAACGACATTGGATGTTTGCTGGTGATGTGTATCTATCTGCTCACTTTCTTGTGATTTTGGAACATCGAGATTGTTCTCTTATAAAACTAAGAAAAAAATATACCTACTGCTCACGTAATCACCATCTAGACCCCCCCTTCCCCCATGTCATCAAAAATAAGCAATGCTAAAACCCCCCCACCCCCCTATAGTGCTTACGTAATAATTGAATGACCCCTCAAATTGTCGACAATTTTTCAGACTTTAAAGAGTTTTAAAATAAACACGTATTTCCTGGAACAAGTTTTGTGAAATATATACGAAGAACACGGAATTACCGATCCCAACAGTTCTCAAGCGTTTTCTCTCTTTTTTCGCGTTGTCTCTTCATCAAACATCGCGTTGGATTGCGTTAGATGAAGCAACAAGCTTTTAAACTATGCTCGATGTTGCCGATACGCCAGTGGGGCTTAAGTAACAAAGTTCTCCTGTAGCGCACAGTTTATAGGCTCACAGCACTAGTAGGTACCTACCTACCTACACGACTAAGTTCTGCCTCATTGGTGTTGTGGTCGCAAGCGCGGCTACTAAGCGCGAGGTCCTACCGTCATCGATCTTAAACATCTGGGCGGAGTCAAAGCGCTAGGCCTTGCGCGACAAAACAAAACATTGTGTTACGCGGCGCGTCATTGTGCACCAGAACCATTATTATGATCATAAATTATTATTTTAATAAAAGGGTACAGTAAGCGGAAGTGCACGCTAAGGATTGTATTGCTGTGAACAAGCGTTACAGGCCATACCTATATCTGGTGGAAGGTACCTAACCCAATGAGATTTTAAATTAAAAAACAATAAGTTCACTTAACAAAAAAAAAACAGTGTAAATAAAACTTTAAACAGCTGATTCGCAAAAGTTCACGTTTGAGGTCAACTAGCTTTATACCTACGAGAGCACTCGACAAAATCGAAACAGCTCGCAGTACCTTAGGCTGATTTTATAAGATTTTTGTCAGTTCGGTTTTTATGTTTATCGCAAAACGATGTGGACCCATTGAATTATAAAAACCCAAGAAGCACAGTCTCGAACAAAAGTGACACTCTAAACTGTCCCTAAACATTCAAAAATTCTAGATAGGTAGTTATAATCATAACATAAACATATTTTTTGCAAATTCAATCTTACTCGAATTGCTTAAAGTTGTTTTTACAATGCAGTATACAGAAAGCAATAAAATTTTACGACCGAAGTTAGCCAGCAGAACAAATCATGGAGTGGAGACGAATATTTATATAGTTTTTATTTTTATATGATATTGAATTAGATTGTTAAATTGTGTTCTAAACACATTTATCTGAGCGTAAATATGTTTTGGGTAGGATATGTGTATAAATCAATGAAACAAATATTTACTGGTAACATTAATTATTATTATTTGGTTCAAAGGTGAAACTGAGTAGGTATTTATTAGAAGGTGATTAGGTAGCAAAATTGTCAGCGTATGATTTATTCGGTTTAAAAAAATCTTCACGTCTTTGTCGGCTGACGATTGACGTCCATTCTCCGCATCGTATTGAGTCATGAAGAAAACTAAAATATAAAATATGAGCCTAAATAAAACAACTCTACAACAACAACAACGTACAACACTATCATCATCATCATTTCAGCCGATAGACGTCCACTGTTGGACATAGGCCTAACCCAAGCGTCGCCACAACGAACGATGATGTGCGTTTCGCATCCATCGTATTCCCGCTACCTTCACCAAGTCGTCAGTCCACCTTGCAGGAGGCCTTCCAACGCTGCGTTTTCCGGTACGCGGTCGCCACTCCAGAACCTTTCGGCCCCAACGGCCATCTTTTCTGTGAGCAATGTGCCCTGCCCATTGCCACTTAAGTTTGGCGATTCTTTGTGCTATGTCGGCAACCTTGGTTCTCCTGCGGATATCTTCATTTCTGATTCGATCACGCAAGGAAACTCCGAGCATAGCCCTTTCCATTGCTCTTTGGGTGACTTTAAGCCTTTTGATGAGGCCCATTGTGAGCGACCACGTTTCGGATCCATATGTCATCACTGGCAACACATACTGGTCATAAACTTTCGTCTAGAGACACTGTGGTATGTTGGATGAGAAGATACCGCGGAGCTTCCCGAACGCTGCCCAGCCGAGTCGGATTCGATGGTTGACCTCTTTCTCTTTGTCTGCCCGAGGTAGACGAAATCGTCCACAACTTCGAGTATAGAGTTTCCGATCTTGATAGGAGTGGGTGCTACATGGTTGTTTATCATGACTTTAGTTTTGTCCATGTTCATTTTAAGACCCACTCTTTCGGAAGCTCTACTGAGGTCATAGAGCATTGTACTGAGTTCTTCTGTAGTCTCAGCCATGACTACTAAGTCGTCGGCAAACCGAAGGTGAGTGATGTACTCGCCATTGACATTAATGCCTAGTCCACTCCAGTTTAGAACCTTGAAGACATCCTCCATTGCGGCCGTGAACAATTTCGGAGAAATGACGTCTCCCTGCCTCACACCTCGCTGCAGGAGGATAGGTTTCGAAGTCTGGTCCTGAAGTCGGACTGACATAGTGGCGTTTTCGTACAAACACTTCAGCACCTCGATGTATCGATAGTCAATCTGGCACCGTTGGAGAGACTGCAGTACAGCCCAAGTCTCGATCGAATCAAAGGCTAACCCGTACAACACTAACCCGTAATTAAACGAAAAAAAAGTTAAATCTAAATAATATAAATAAATAAAGATAACATTATCCCAATTTAAATTTCATTAAAGAATCCATGGTTTGTCACTGGAAGTCACATGGAAGTCAGGGTTAAAAATGGTAAAAAAAAAGAGATTAAACTAAATTAGAAACATCGACTTCCAGTTTTTTTTTCTACTCATAGGATTAAAAACTATTTAGTATATACATATAACCCATAAATATTTGTTTAAAACTTTATTAGAAATAAGTTCAACTTTATTAATAAAAAAAATTAAACACAATAAAAAAAAAATCGACTCCACAACTAAGAACAGGAGTTATTTGTATTATACGAACAAAATAATAGTAGGCTGGTAAGAATGGTTCTTACACTGACAATGCGGTCATTGAAATTTGCCGTATTATACTTGGACCGATGAGTGAAATTTTGGGACAAATTAAATCAAAATCACATATTACAGTGTATATTAAGTCATAAAAACAACAAAAACAATTCAATAAACACTTTTACTTACCGAAAATACGATATCCCATCCTTTTTTAACGTTTTTGACGTAATATTTTTACTATTTCTTAACAAACACTCCGGCATTTTTAACGAGCGTGCAGTGACGCGGGCGATGCGAGACTATTTGAAAAGAGCGCACTTTGTCGAATGTTGCGCTCTTTTTTCGCGGACGTTTTTGAGACGCTGAGTGTGTATCTTGGGTATTTTGTATATCAATGTGTGGACCACATATTTCTATGATGTGTCTGTTAGTCGTAAATTCGAATTGATAAGTTACCAGAATAACAATCTTTTCTCTGAGTGTCTTGTCTGTGTGTGTGTATTTGATGTTCTGAATTGAAATGAAAAATCGTATTGTGAACGTGTTTACAATGCTGCGTGAGGAGTGTGTCCAGGACCCCACTTTTTTACCTCGTGTCCACTCTGAAACTCTGCGCCGTGCTCAGGATCTAGCGAGCTGGTGGCGACCAATTTAGTTAGAATCTTAAGAAGTCTATGATATCTTGAACACGTTGGAAATGAAACGGGTATTTGCCTTCATTGTGTATGACACTCCAAGCAAAGTGTTGGGGAACGTTGAATCGTGCTGCTGCGTCGTATGTGCTGGCTGACGGATTTGCTGCAAAGAAGTCCAGTATTTCTTCTTCTTCACGCACTGTATGGGTTGGCGGACGACCGCGGTCATTGGACCTAGGTCGAAATTGATCGTGATCACGTAGACGCTGTGTTGCAGATAACATTGTTTCATAGCATGGTCTACGTGAGTTAGGGAAACGTATTGCGTATTCACGGCAGGCCAACGACACGTTATCATCGCACCTTGCAAGCATCCGCACCATCTCCGTGTACTCAATGTTGGTATAATGGTAAGACATAATACTTAATATGTATGTACTTAATTTACTAATACGCGGGAATTTCGATAGCGGTATACGCGCACGCGTGTTCTTACGAGTAAGGCACTCATGCGACTGTCACCCCGCGACCCCGTGCTGTGCGCCCGCTCGCTTCCTTTTGATCTAGCCGCGCCGGCCGGGCGGCGGCCTTTCGTCGGTCACCGCATAAATGATATAAGCAAAATTTAGACTATGTTTATTTTTTTTGTGTGGAAAAAAAATACTTCGAAATTTGAAAAGTCGTAGAACAAATGTTGTTCAGGGTCATGATATGAAGGCAGGATTAAGAGGTTTCGGGTATTTTTTCAATTTCCCTGTATACATTTTATGTATTTTGAATCGTTAGTTAATAAATTTTAAATGTTGCTTGTAGAGGACTTGTACGAGTACTTATGGGTGGCCAGTGGCCATAAGCTTATTGATTTTCGACAGTTTTTCTCATTAATACCTACTATTTCATATGACTGACACATACTTGAGTTTCAGTAGCCTGTATCGGCCTTTAAAGACGAGCGGTAGCACCGGGCGCCTGCGCATGGAGGGGCGCAGTAACAAGCGACGCGGTGGAGAACTTAAGGCCCAAACGCCTGAGCAGTCCCATAAAACAGTGACTTTCTGAATAGATACTACTCGTCGGTAACGGCCAGGTTAATAGGTTTGAAAAAAATATATGTTTATTATAAAATGGTGGACAATAAAATTAGGCCACCTACCAAATGTGTTGTTTTGACAGTGTTTCAAAACAAAAACCTTTTCTTTTAATTTTATATGTATTACGTGTTCATTCTAACATGAAATAATGCATTTTTAAATAAAACAACTTTTTTTCGTAGCAATATACAAGAAATAACAAAAATTAAGTAAAATTGAACTACTACTTCACAATTGTTGACCAGTAAACCCTGAATATGGCACTACATGCTCTTCAAGAATGTCAGTTATGTACCATTCAGCAGTCACAGTTCCTCTTTCTGCGATAAAGAGCTCTGTACGGCCTTCTAAGCTTATGCCTCTCCAGACCAAAACTGAACCACCTCCAAAGCTTACCCTTTCTGATATGGCACATTGTGCATATCGTTCTCCCGGTCTACGGTTTGGACACTTAATCCTTTAAGCCATGTCTTTGTTTGGAGTAGAATGAATATAATAGAATGTAATTTCTTAAAAAAATCATATAAATAGGAGTGGCCTAATGTTTTTGTCCACCAGTTTAGATTTATGAACAAAATTACCAGCTATTGATATTTTCATGCGATTAGTACTTTTGTCTACTATATATGTAAATCAGAAAAGAAAATAGGTAATTTAAAGGTGAGCGGGGCACTATTCAGGCGTAGCTGGCCGCAATTAAATGCACAGATACGCGTAGGTACTGCCGCCTAGGCGGGTACGAGTGTTGTGTCCATTTAATTCCGGCCAGATGTTCAAAGGACTGTGTACCATTCGCATACTTTTTATTAAATTTTATTTTTTTACACTATGATTAAAATACAAAATTATTAAAAAAAAAAACCGCACTTACAAATATTGTTGATATATCTACATTCAAATTTGATTTATACTTATACGTGATTGTTAGAATATGGGATTCCTTTAATTTAATTTGCCTTAATAAAGGTTGATTTACAATGATCGATTAAACCGAACGCATTTGGCATTTCAACTGAATCATTCGGCCGAATACGAATAGGTAGGTACCTACTACAAAATTCTGCCGAGTACCGAATATAACACGAATATTCGGCGCATCTCTAGTACCAACCCACCCTTATTTCGTCACGACGTTTAGTGAAAATTAGAAAAGAAATACCTATTAGTTTTTTTTTTTAAGTTTTTATAAATAGTAGGAGGTAGGTACCTATAGCTATCGGAAAACTTTTTCTTTAGATCAGTTTTCATAATATAGGCACCATTATTATTCGTAACGTTAAGTTATGCAGATAACGTTAAGTTGTGCAATAAAAAAAACAATATAGTACTACCTACCTTAATAAAAATCATCATCAGCGGTGGGTGATGATGGTCTTCAACTCCAGATGATTCTTCCTATTCTAAATAAACTCACTCCTGTCATCCTCCACATTATCAACTATTCCCTTTTCAATGGCTGCTTTCCTTCTGCGTGGAAGAAAGCGCATGTCTTACCTCTACCTAAAGTCCCTAGTCCGTCGTCAGTTTCTCAGTTCTGTCCAATCTCCATACTCCCAATTCTATCTAAAGTCCTAGAGAGTGTTGTCAATAATCAACTGTCTCATTTCCTATCCTCTAATGGCTTGCTAAGTCCTTACCAATCTGGTTTCCGTCCTGGTCACAGCACTGTATCGGCACTAGTTAAGATAACTGATGACATCCGACTGGCCATGGAAAATAGGCTTCTTACAGTATTGGTTCTATTGGACTTTAGCAGTGCTTTTAATTCAGTTGATTTTGACATCCTCTTGGGAATCCTATCCTCTCTTAATATATCTCCCCCTGTAATCGCTTGGTTTAATTCTTATTTTCGTGGTGGCTCGCAGTCGGTTCGCTCAGGAGAGACCTCTTCTGATTGGTGCGACCTAGCTGCGGGTGTTCCTCAGGGTGGCGTCCTTTCTTCTCTTCTTTTCTCTATTTTTATTAATGCTTCACAAAGGTCTTATCTTCACACTACCATCTCAATGCACACGACTTGCAGATTTATCGGACTTTAAACCTGAAGAGCTTCCTGACGCTATTGATGCCATCAATAATGACCTCAAATATATCTATCAATGGGCTAAAAGTTTTGGACTCTTAGTCAATCCAACTAAGTCACAAGCGATCATTGTTGTAGTTAAATACAGACGTACCTATGTACAATCGGCGCTATGAACTTTTTATACTTACTTAGTTATTAAGGAACTTGGGGCACCCCGACTCGGACAGAACAGATAGATGGAGATGTTGAGCGAATGAAGCGAGCGACCCGTCAGTGATCTTTGCCGTGTCTACTCGTTTTCTTATGACTTTGAAAGATCGACATCGTTCTCTTAGAAAATTAAAAAATATATCTATACACTTAGGTAGGTACTGTAACGCAGCTCAGCTCGTCGGTAGGGTCGTATAGGGATTCTTCTATGAAATCAAACACTTCGGGCGGCGCACTCTTATATTCAACACTGAAAAAACAACACACATTCTTTTTTTCTACCAACTTTCAAACCTATTCTAGAACAGCATAATCCTTCGAATTATATTTTACAAGCCAGTTCGTTGGTTACATAAAAAAAGCAACTCATGCGATCTCCTTTCGATATCACAGTACCTACTGCTGAAGTTACGAGGACGTGCTTCTAGACACCCCATTCCTCATGTCATCAAAAATAAGTAAAGACCCCCCTACCCCACTCTAATGCTTACGTAATACTTGAATGGCCCCAAACTCTCATAAAAGCGCGTAAGGAACAACAAGCAGTCCAAACCTTGCTGCCTGCAGGCCCCTCCTTATGGCGATCGAAAATCGTTGAGCGCCCTCTGACGACCGATTGCTCATCTAATGCTGGTGGAGTGAAACTGGATAAGTTCTTGATTTCGACCATGGACTAAACCAAGGTTGAAATCGAGAAATAACTTCCGCTAAGTGCTGCAATTAGGTACGGGCTCAGCGCTGCTGCACCCGCGCTGTGCAAATTAAATCCACTCAAGGTGGTGTACCTATCTATTCTTGCTTACTTGTATCCGTAGTTCTCAAGCTTTTATTATTTGACCGACGAAAAGTCTTCTATACCTTCATAAATGAAAAATAAGGGTAAAAAAACCTAACATATCGCTTAAAATCTATTTTATAGGTTCTATTGAGTCTCGGGTAAGCAAAGTATAAACATAGCGCGGACATTTTTATGAGGTGTAACGCTACTTTGAGATCTCAAAACCTTTAAATATTTTGCTTGGGCGGCTACTGCGAATCAACTTTTCGAATTTCAGAGGCAAAAAAAGGTGTTAGCTAAGGGGTTATAGTTATCCATTATTTATTTTACAGTTCGCCATCATCCGCTGCTGACCTGGTTACCGACGCGGCCCAGCCGGGCGCCGCCGCTGAAACCGATGAAGCCCAGCCCGAGGCCGGCGCCGGGTCTGATGCAGAGTCCAACGACAGACCTGGCAACAGGCCCCAGGTCGGCGCCGACGGTCGCGTGTACCATGGATTCACGCCCATGGAGCTGTTGACTACCGACGACGAGGGCTCCGATCCGGAGCTGGACGACGACGCGTACGAGCGCTACGAGTTCGATGTGGACCAGCCGGCCTTCGAGCGGCGCGACGAGAGGCGCGCGCGCGGCCCTTCGCGCTACAGCCCTCCATGTCTAGGCGAGTAGGGTGACACCGCGCGAGTCACAGAGCGCTCCGCTTGCCGAACCCGACTCGGAGCACCTCTTCAAATAATTTTAGGTTAGGTATTTATAAAATTTGTAATCCATAAATAAAATTAAACGATATTTATTCCTACTTTGTTTTATTGAATCCTACATAACCAATAGATAGGTAGATATCTAGGGTATGATCGCTTAGGCAGCCTTGGCAGGTAACAGGTAGCCAGGTAGGTTACAAAAGTGTGTAATAAGTATTGCTATCTATACATATAGAGTACCTAGTTACCTAAATTAATCATTTTTTTTAAAGTACCTAAGTATGTTATTCTGGATGGTATTATCAATAATAATAAGAAAAGTCATTTTGAATTTTAGTTCCAATGTCAATGTCATCATGAAATTCTTAGACGAAAGATTTATCAATTATTATGTTTCTTATTAATTCACATACTGTGTGGTCGGGTAATGTAGATAAAATGCACGGAAGACCTAGTGTACATTACCCCAGCTGGAAAGTTGCACGTAGAGCGATATGAGTGGAAGGTATAAGGCAAGGTATAATGGAAGGTATAAGGCAAGGTAGAGCGATTCTTATTAATTCACATACTGTGTGGTCGGGTAATGTAGATAAAATGCACGGAAGACCTAGTGTACATTACCCCAGCTGGAAAGTTGCACGTAGAGCGATATGAGTGGAAGGTATAAGGCAAGGTAGAGCGATATGAGTGGAAGGTAGGAGCCAGACGTCGGAAATGCTCCACGAAATTCCACCTGCTGTCGAGCACGAGGCCCAGGTACTTCATCGTCGACCCGACACCTATGTGAACTCCTCCTACCGTTAGTTGGGAACTCAATAGCGGCGCGTTCCGAGGGCGGCGACCCTGAAAACACATAGCCTCAGATTTGTGAAGCGCCACCTCGAGTCCCAACTCCTGGATCCTATCAACGACCAAAGCAACCCCGCGTGTCGCTAGAGTGACCGCCGCCTGGTACGACTCTCCCTACGCTAGAACCAGCGTGTCGTCTGCGTAACAACTGGGGCTGACCCCGTCAGGGAAGTCGCCGCGTAGCACGTAGTCATACCCGATGTTCCACAACGGTGGCCCTAGTACCGACCCCTCTGGAACACCGCACGAAATCTCTCGACGTTTCCAGTCTCCCTGGTGACCGGGGTAGACTATGAATCTCTCCGACAGATAGGCCTCGACCACATCCCGCCGGAGCTCAGTCCGCCATACCACGACCTGTCGCGGCAGCGGACTTTCGTCCCGGCGTTGCACCTCTACGCGCAAATTGTGCATGTGTGCAAGGACTGTTGCCTCCAGGTCCCATGGTAGCAGGCCAGCAAGAAGGCTCGCCGCTTCGTGGGAAACCGTACGATATCCCCGCACCAACCGTATTGCCATGACCCTCTGGCATGCGTTCAGCTGGGCCTACGGTTGCTGACGCAGCGACAGCGCCCACACCGGCGCCCCATAAAGGGACCGAACGATTCCCGCGTAGAGCTTCCGGCAGGAGGCGTCTGGATCCCCAAGGTTAGGCAGGAGCCGCTTGAGGGCAGCCCCGTTACATAGTCGTGGTCAAGTCACCCGAAGTTTTTATTTAATTTTTATATAATATATACTTACAGGTAAAAAGTACATAAGATCTATGTTGTGCCAAAAAAAAAAACATTATGTTTAACAATTTTAATTAGTAGTCCACCTACGTCCTGGACCTAGCCCAGGGGGGGGTCATGACCCCATGACCTCCCCCTGGATCCTCCCTTGCTAAGATGTCAATTAATTATTATCAAATATTGTATCGTAATTTAATGAAGATCAATTTAATAAATCCCCAAGTAGGTAGGTACATACACACTTATAACATAAATGCGATATGTTAATAATTATAAAATTATCCAGAAACAAGTTGTTCATAAGTCACTAGGCGCCTATAAAAACTTTGTTAGCAATTGTTCTGAGAAAAAAACATGTCAATAATTGATGTACAGGCGTTTAAATGGTTTTTATTAATAACTTTTTATAGGAGCTTCTTAGAGTTGTGGAAAACATATATGTTAAGGTAGCAATCAGGTAGTAAATATTTTTACATTAACAGCGCGGTTAATACAACGCTAAAACTATGAGAACTTGAAAGTGGTCAGCCAACCTGACGTCAGGTTGGCTGACCACTTTATTTCTTTGATAAATTTCTTATCGAAAAGGTAGCAAATATTTAACTATAGGTAGTAAATAGTAGCAAATAGGTATTAAATAGTGCACATGGTCTCAAGGACATATCTCGTTTGGTCCAGCCATCCTGACGCTGACGGCGGATGTCTAAAAGGGCACCGGGCCCGGTTTGCAATCTCTAGTAGGTACTCGTATTATAAGTTGTGGAAAGATAAAATGCTTGGCGCAATGCTGGTCCAGATCCAGTACCTACCTACCCACTAAAAGGGCGCACATAGGTAGGTACTAATATTACTAATTGATTAGTATTAAAATTACTTTTCTTTCAAGTTTAAAACATTATTGTAGTATTGCATACCTATTGTAGAAGTAGGTATTATTTTTCCTTTAACGTTATGCTTTTAGGTCACTACTTGACTTGTTCGACATTTAGGTAAAATAAGCATGGCAATTGAGTTTGTCATACTCACTGATGGTAGGCTGTTTAATAGGTGCAGTTTCCTTCAAAAATGTTTGAGCCGAGTGTTGCTGATAATGTCCGTGAACGGACGATATCAGTAGGTAGGTACCTAATCCTCGTATTCTACTTGCTTGCATACTCCAGTCAAATTAGAACAATTAATAGGGGTTAGGTTACAATAATTCACACCCAGGTGAAAATTGGTAGGATTGTTCAAAACACCATCATAAATAAATTCTAAAAAGTCCTCACAGATCCGACACCTGGAAAAAAAAAAATCGGGATCAAAGGTCACAAAAACGAGTTTTTTTTTTATTTTCAGCAAAACGGCAAGTTTTATCCTAAAATTAGTTGAAACAAAATTGTAGATCAGAAGATAATTATGTACAAAAATATCTCAGCACTTTTTATCCAGAGCCACCGTTTTTGAGATATAATGATTCAAAAAGTTGAAACAGGTAGGGGGAGGGGGAACACAATGATGCAAGGGGCACATAGATACACAAGCATTATCTAAAAATCAATTGAACATATTTGAGTGATGACATCCATAAAACGATCATAGAAATGCTTGAACGTATCCTATGCGTTCGCGCCTACAGCCTGTTAGCCGTTGACGCTCTACAACTCGTAACGTGTTTTGAGTGCGGTCAACTAAAAAATAACGTGAAATGTAAAAGTGTTTCCCCGGTCTCTTATACCATCTTGTGAGAATATCTATCTATACACCAAAGGTATGTTAAAACATCCATTTTTACGTATTTAGTATTTTTTACGAATGAAATCAGTTAGTTTCTTTAGTACTTATAATTATGATTTTGAAAAAAATATCTTGGGGCACTTAGATACAACAAAGCTCATTGGGCATATTGATATGTATCAATTCCTGATATAATTTGTAAAATATATTGAATTAAAATTATAATCATATTTTTATATTGTCAACAGATAATAATGCGGACATACAAACCCAAGAAGCAAAATTTATTGGGACTTACAGAAAATAAAAAAAAATAAAAAGAAGAGACTTGGTAGTCAGTGTTGGTATTCCTGTTCTGAAGAATTAAGATATTCCTAATTTTTATTTGGTTAGGATACAAGTTTTTCAAAACTGATTACAATATTTTCATAATTATAAAGTATTATTTTCATGAAAGTGTTCTAATTTAACAAATTTCATACAATATCCGCTTAGTATGAAAGTGCCCAGGTGACGTATCTAAGTGCCCCGTTGGTGGGGCAGAACGATTCAAAACCCATTTTTTATAAAACACGTGCTAATCTTTTTCTTTCACATAATAAACTATATTTATCCTTGACATCATAATATTTATACATTTAGCTAAACGTCCACTTGAAAATTAATTAAAAATATGTCATTTTTTCACCTATAATTTGAGTTTAAATTTTTATGCATCAATCTACCCCACTTCCCCCTAATCGTCATAACATGCACACGTTTTCACGCCACCTTTGAGGTTTTTTAATTGAAGACTACGATTTGACAATACGAATGTTGCATGTTTTTTCCATTTCATAAATAGTGAGGTACCGCAAACGATACAGACCAAAAAACCGAAAAATATTCGTAAAAATAATTTCATTTTAAAATGTAACTAATTACGGTCAGTGTTTGTAATACAAGATTCGAGATTATTTATTTTGCTAAAACATGAGTATAAACATAAATGCAAGATAATTATTAAAAATTATTTGTTCCAAACATCATAATCATAGTCAATAATTCAAAAATTTCATACTTGTCGAGGATTGCATAAATAATAATAACAATAAAAATAGTCCAAACATGTCGACAAGTCAGAGTTATGTTAATCGGTAAAAAAAAAACCATAATGCTGTAATAAGCTTTATCTAACAAAAATCTATCTTTATTTAGCATTGCCATATACAGCGTGGCAATGCCGCCAGACTTTTGGGCACATTACCAGTCAACAGCGATGTGGAAGAGCTTTTTGACGCCATATTTTAGTTTGATTTTAGTTGTAATTAGCGTAGGGTTTTTTTTATAATTTACTGTATTTATAGTTTTTAGTTGTGTATGTAATTAGTTAAATTGATTTAAATAATTTACTTAAAAATGATAAAGCAATAAATAAATAAATATCTAACAAAACCTTTTCTAACTTAATTCTTAATTTTGTGGTTGTATTTAATGTCAAAAATTATCCTGAAGGTAATTTGATAGATGCAAATACTCATAAAATAAATTATAATTTAAGCTTAAGAATTGAAAGACTAGCTAAAGCTGGGTCATTTTATTTTTTCGTCTCGATTTGTAATATTCCAGACTAAAATATAGAACCAATCTAGATGATATTTTTTGCTTACACATTATTACATCTTTACTAATAGGTAAGTAGTATGTAGTATAATGACTTCGGTTTGAAAAATAATAATAGATAATTGTAAAAACCTAAGTCCTCTTCGTGTAATATTTTCGTGCGGATCTCTTAAAAATTGTAGCAATAAAACGAATTGTGTGTGCTGTGTTTCACCGAGGCTATGGATACCTGGAGAATCGCTTGCCCGAATACAAATCCACCTAACAACCCAACTTCCCAGAGACGGTGGGATGAGCCGCTCTGCAAAGTAGTTCAGGAAAACCTAATCGTAACATCTGGTACTGCTGCTGAGCGTGCGCGCCTGCTGGCTGTGGGAAATTGGGAGTCAGGTCTTTGGCTTCACGCACTGCAGTCGTCGAATATTGGCACCTTGTTCGATGATACTACTTTCCGCTTAGCTGTTGCCCTACGTCTAGGTGCTTCTCGTTGTTCTCCTCATCGCTGCCATTGTGGCGAAGTTGTCAACAGCCTCGATCACTACGGCCTGTCATGCAGTCGAAGTGCGGTACGCATAGGGCGGCACGCGAACATTAACGACATCATCCGACGAGCCCTTGTCACCGTCGGCGTTCCGACTGTTTTGGAACCTCATCGCCTGGCACGCGACGATGGTAAGAGACCAGAAGGTATGTCTTTATTTCCTTGGAAAATGGGTAGGCCTTTAGTGTGGGACGCTACCTGTGTCGATACTCTTGTGCTATCCCATCTTCCTAGCTCATCGTATTGTGCTGGTGCTGCCGCGGTGGCTGCAGAGAACCTCAAGCGGCGGAAATATAACAGCCTCGTCGGCAGTTATATTTTTGAGCCGTTTGGGGTTGAAACTCGGGCCGTGGGGTCTGAGTGCTCATATATATGCTTTTTAAAGAATTATCAAAACGCTTAGTTGACTCTTTGCGTGACCCAAGGGCTGTCTTCTACCTCGTTCAGAGAATAAGCATTGCCATACAACGTGGTAATGCCGCCAGCCTTTTGGGCACACTTCCATTCGACAGCGATGCGGAGGAATTTTATGACGTCATATTTAGCTAGGCATTTAGTGTATATATTATTTTTAATTATTTAAGTTTATTTTATTGTTTAATTTGTTTAATTTTTGTTAACTAATTTAAGATTTTTTTTTATAATTGTGTGTCGATTTCTTACAATGTAGACATTTGTATTTGCAGCTTGATGACCAATGATGACAACTTTTTTAATTCTAAAGCTTAAACAGCGACTGTCTCGTCCCGCTCTTGGAAATGAGACATAAAATTGTATCGGGACGTCCCTAAACTAGAACTTCCTAGTAAAAGGAAATATTTTTAGGTGTGGGTTTATGTATATATTCATGTACGTAATCTGCGATCAGTTCAGTTGACTTTTATCATATAGGTTGCAGTAAATAGAATTTTTGGTGGGTTAAAGCCACTACCTTAACTCTCCTTAGTCATACAGCACATTTGCCCTTTTCAGTCGATTGATTGGGTTTCGTATTAGGAACATGCTTGTCAGTTTTAATCGTTCAGCGTAATTATCTATGATGTATTTTGATTTCTTGACACATTTGCACGACGGTAGCACATCCTGGCCAAATTTGACTGTTGGGCACAGCTTCTTTCTCAACGTGAATGTAATGTGGTGAGACTTAGGGGCACTCGCTTTTACATGCCATCTTTGCATCTATTCGTTGGTTTATTTGAACTGGTTTTGTAGGCATCTACTGGATCCGTCAGGATCACTATTTGTAGCAAAAATGCGAGAAACGAAACCTTTTTCTTTTTAATTCATTTCTTGACATGGCAAAAGTAACGAAACCGTTTTTTTTTTTGTTTTGGCATTAAGGCTAAGAACTCACGAAGCTTTTTAACTACGCCTGCCGCAGTAGAGGAAACAGCTGTTTTATTTTCAAACTCACTTGAGTTTTGAGTGGTTTTGCAGCCATCGCAGTTATAATTATCACTCGCAAGCTTGGTGGGTGACAATCGCAAGACGGGCGGTTAATAATCAGTTGAGCTCCGAACTGCTATGGACACACACCAGAAACGACCTGTTGCGCCATAGACAATTATCACACTGCTACGTATCACGCTGCATGTTGTGTGTTAATGCACCGACGCGCGTACTTGTGGGAGTGCAGATCTGCATCATCGTGCGGGTTTGTTACGCACTGGCTGCGGATTACCGCAGCTCGCGCAAACAAGCGCGCACACCGCGGCCGTAAAACGCGTCGTGAAATGTGCATTAATTTTTTACATAAGTAATAATATTATCTCATAGTACCTACTCAACGGAAGTAGCAGGCCCGCAACCACGATGGACATGGGTGAAAACCGCTTCGTGAGTTCGTAAAAGGCCGAGTGTTAAAAAATATGGCAACATTTTTAATTATTTTAGTTTTCAATTCATAATAGACTCCACTTGAAATAAATACCTACTACAGTATCTTAGTCCTATTTTTCAAAAAGGTTCTATTGTTAAAAAAATCGGTATGAAAATCGAATTTGGAGACATCACTTTTACTAAAATAAAAATCTGGCAACATACTTCTACAATTTGGCATTTGCACTTGTCAAATCATCGTCTTTAATTAAAAAACGATCTTTACTTAGCATGTTTTTAGGATTCCGTATCTCGAAAGGAAGAAACGAAAACCTTATAGGATCACTTTGTTGTCCGTCTGTCTGTTTGTTTATGTTTGTCTGTCGGTCTATGTGTCTCTCTGTCAAGACCCTAGAACGCGTGGAGGTATCGAGTTGAAATTAAAACTATAAACTTAAGTCTGCGGTCCCTTGAAGCTGTGAAAAAATCAAAGTTGAAAGTTAACGGAAAAAAAAAGATACTGCCGTTTATGTTCAATTTCCGAATCGAGTCAAAAGATTTTTATAAATCGCAAAAAAGAGTTTTTCTTTTGTGACTCAGCTACAAATGTACAGTTTTTAGATTTTTTCCTATATTTATGCAATAAGACCTTACTTTATGACAAATTTCAAGATTCTAGGATAACGGGAAGTACCTACCCTATAAATTTTGATTCCGAAGTTGGATTTTGAGTGTCGAAATATACGTTTTTTGCAACATAAACAGCCGTATCTTTTGTTTTTGTTAATTCACAAGTTTGATTTTTTCACAGCTTCAGGGTTTGAATTTCAACTCAATACCTCTTTTATTTATTTTTTTTTATGATGGGAAAAATCATCCAATGACAACCCCCGCTTCCCTTCCTCAAAACTCGTATTAATTCACGCATGTACGAAATTAGTATCTTTAAGAAAACGTCAGCTGAGCGAGTTCAATGACCTGTAGTTAATAGTCGGCGTTGCGTACAAAGTACCTACAGGTCATTGAACTCGCTCAGCTGACTTTTTCTTAAAGAAATTAATTTCGTACATGCGTGAATTAATACGAGTTTTGAGGAAGGGAAGCGGGGGTTGTCATTGGAAATTAAGTTAGTTAGCTAATTAAGTTAGTCGTGAGTCAGTGTTTTATTCCCGCCAAAAAAATTTCGTCGCTCCTGTAAGATTTCTTTGGGATAGTGAAATATAATGACAGTGTGCGTACAATTTATTTACTTGGCTGTTCTCCAGTATTTTAGGGAATTTTATATACTTACAGGTTCTAATAATATTTATAACAATTTTTGTAAACTTTAAAAGCTATGTTTAAAAATGTGACATGATAACAATCGGGTACCTTCGGACACAATAATGTCGGGCACCTCCGGACACAATAATGTCGGGCACCTCCGGACACAATAATGTCGGGCACCTCCGGACACAATAATGTTGGGGACCTCCGGACACAATAATGTCGGGTACCTCCGGACACAATAATATCGGGTACCTCGTGACACAATAATGTCGGGTACCTCCGGACACAATAATATCGGGTACCTCGTGACACAATAATGTCGGGTACCTCCGGACACTATAATGTCGGGTACTTCCGCACACAATAATGTCGGGTACCTACCTACGGACACAATAACGTCGGGCTACCTGGACATAATTTTAAGTTTTGAGTTTTGTAATAATGTTCAAACAAACTGCAATCGTATTGTCATTTTGCTTATTTACTGAAATTACGTTAAAATGTTAGGTATACTTTTACTGTAGTAAGAGTTATGCTAGAGCATTGCCTGTATCTGTAGGTACTGATGCTGGCAAACAAATCACAGGTTTATTAAAACAAGTAGCACCACTTGAGCAATAAAACAGACTAAAAAATAAAACAACAAAATAAAGAAGTTGAAAAAGTTCTGAAAACAAAGAAAAATATTAGAAATCTTTCAAATGAGGTCGAGAAAAAGAAAACCAAAGCCCAATTTGTGCTTAGTATATTTTTCATATATAATACCACAAGAGCTTCAAAATTATCGGGTATTTTCCGATAGGTTCGTTGCAAACAAATGAAGGAGTCAAGTTTTTTAGGTTAAAAAATCACGAGCGCGAAGCGCGAATGATTTTTCCTGAAAAACTTGACGATTTTATTTGTTTGCAGGGAACCTTGAGGGAAATGCCAGATAATTTTGAAGCTCGTGTGGTATTCGGGGGATTATTTTTCCGTCCCAAATGTCGGCCATTATTTTGATCATGTTTTGTTTTTTATATATGTCAACGACCAGAGAAAATTTTCAAAAAATTATCAGTATAATACCATGTAGGTTGTACCACGTGACGTCGAATGGTGCAATTCTATTGGTCGATATTTGGGTCGGAAAAATAATCCATAATATCTAGTAGTGGCGGCGAGATGGGGATTTTGCGGGATACTCGAGCGCGTCAGAAAATCATATGGGGAATGTAGGTACCCCTACCACATATGACTCTTGATAGGTGGGGTTTGATGAGGGCAGCCCAATTCTCGGAAAAACTCGAGAGCGTCAGCAAAAAAGAGTTTTTCTTTTGTGACTCAAACAACAAATGTACAGTTTTTAGATTTTTTCCTATATTTATGCAATAAGACCTTACTTTATGACAAATTTCAAGATTCTAGGACAACGGGAAGTAGGTACCCTATAAATTTTGATTCCGAAGTTGGATTTTGATTGTCGAAATATACGTTTTTTGCAACATAAACGGCCGTATCTTTTGTTTTTGTTAATTCACAAGTTTGATTTTTTCACAGCTTCAAGGTTTGAATTTCAACTCAATACCTCATTTATTTATTTTTTTATGGTGTTATGGTGGGAAAAATCATCAAATGACAACCCCAGCTCTTGGGCGGACCGGGAGATAGTGTCAGACAAGGTAACTTAAGTATATGCAGAAAAGTGTATATTTCAATAATCTGAAGATTTGAGAGCGGCATAAGCAAATGTGCGAGTCATAAAGTTAGAATACAAGGTTCTTGTTAATATTTTGTTGCTACAAATAATTGTTTTACCACTGTTTGCTAAGATAATTTTGTGAGGAACATTGAACATTTTACTCTTATCGATGGTTTTAGCTACAACGCTCCATGAAAACCGTCAGATTATAGGTGTTTCGTAATCCTGATAGGATTAATTTCAAAATAAAAAAAAACGACCATCGCGCCGGAGACGCGTATTTCTTGGTTACGATTTTTTTTACATTTTTGAAAATTCTCACACGTCTTTCCCCCCACTAAAATTGAAACTTGTCATAAGTAGCCTTTTTTTGTTTATGATATTAGTATCCGTAAAAGTCCTCTTAGAGCAAGGCTGCTCAAGTTTTTAACAGTCGGGTCAAACGGATGATTCGGAAATTGTTGGCGGGCCACTATCAACTTAATAGATAGTTAATACTAATGAATAAACCGTCAATGATCCAGTAGCGCGAACGATATGGCGAGCGAGTGGGTGGGGGTGTCAACATTTTCAACTTAGCGGGAATCTGACTCGCCAGCGCGAGCCATTCGAAATGCGGTCCTAAGGTTGAGCAGCCTTGTCTTAGTTAGAGAATCGCAACGGTGAAGTTTGTAAATGGCGCTGATGGTTTTCTGCAAAATAAAAAAATAGCGTCTATGTAGGTATGCAGCCCGTCTACAGATGTAAGGCCGGTTTAAAACCAATTAAAACAATCTGTTTTAAAAGAAAGAAAAAACCGTTTAAAACCAAAACAAACCATTTTTTTGGTTTAAAATGATTGGTGTTAATGACCATGTTTTTCTTAATTATAACTACATTTTCTTGATTTGACCGTGCTAGGGATATAAATCTATATACTTAAACTAGGTACTGTATAAAGATTTTTTTTAATGTGTGATAAACTGATATCGATCTATTTAACGGGTTTAGTTCTACGTGGTCCGTATGACCAAACGTACCTAGGCATTACCTACATAAGTTATAAAAACTCTATTGATAAGTCAAAAAGTCTGTGTTTCCAAACGATCTATGTAGGTACTCAATTTAATTCGGTTTAAAACCAAACTCACACACTGACATAAACTCGTTGACTATACTCGGAATTTTAATTCGATTCCAGATTTGACAATTTCAGTGTTGCAACGTTATGACAAGTACTAAATAGTGACGTTGCGAAATTATTCGATATGGAAATGGAATATTTCCGGATCGATTCTTCTCGTTTATAATTTTACTCTCGTAAACTAAGTATATCAGGAAATTAAATATTTCTGAACCGATAATTTAGTTTTGACGATTAACTCATCGAATGCCGTAATTAGAGACACAATAGAAAGACAATTGCTTATGTCGAACTGTGTAACTTAAGACATTCAAAAGGTTAATTAACGATCTGAGACTTTTCTTTTATAATTGTTTGTGAAATAAATAAAAAAATGTGATCATGAAGGAACATGACAAATAAAACAAAAATGTTGTTTTTAATATAAAAACAAAGATATTAACTTTTTATAAAATAGAGCAGCGATTACTAATTAATAAATAATTATTATGAATAATTATGTAAGTATTTATTTAAATAAAAATCAATAATTTAGTCTTTAATTGGCACACTGATGGCACACACACTGATTGTTTATCGATTTCTGTGTTCATCACTACACTATTATATGTGGTATCATTATTTCACAAAATGACAGTAGCTAATGTCAAATCTGGAATCGAATTAAAATTCTGACTATAAGTCATTCATGAAATCAATCTCACATATCGTCAATCATAATTACAGACCCACCAACTTATCTGTGAACTGAGTGGTAGCGACACCGTCCCTTTAGTGTGCAAATTAATAAAAGTTACCCATGATTGGGTATGTCAGATAAGAAACTAGGTAAACATATAAACATAATTTTATTATTTTAAACAATACCTAACATTGTTTTATAATAATAAAATGCTAATATAAGTACTAAATAGTCTTTAAAAATAGGAAAATTAATGTAGGTAGATACATACATTAGCTTTTTCTCTGGCATTCAATTGATATAATGTAGGTACCCCACTTACAAACTAAATGTTTAGCAAAATAGGCAAAAAAAAAAACTAATTCTGCATTTTGCATAAGTACCTACTTAGATGGATTCAGCAGTTACAAGCTTGATACAAAAAACCCATAGTTTAGTACTAGCTTCTCTATTTAAACAAAACTCAAATATCTAGACACTCAAGACCTAGTTAATAGATAGAATAAAACAAAAGTTTCATCATCATCATCAATACGTCCCCACTGCTGGGGCACGGGCCTCCCTTAACGATGTGAGGGGTAAAAAAAAAAACAAAAGTTTGCTTAACAATCTTTTACTTTATTAGAATCCCGGATTACAATAATTATGATCTTTTGATGAACTTGCACGCCCAACTTCATCCTGGCTGTGAGGCCATACGCCGCTTATATCCATGTCATCATTATCACTGTCACTTTCAGTTTCCGAATCACTTTTCACTTCTATAATGAACGGTTTATCCAAATACACATCATGCTTCAAATATTCTGCTTGTAACTTGCGAACATGATTGCAATGCTGAACCCACTCACTAACCATTATACTTTCAAAAGCTTCTTGAACTAGGCGGGGAATCTCAGAATTTTTGTGGTCAATATTTACATCAGCAACTTTTCTTTTCGTCGAGCTCCATATTAATTCGATGGGATTGAGATCACAATGATAATGGTAAGTACAAGCATTTGTGTCCATTTTCTTCTAATATTTTTTCAATTTCATACACAGGTTCAGGCTTATTTCTCTTAATTATTTCTAACAGCTGAGGTTTCGTCAACTCCTCTCCGTAGTCAATTTTATTTTGTGTCAACCATAATTGCATATCTTTCTTTAAAGAATATATTTTATTATAGTATATATTTTATTTACACAAATACGGTGATAAGGGGCATTATCCATTACTATTATTGATGGCGCTTGTAAATTAGGCACAAGTTTTTCAATAACCCATTTTTTAAAGTTAGTACTATTCATGTCGCTATATTCGCATGTTATTATATTATTATTATTATTATATCTTTGCCCTTTTGATACAGGCTCTAACACTCCATCTACACCCTCTCCTTGCCAGCATTTACCTGATGTATGCGATGAATGAATATAGGTTTCATCTAAATAAATTAGCGGCCGAGGCTCTAGAGATTTATAATTTTTTTCTACAGCATGCAAATATTTTGCTCTCCAAGCTGATACTTCATTGCGCTCCATGAGCATTTTACGATTAGACTGCGACTTTTTAAAACGAAAACCCATTTTGTGGAGCAGCTTTCGTAGACTTTCTCTTTGTCCCATGTAATTTATTTCTGTTTTTAAGACCTCTAGGAGCTTCTTAACAGTCGGTAACTCGTTTTTATTAGAGTAAAATTCATAAACTTTCCTCCGGATAACTCCCATGTCAAAATCATCAACATGAATAAACCCAATTTGACGTTTCCTCTCCTTGCCTGGGGTGCGAGTTTTTGTACCAGCTTCTTCTGCTGCATGCCCTTCTTTAACTATTTTTGAAATTAGCCCTTGACTCACACCTGAAATATAGACAAAATTAATTAAGTATTTACATACTATAGTTAAAATATTAAATGTAAGTATGAATAACTATTTTTTATGCGGCTTGCGTACAAATCGGGTCACGTAAGAAGAACGCTGGAAGGCAGTGGAGTGGAGAAAATTTATGCTAAGCCAAACGTACCTATGCGGGAGAGCCCTCAGATTATTCCAGCGTTCTTTTTACGTGACGAGAACTATAGGTAGTTGAATCACTCAGCTTTATATTTTTTTAGTTACAGTTACGTTAAAAAGTAATCAATGAAAAAAATATCGGGTAATTTACAAAAAGAAAGTAGACAACACTAACCTGTAGCTGCCGAAATTCGTTTGTACACTTGATTAAATGGAATAATCGGAGCTTCCGCCCGAGCTTCTTCTTCAAAAAAGGCTTTGACCTTACGAATGATGCTTCGCGCATCACTTTTAATCGCTTTCGGCATATTAAACGCTGAAAATGTAGAAATGTCGCAACAGAAAACACAGAGCACCCGAATGTAGTAGACACTGACAATCGAATGACATTTCAACATGGCGGCCGTAGTTCCCATTTTCTCCATTTCACAGATAAGTTGGTGAGACAGTAAAACTAAACATGACGTCATATGCCAAAATTACCCATAACGAAGTGTAAAACACAAATCTTTTATTTTTGTAGGCGAGTTTTCAACCGTTTAAAACAGTTTATTTGGGGTTTAAAATCACATTTTGGTTTAAAACGTTTTAAACCGGTTGATTTGCATCTATAAGCCCGTCGTCATAGTAACCGTAGGACATGATAGGTACCTAATAACTAAAATAGACTAAGTAACTTAATGCGGAAGATGCTAAAGAAATTGACTTTAACAGCATTGGTACTAGTCTAAGCAATCGACCTGCAACTGGCGAGTTGGCCAAGGATGTCTAGGAACTGGCAACAGTCGAGTAATAATCATTTGCGTTGGACAAGATTATTTAAAAAAAATAGAGAGTAGACGACCTTACATTTACGGTTAGGCAATGAAGGTATTCACGTCTGAATTGACCACCCGAGGTGCTAGGAAGCGTTAACAATGGCTAACCCGAGGTACATTTTCATACAATCGCTCTTACGTGATTAATATGATAGGTACACATCTTTTTCGTGATATTTAGCATACTTATGTAAGTATGCTAAATATCTGGAAAAAGATCAGCCTAGATAATATCCAAGATAATGTATATGTAGATATATATATGTATTATCTAGGCTTATATAAAAATCAAAATATTTTGTGTAAAATTAATCCAGTAAAGAGACCTCTGAAAATCTGCTATTTTACGTGACTTTGGTCCCCCATAATGTGTTCTTGCATTAAAAATTTAAAAAAGGAGGTACCTACATTAGACTTGAGTAACTCCGGAGCGATTCGTTCCGATGAACTGCTCAAACACAGTGAACGAACTGAACTCGTTCAGTACTGTGCGGAATTATCGTTCCATAGTTCACCGGCTCAAAATACTCCCGCGTCTCTAGTCTACAGACTTGAGTAACTCCGGAGCGATTCGTTCCGATGAACTGCTCAAACAGTGAAAGTCTAAGCCCGCGTCGGTGTGTGTAGGTAGGAACGAGAGCCCTTTGTTGTATACGTCTAGTCGTATACGTCTTTAAATGTCAGTTCTAAGCCTGAAAAAAGTATGAAGGGAAATCGAATCTATTAATTATAACTGAATTTCATAGGTGACGTATCTTATTGTTATAGTTCACAGTTTATGAACGAATAGCTAAACAAGTTCCTCGAAAACCTGTCTATGCCACAGTTCATTTTCGCTCTCTGAATCAGTAGTACGGCAAGGCTAGTGGAATACAGTAACTATAACTAGACTTGAGTAACTCCGGAGCGATTCGTTCCGATGAGTAGTACTATATATCGTACCAAGTCAAGGAGCGAAATGAACTGTGGAACGAGTTAGCGGAACGAGTTCACTTCACGGAACGAGATTTGATGAACTAGATCCATTAAGTGAACGACAATGCCCAAGGCTAACCTACATCTATAGAAGCCATCAGGGGCTGTTCATGTATTACATAAGCAGATTTTTTGCAAATATTAACTCCCCCCTCCCCCTTGTCAGCAAAAGTAAGCAAAGCTCTCACCCCCTCCCCCCATGCTTACGTAAACATTGGTACAAGTATTTGTCAATGAGTTGGTTTCGTTATTAATTTATGAGGACTAGTTGTAAGTCTACAAATAAGGAAAGGACTTGAAATAAAGGAAAAAAAAAAAACAAACTTCTTTTAAAATTTTGACATATTAATTTAAATTAACAGTCCTGAGTCCATGATGCACGAATCCATGACTCTAAATCTTCAACGACATTGGATGTTTGCTGGTGATGTGTATCTATCTGCTCACTTTCTTGTGATTTTGGAACATCGAGATTGTTCTCTTATAAAACTAAGAAAAAAATATACCTACTGCTCACGTAATCACCATCTAGACCCCCCCTTCCCCCATGTCATCAAAAATAAGCAATGCTAAAACCCCCCCACCCCCCTATAGTGCTTACGTAATAATTGAATGACCCCTCAAATTGTCGACAATTTTTCAGACTTTAAAGAGTTTTAAAATAAACACGTATTTCCTGGAACAAGTTTTGTGAAATATATACGAAGAACACGGAATTACCGATCCCAACAGTTCTCAAGCGTTTTCTCTCTTTTTTCGCGTTGTCTCTTCATCAAACATCGCGTTGGATTGCGTTAGATGAAGCAACAAGCTTTTAAACTATGCTCGATGTTGCCGATACGCCAGTGGGGCTTAAGTAACAAAGTTCTCCTGTAGCGCACAGTTTATAGGCTCACAGCACTAGTAGGTACCTACCTACCTACACGACTAAGTTCTGCCTCATTGGTGTTGTGGTCGCAAGCGCGGCTACTAAGCGCGAGGTCCTACCGTCATCGATCTTAAACATCTGGGCGGAGTCAAAGCGCTAGGCCTTGCGCGACAAAACAAAACATTGTGTTACGCGGCGCGTCATTGTGCACCAGAACCATTATTATGATCATAAATTATTATTTTAATAAAAGGGTACAGTAAGCGGAAGTGCACGCTAAGGATTGTATTGCTGTGAACAAGCGTTACAGGCCATACCTATATCTGGTGGAAGGTACCTAACCCAATGAGATTTTAAATTAAAAAACAATAAGTTCACTTAACAAAAAAAAAACAGTGTAAATAAAACTTTAAACAGCTGATTCGCAAAAGTTCACGTTTGAGGTCAACTAGCTTTATACCTACGAGAGCACTCGACAAAATCGAAACAGCTCGCAGTACCTTAGGCTGATTTTATAAGATTTTTGTCAGTTCGGTTTTTATGTTTATCGCAAAACGATGTGGACCACATATTTCTATGATGTGTCTGTTAGTCGTAAATTCGAATTGATAAGTTACCAGAATAACAATCTTTTCTCTGAGTGTCTTGTCTGTGTGTGTGTATTTGATGTTCTGAATTGAAATGAAAAATCGTATTGTGAACGTGTTTACAATGCTGCGTGAGGAGTGTGTCCAGGACCCCACTTTTTTACCTCGTGTCCACTCTGAAACTCTGCGCCGTGCTCAGGATCTAGCGAGCTGGTGGCGACCAATTTAGTTAGAATCTTAAGAAGTCTATGATATCTTGAACACGTTGGAAATGAAACGGGTATTTGCCTTCATTGTGTATGACACTCCAAGCAAAGTGTTGGGGAACGTTGAATCGTGCTGCTGCGTCGTATGTGCTGGCTGACGGATTTGCTGCAAAGAAGTCCAGTATTTCTTCTTCTTCACGCACTGTATGGGTTGGCGGACGACCGCGGTCATTGGACCTAGGTCGAAATTGATCGTGATCACGTAGACGCTGTGTTGCAGATAACATTGTTTCATAGCATGGTCTACGTGAGTTAGGGAAACGTATTGCGTATTCACGGCAGGCCAACGACACGTTATCATCGCACCTTGCAAGCATCCGCACCATCTCCGTGTACTCAATGTTGGTATAATGGTAAGACATAATACTTAATATGTATGTACTTAATTTACTAATACGCGGGAATTTCGATAGCGGTATACGCGCACGCGTGTTCTTACGAGTAAGGCACTCATGCGACTGTCACCCCGCGACCCCGTGCTGTGCGCCCGCTCGCTTCCTTTTGATCTAGCCGCGCCGGCCGGGCGGCGGCCTTTCGTCGGTCACCGCATAAATGATATAAGCAAAATTTAGACTATGTTTATTTTTTTTGTGTGGAAAAAAAATACTTCGAAATTTGAAAAGTCGTAGAACAAATGTTGTTCAGGGTCATGATATGAAGGCAGGATTAAGAGGTTTCGGGTATTTTTTCAATTTCCCTGTATACATTTTATGTATTTTGAATCGTTAGTTAATAAATTTTAAATGTTGCTTGTAGAGGACTTGTACGAGTACTTATGGGTGGCCAGTGGCCATAAACTTATTGATTTTCGACAGTTTTTCTCATTAATACCTACTATTTCATATGACTGACACATACTTGAGTTTCAGTAGCCTGTATCGGCCTTTAAAGACGAGCGGTAGCACCGGGCGCCTGCGCATGGAGGGGCGCAGTAACAAGCGACGCGGTGGAGAACTTAAGGCCCAAACGCCTGAGCAGTCCCATAAAACAGTGACTTTCTGAATAGATACTACTCGTCGGTAACGGCCAGGTTAATAGGTTTGAAAAAAATATATGTTTATTATAAAATGGTGGACAATAAAATTAGGCCACCTACCAAATGTGTTGTTTTGACAGTGTTTCAAAACAAAAACCTTTTCTTTTAATTTTATATGTATTACGTGTTCATTCTAACATGAAATAATGCATTTTTAAATAAAACAACTTTTTTTCGTAGCAATATACAAGAAATAACAAAAATTAAGTAAAATTGAACTACTACTTCACAATTGTTGACCAGTAAACCCTGAATATGGCACTACATGCTCTTCAAGAATGTCAGTTATGTACCATTCAGCAGTCACAGTTCCTCTTTCTGCGATAAAGAGCTCTGTACGGCCTTCTAAGCTTATGCCTCTCCAGACCAAAACTGAACCACCTCCAAAGCTTACCCTTTCTGATATGGCACATTGTGCATATCGTTCTCCCGGTCTACGGTTTGGACACTTAATCCTTTAAGCCATGTCTTTGTTTGGAGTAGAATGAATATAATAGAATGTAATTTCTTAAAAAAATCATATAAATAGGAGTGGCCTAATGTTTTTGTCCACCAGTTTAGATTTATGAACAAAATTACCAGCTATTGATATTTTCATGCGATTAGTACTTTTGTCTACTATATATGTAAATCAGAAAAGAAAATAGGTAATTTAAAGGTGAGCGGGGCACTATTCAGGCGTAGCTGGCCGCAATTAAATGCACAGATACGCGTAGGTACTGCCGCCTAGGCGGGTACGAGTGTTGTGTCCATTTAATTCCGGCCAGATGTTCAAAGGACTGTGTACCATTCGCATACTTTTTATTAAATTTTATTTTTTTACACTATGATTAAAATACAAAATTATTAAAAAAAAAAACCGCACTTACAAATATTGTTGATATATCTACATTCAAATTTGATTTATACTTATACGTGATTGTTAGAATATGGGATTCCTTTAATTTAATTTGCCTTAATAAAGGTTGATTTACAATGATCGATTAAACCGAACGCATTTGGCATTTCAACTGAATCATTCGGCCGAATACGAATAGGTAGGTACCTACTACAAAATTCTGCCGAGTACCGAATATAACACGAATATTCGGCGCATCTCTAGTACCAACCCACCCTTATTTCGTCACGACGTTTAGTGAAAATTAGAAAAGAAATACCTATTAGTTTTTTTTTTTAAGTTTTTATAAATAGTAGGAGGTAGGTACCTATAGCTATCGGAAAACTTTTTCTTTAGATCAGTTTTCATAATATAGGCACCATTATTATTCGTAACGTTAAGTTATGCAGATAACGTTAAGTTGTGCAATAAAAAAAACAATATAGTACTACCTACCTTAATAAAAATCATCATCAGCGGTGGGTGATGATGGTCTTCAACTCCAGATGATTCTTCCTATTCTAAATAAACTCACTCCTGTCATCCTCCACATTATCAACTATTCCCTTTTCAATGGCTGCTTTCCTTCTGCGTGGAAGAAAGCGCATGTCTTACCTCTACCTAAAGTCCCTAGTCCGTCGTCAGTTTCTCAGTTCTGTCCAATCTCCATACTCCCAATTCTATCTAAAGTCCTAGAGAGTGTTGTCAATAATCAACTGTCTCATTTCCTATCCTCTAATGGCTTGCTAAGTCCTTACCAATCTGGTTTCCGTCCTGGTCACAGCACTGTATCGGCACTAGTTAAGATAACTGATGACATCCGACTGGCCATGGAAAATAGGCTTCTTACAGTATTGGTTCTATTGGACTTTAGCAGTGCTTTTAATTCAGTTGATTTTGACATCCTCTTGGGAATCCTATCCTCTCTTAATATATCTCCCCCTGTAATCGCTTGGTTTAATTCTTATTTTCGTGGTGGCTCGCAGTCGGTTCGCTCAGGAGAGACCTCTTCTGATTGGTGCGACCTAGCTGCGGGTGTTCCTCAGGGTGGCGTCCTTTCTTCTCTTCTTTTCTCTATTTTTATTAATGCTTCACAAAGGTCTTATCTTCACACTACCATCTCAATGCACACGACTTGCAGATTTATCGGTCTTTAAACCTGAAGAGCTTCCTGACGCTATTGATGCCATCAATAATGACCTCAAATATATCTATCAATGGGCTAAAAGTTTTGGACTCTTAGTCAATCCAACTAAGTCACAAGCGATCATTGTTGTAGTTAAATACAGACGTACCTATGTACAATCGGCGCTATGAACTTTTTATACTTACTTAGTTATTAAGGAACTTGGGGCACCCCGACTCGGACAGAACAGATAGATGGAGATGTTGAGCGAATGAAGCGAGCGACCCGTCAGTGATCTTTGCCGTGTCTACTCGTTTTCTTATGACTTTGAAAGATCGACATCGTTCTCTTAGAAAATTAAAAAATATATCTATACACTTAGGTAGGTACTGTAACGCAGCTCAGCTCGTCGGTAGGGTCGTATAGGGATTCTTCTATGAAATCAAACACTTCGGGCGGCGCACTCTTATATTCAACACTGAAAAAACAACACACATTCTTTTTTTCTACCAACTTTCAAACCTATTCTAGAACAGCATAATCCTTCGAATTATATTTTACAAGCCAGTTCGTTGGTTACATAAAAAAAGCAACTCATGCGATCTCCTTTCGATATCACAGTACCTACTGCTGAAGTTACGAGGACGTGCTTCTAGACACCCCATTCCTCATGTCATCAAAAATAAGTAAAGACCCCCCTACCCCACTCTAATGCTTACGTAATACTTGAATGGCCCCAAACTCTCATAAAAGCGCGTAAGGAACAACAAGCAGTCCAAACCTTGCTGCCTGCAGGCCCCTCCTTATGGCGATCGAAAATCGTTGAGCGCCCTCTGACGACCGATTGCTCATCTAATGCTGGTGGAGTGAAACTGGATAAGTTCTTGATTTCGACCATGGACTAAACCAAGGTTGAAATCGAGAAATAACTTCCGCTAAGTGCTGCAATTAGGTACGGGCTCAGCGCTGCTGCACCCGCGCTGTGCAAATTAAATCCACTCAAGGTGGTGTACCTATCTATTCTTGCTTACTTGTATCCGTAGTTCTCAAGCTTTTATTATTTGACCGACGAAAAGTCTTCTATACCTTCATAAATGAAAAATAAGGGTAAAAAAACCTAACATATCGCTTAAAATCTATTTTATAGGTTCTATTGAGTCTCGGGTAAGCAAAGTATAAACATAGCGCGGACATTTTTATGAGGTGTAACGCTACTTTGAGATCTCAAAACCTTTAAATATTTTGCTTGGGCGGCTACTGCGAATCAACTTTTCGAATTTCAGAGGCAAAAAAAGGTGTTAGCTAAGGGGTTATAGTTATCCATTATTTATTTTACAGTTCGCCATCATCCGCTGCTGACCTGGTTACCGACGCGGCCCAGCCGGGCGCCGCCGCTGAAACCGATGAAGCCCAGCCCGAGGCCGGCGCCGGGTCTGATGCAGAGTCCAACGACAGACCTGGCAACAGGCCCCAGGTCGGCGCCGACGGTCGCGTGTACCATGGATTCACGCCCATGGAGCTGTTGACTACCGACGACGAGGGCTCCGATCCGGAGCTGGACGACGACGCGTACGAGCGCTACGAGTTCGATGTGGACCAGCCGGCCTTCGAGCGGCGCGACGAGAGGCGCGCGCGCGGCCCTTCGCGCTACAGCCCTCCATGTCTAGGCGAGTAGGGTGACACCGCGCGAGTCACAGAGCGCTCCGCTTGCCGAACCCGACTCGGAGCACCTCTTCAAATAATTTTAGGTTAGGTATTTATAAAATTTGTAATCCATAAATAAAATTAAACGATATTTATTCCTACTTTGTTTTATTGAATCCTACATAACCAATAGATAGGTAGATATCTAGGGTATGATCGCTTAGGCAGCCTTGGCAGGTAACAGGTAGCCAGGTAGGTTACAAAAGTGTGTAATAAGTATTGCTATCTATACATATAGAGTACCTAGTTACCTAAATTAATCATTTTTTTTAAAGTACCTAAGTATGTTATTCTGGATGGTATTATCAATAATAATAAGAAAAGTCATTTTGAATTTTAGTTCCAATGTCAATGTCATCATGAAATTCTTAGACGAAAGATTTATCAATTATTATGTTTCTTATTAATTCACATACTGTGTGGTCGGGTAATGTAGATAAAATGCACGGAAGACCTAGTGTACATTACCCCAGCTGGAAAGTTGCACGTAGAGCGATATGAGTGGAAGGTATAATTAGTGCGTCATCTGGTGTAGATGTGCGCGACATATAAAATTAGTGCGTCTTGTCGTTTTGAAAAAAAAAGGGGAAAAACGATTCCAGCTAGAGTAATGTTACCCCAGCAAGAAAATTTTTAAAAACTAATCGGAGAGAAAAAAATTGTATATGAGCAGGTAGTTTATGCTTGTGCAAAGATGTGCCCCGAAAATATAATCGGTGCGTCTTCAGGTTTTCGAGATATTGCATTTCCTGCTGGAGTAACGTTTTGCAGAATCGTGTATCATCCAAAGAAATCATGTGTATTTAGGTTTCATACAGTACCTACAAATATTTTCAGTTTTTTTTTAAGTTAAAAATTGCTGGATCCCTGAACACGCGGGGCCCCCAAATGGGGGGTTAATCTGTAGCATTTGCTACTCTTGCTACATGGCTAATCCGCCACTGAGTGCCATCTAACCTTTGCATGAATGTTGACTTTCCTAGCAGCTACCGTAGCTTTGTACTCAATGAACTGCCCAAAGTTTAAGGAAATTTGAACTCCCAAGAGCTGAAGGCGGTCGATACACTCCAAGGATACATTCTAAAAAGCAAGAGCAAAGGTGATCAGGCAGATTTGGCAGTGAACGGACATGCTTGAGTTTTGGCAGCATTGAATATCGTGGCTAAATAAGCGACATACGTTTAATTGTTAAATAAACATGCATCATATATTTTTTTTTTATAGCCCACATTATCCCACTGCTGAGCAAAGGCCTCCCTCCACTCCTTCCAACGATCACGGTTCCTCTCTTTCTCATTCCAGTTCTTAAGGAAGCCATCCAGGTCGTCTCGCCATCTCCTTCGTGGTCTGCCTCGGCCCCGCGTTGCTGTGTCCGGGCACTAATCCAGCGTTTTACGCGCCCACAGCTCGTTAGACATGCGGCAGACATTTCCTGCCCAGTCCCATTTAAGTTGGGCAGCCTTTTGAGCCACATCAACAATTTGCGTTTTGGAGCGCAGTGTTGTGTTTCGAACATGATCCAGTAGCTCTTCCAGGCATTCTCTGTTCGGCGTGTTATTTCTCTTCATCATAATATATCGCATACTTATTATTTTCATGAATAATCAAACGTATCAACTCCGTTTAAGTGGCGTACAGCTAGGGTGAACAGCTTCAATTTTTTTTAATACGGCCTCCTTTTTGTTTTGAAGCCGCTAGAAGCTAGTTTCAAATATACCTACTGAAGTATGAAATTTATCTATTAGTGGTTCGTGTTGTTGTATTAGTTAGTTATATCTAGTATTCAAAGCGTATGATTTTACAATCAGACACTTATTATACCTATTATTATTAAAATTAGGTCATATTATTATTTCTAACAAATGTTTGAACGCGACTGTACAGACCAAAACTTAGGCTTAACACGAACAATAAAGAAGGTCATGTGTATGTACTAATCCGTCGCTTTTTTGTGACCATTCGAATTTGGTCGGGTAGCCAGCCGTTATCTACATGTTTGCTTTTTTGATTATATTTTCATATTTACGAAACATTCGAAGCTGTATTTCCACTATATATCACTTAATTATACGCACTAATTATTGCTGTACACCTTCACATCTTGAATTGAGCCAGTTTCTTGTACGTTGACGTCAAACTTAGGGCACCATCGTCTCGACTTTTAGCAGGATTATTCAATAACGCACGCATGTGCGCTTTTGGAACTGATATGTGCTTATAGTAAACGTCTAGCGGGACTGAATACCGTTTTCAGAGAGCTCATTAGTTTTCTCGTTAAAGCGCTGTGATATTTTTTCGATTTTTCAAAAAAGTGCAATCACTCGAGAATTATAAATATTTCTATGAATCTAATTCTGTCACATATGCGCACATATCAAGAGCTACCTGTGTATGTTTATAGTACAGCCGCACATACCATAGTTTTAGAGATACACGATTCTGCAAAACGTTACTCCAGCAGGAAATGCAATATCTCGAAAACCTGAAGACGCACCGATTATATTTTCGGGGCACATCTTTGCACAAGCATAAACTACCTGCTCATATACAATTTTTTTCTCTCCGATTAGTTTTTAAAAATTTTCTTGCTGGGGTAACGTTACTCTAGCTGGAATCATTTTTTCCATTTTTTTCCAAAACGACAAGACGCACTAATTTTATATGTCGCGCACATCTACACCAGATGACGCACTAATTATACGTTCCACTCATATCGCTCTACGTGCAACTTTCCAGCTGGGGTAATTTACACCGATATCACAATGTACTGGGATCGGTCCATCATCACTGACAGGACTATTGTAGCCAATAAACCTGATATAGTGGTGGTGGACCGAAGCGAGAGGCGTGCAATGATTGTTGACATATCCGTTCCGCATGACGAGAACCTCGTGAAAGCTGAGAAAGATAAACAAATCAAGTATATCCACTTGGCTCGCGAGGTTGTCGACATGTGGGATGTAGACTCGGCGATCATTGTACCGATAGTCGTGTCGGGTAATGGCTTAATAGCCAAGAGCCTCGACCAACATCTGAGGAGGCTCGCGTTAGGTAGCTGGATCAAGGGCTTGATTCGGAAAGCGGTACTCCTGGACACGGCTCGTATTGTTAGGAGGTTCCTTTCTCTGGAGCCCTGACCGCGCTGAGTGCTTGGACCCTGTTCCCGATACCTGTGGGACACTATTTTTAGGGTTCCGTTGCCAAATGGCAAAAAACGGAACCCTTATAGATTCGTCATGTCTGTCTGTCTGTCTGTCTGTCTGTCTGTCCGTCTGTCCGTCCGTATGTCACAGCCACTTTTTTCCGAAACTATAAGAGCTATACTATTGAAACTTAGTAAGTAGATGTATTCTGTGAACCGCATTAAGATTTTCACACAAAAATAGAAAAAAAGCAATAAATTTTGGGGGTCCCCATACTTAGAACTGAAACCCAAAAATTTTTTTTTCGTCATACCCATACGTGTGTGGTATCTATGGATAGGTCTTCAAAAATGATATTGAGGTTTCTAAAATAATTTTTTTCTAAATTGAACAGTTTGCGCGAGAGACACTTCCAAAGTGGTAAAATGTGTGTCCCCCCCCCTCTAACTTCTAAAATAAGAGAATGTTAAAACTAAAAAAAATATATGATGTACATTTACATATAAACTACCAACGAAAATTGGTTTGAACGAGATCTAGTAAGTAGTTTTTTTTTAATGCGTCATAAATCGAAAAAAATACACTATTATTAAAACATCGATCAAAGTTACAACGAACAACAAGAACTTTTATATTATGTTACTTGCTGCTACGGAACCCTCCATGGGCGAGTCCGACTCGCACTTGGCCGGTTTTTTATATTTTTAAATGTTTTTTTTTATTTTTATTTAAATATTTAAAAATATAATTTATATGTTAAGTGAAATGAATAAACGAATAATAATAACAATGAAACTTTCAGTAGTGCCATTAGGATGGTGCAGTGGACAAGGGATTCACCCCGTTGTCCATGGCTAAAGAGAACTGGCGCAAACCTGTAGTTCTTACTACTGATGACCGCAAGGAAGTATGGAAAGGCAAGGAGCTCCACGGGCGCTTTTTTCGGGCTCTTCATGAGCCTGACGTAGATTTTTCGGCGTCCGTGGCCTGGTTACGATTCAGCAACCTCTTCGGAGAAACTGAAGGTTTTGTCTGTGAGTTGTCTTGACGAACAATTACTGGAGACATATTATGAAGGACGGGACTATTGACGTGTATTGGTTGTTCTCGTCTGGCTAACGGCGAGTACTTGCACAGGCATTACCAAGTAGCCAGGATTCTTCACCAGCAACTTGCTTTCAAATACAACCTTGTGGATTCTGAGGTACCGTACTACAGGTATGTGCCCGACCCAGTTCTTGAAAATGACCATGTCACGATGTACTGGGATCGGTCTATCATTACTGACCGGACTATTGTAGCCAATAAGCCGGATATTGTGGTGATAGACCAATTAGCGCGCCGCGCAATGATAGTCGATGTCACCATCCCGCATGATGAGAATCTCGTGAAAGCTGAGAAAGAGAAACAAATAAAATATCTCGACTTAGCACACGAGGTTGTCGACATGTGGAATGTGGACTCGGCTGTCATTGTGCCGATTGTCGTGTCCGTCAAAGGCCTTATAGCCAAAAGCTTCGACGACCACCTGTCGAAGCTGTCGTTGCGTGGTTGGATCAAGGGCCTGATACAGAAGGCAGTACTCCCCGATACGGATCGCATTGTGAGGAGGTTCCTGTCTCTGGAGCCCTAACTACCGGTAGCGTGGACCCTGCTCCCGACACCGGCGGACCACTATTTTTTACATTTTTAAATGTTTTTTTATGTTTTTTTTTTTTAATATTTAAAAATGTAAATTATATGTAAAATAGAAAAATAATAAAATGCTTTATTTGTATTTTAGACAATTTTTTACAATTATTATACTCCTGTAGCGACATCTATGGCGCCACATAAGAACTACGAAGAAAGTACGAAATCCTGCATCGCGCAATCAAAGTTCTCCGCGCGATTTGAACATATACGACAGCCCAAAATCATCTATCGGGCAGTTGCCCACCAGACCATAACACCTATCTGGTCGGAGGATCCTCCCTTTTCAACGGAGGTATGTGGGACTTTACTCTCTGTCCCGCCTACCTCCGAACTGGTGACCCTCGACAAAGAACGTCAGCGCAGCCTTCGTGCAGCTACTACTTCGTGACGTTATCATCACTTCCTCAAGCTTTCGAGAAGCGAGCCATACAGCCAGCACCCACGGCTATAGAGGGTATCCTGACCACCAGCATGCCTACCTGGTCATACCTGGTCATCACCTTCAGCCTCATCAGCGACCTTGGCTTGGCACACCGCACTTTCGGCCAGTCACATGAAGAGCTATGAAGAACCTCTCCTGGTCGACGCCAGCAGTCAAGCCCTACGTCGCGCAGCACCGCTCCGACTCACTGGAGCCAGCAGCACAACTCCGACTCACTGGAGCCTGCAGCATCATCCCGACTCACTGGGACAGCACCACCCCGACTCACTGGGGCATCATCCCGACTCACTGGGACATCATCACCCCGACTCACTGGGGCATCATCCCGACTCACAGGGATAGCAACACCCCGACTCACTGGGGCATCACCGCAGACAGTTCCGACTCACCGCGAACTATGCGGCACCGGTTCCGACCCACTGGAACCAACCTAAGCTGGCCTGGCGCGCATCAAGAACCATCGATCTCCGATCTCCGGAGGGGAGTGATGTAGCGACATCTATGGCGCCACATAAGAACTACGAAGAAAGTACGAAATCCTGCATCGCGCAATCAAAGTTCTCCGCGCGATTTGAACATATACGACAGCCCAAAATCATCTATCGGGCAGTTGCCCACCAGACCATAACACCTGTCTGGTCGGAGGATCCTCCCTTTTCAACGGAGGTTTGCGGGACTTTACTCTCTGTTCCGCCTACATCCAAACTCCTACCAAACTGCATAGCAGTTTGTTGGCAGACGTACCTCCCGCGTTATTAAATTATTTATATTGCAAACATTGTCATTACACACAAATATCATATTCAATTCAGTTCAAAACAATTTAATTCAATTCAGTACAATTTAATTTAATTCAATTTTCGTTACAAAATATATTGCTATTATTATAATATTTAGGAATCTATCATGTTTTCACTGAGTAGGTACACTTAGGAAATATTTCGTCGTTTTATATTTAAACACCCGTTTGGAAGTTGACACATTTTCGATGTCTGCAGGTAGACTGTTAAATATTGTAGGAACTAAACTTTTATCACATCTTTGTCCATAATAATTATTGCAAGTGGGCACTTCGAACGTTTTACATTGTTTTGTACCTACGTCGATGCCTTAATTGTAGTCCTGATTTTGTACTCTTGGTGACAGTAATGATCCAATGCAACTAATAGCGCTACCCTCTCATGTACCGGCAGGATTTTAGATTCAACAATCAATTTCTCATAGTTTGTTTTTTTACGTGGGTAGTCTGGTTTTCTTTCATCGTAGTTTGGTTTTATTGTCTGCCAATTTTTTTATAAATCTAATTTGGAAGGCTTTAATTTTATCCAAGTATGTTTTAAACGTACGTCCATAACATGCCAGTCCATAAGAAAGCAGCGAATCCACCAGCGCATAGTATACAACTAACAAAGTAGCCCTGTCCAGCACCACACTGAGCTGGTGGAATTTTACAAGAACCGATCGTAATTTATCACAAAGTTTTATAATATGCGTTTTCCACGAGAAATTGGTGTCTATTATTAGGCCTAAGTACTTATAATCCTCCACCACCTCGATAGCCGCACATTCACACTGTGGGACACTGCCGTCGCACTCGCTATGCAGACAGAGCTGTGTCCCACAATGCGCGGCGAGCGTCCATTATTTTTATAATAAGGTGAGCGTATGTGCATACATTTGGTTTTCTTTATGTTAATAAGTATTCCGTTATAATGCTGTCCACCTTATAATATTCGTGAAATCGGCTTGAATTTTGTTTTCTATAACATTTAGATCATTGTCAGCGTACACCAGCCATGTATCGTCTGCATACATATATATATGTATATGACAGTTCTGCACCACATTGCATATGCTGTTAACATGCATAATAAATCCGACCGGACCATAGACCGACCCTATGGGCACACCACAGGATAGGTCTAGCTTCCCCGACCACTCCATCGACCACAGTTCTCAGCGTCCGACCTGCGAGGTACGCATGAAGCCAGGTATTAAGTGGCCCCGCGACCCCACACTCCTCCATAGCCTGAAGCAGCTGTCGGTGCTCCAGGGTCTCAAATATGGCTGCAGCCGACTTCTTTCTATTTCATAAACTCAAATTACCACTTCGTGGCACTCGTTTTCAATCTGTAGAAGACATAAAGGAGAATTCGCTTCGAGAACTGAACTCAATTTTAGAAACAGCGTTTAAAAAATGTTTTGATGATTGGATTATTCGTTGGCGTAGGTAAGTGTATCGTTTCTGAAGCGGCATACTTTGAATGTGATAAAATAAATTTGGATGAATAACAAAAATTTTGTGTAGATATTATTGATCTTTTCCCGGTACTTTCTTGACAGAGTAGTAAGCTTCTCAATTATTCGAATAACTAGTTGCTTGTTCTAAAACTAGGTCGATCATGAGGAAGATCAAAGTAAGAAACCTCATGGTGGCTTTAATTCAAGTATTTTATAGACACCTTTTACAATAGATACCTATCATTGATTATAGTTTGTCACAATAACATACTTAATTAGAAACAAGTCACAGTATAACAAATAGGTACACAGAATCAATACAATCATTAGCAATAATATTAAACGACTTAGGTGAACTTTGGTAGTCAGTAAAAGTCTAGGGCTGAACAGCAAGTGAGTGGATTTTAATAGAAACCAGTCGTATTTATAGGAAAGGGTCGATCTGTTTGACAGACAGACAAAGTAAGATCCGTTTTTTTCCTTTTGGGGTAGGTACGGAACCGGAAAAGTAAATGCAAAACACAAAGAGACCAAGTAATTTCTAAAAAAGAGTAATTACAAAGTTTATTAGAACTTACCTATAATTCAAGTTAATCAGAACACAGTTCAAAGTAGCCCTTTGTGTCGCACTGCAGGGCAAAGGCCTCCCTTCCGTTATTCCACTCTTTTCTGTCGTTAGCCACTTCTGGCCAATCCTTAAGGTAAGAGTCCAAATCGTCACGCCATCTCCTTCTGGGCCTACCGCGTCCTGCTGTTCGGAATCCAGTCAGTACCTATTTGTTTTCGCCCAATTTTGTTGCGACATGCGGCAGATGTGACCTGCCCAGTTCCATTTTAATTTGGCGGCTGAGTCTCCTACGTCTCCGACTTGTGTTTTGGAACGAAGTATATTGTTCCTTATGCGATCTGTCCTTTTGACCCCGAGAATACTTCGTTCCATTGCTCGCTGGCAGACACCGAGTGCAGCAGTGCAGTGCAGTGTAATCCGTTTTAAAACTGCAAATTTTATAGGTGAGGAAGGACCAATAATTATTAAGTAGATAACTAAATATAATAATTAGTAGTTTTGAAATCAAATTATGTAAAAGGCCATTATCTTCAAAATTAAATACTTAGAATAAATATTGTAGGTAGGTATTTATTTGGATTAGAATTTATGTTTGTACAGACACCTTCCCAAATTATGCATTATTTTAGAACAAATTTGACTGCCCTGAAAAAGGATAAAGTGAGTCAACATTAACCTTTCGTATGCCGTAATTAGAGACACAAAAAGTTATTTTGTCCCGCGTAGATCCGCGTTCCGGACATACAACGGGTTAAAAGATAGACATATGTTATTGCAGACTTTTTTGTAGTAGGTATAATTCTTCCTATCGTATAATTCTATTGTCTTAGGTACTATTGTGTCTCTAATTACCACGATTGAAAGGTTAACTGACTAAAACCACACCTGTGTCCTTTGGTTGCCCTTTACGTTTTAAGACCACAGGTTTCCTTTTTAGAAAATGCCTGCGGCCCTAGCAGGTCTCGATCCTGCTAGGCCGCTACAGTATGCTAACATCTCTTTGAGTAGCACGTGGAACACTACGTGCTGTCGATGACTTGGGCTCGTCGTTCGCGAGCCCACGCCTGGTGTGGCCTGGGTCGCGGAGGCTGGGGCACGAGTTACCTTGAGGTCTCACCAGAACTCCGACCATCAAGCCGCGACTTGTCGAGGCAGCGGAGTTTCGCCCCAGCGCGACATTGGCTTGCCAAGGCTAAGGCTTGCTTTACACAGCACATCCGTCCATATAAAATATTGGGCATTCTTCTACATCCGGTTAGACTTCAATACCCAGCTGTCACAGAATGCTCAATCAGCAAGTGAGACCGTGCGCGGTGGCAGTCCGAGCCACGAGTGTTGGAGTGGTTGCGCCTGGTTGCACGACGGCGCGACTTGAACTAGAACTATCTCTTTCACTCGCGGCTCGGAGTTTCGGTCGTCGCGCGTCGGGCTGATTCGGGCTCGCTCGGAGTCGTTTGGGCCTCGCGACTCGCGGTATAGCCGCGGGCCGCCAACCCACCGCACCGCCAGCCGCGCACGCTCTCCGGGTCAACTCGGTTTGCAGATATTTTGACTCGGGCCCATCGTACAGACGTTTATCGTATTCCATGTTTACAGATAATAGAAAATTATCTGTTTCAGAGTGTTAATGTGGTCGACCGTCGAGAAGTTTTTACGGAAACCAGCTTGTTCAACTGGTTGGTTCTTGTCTATCACTTTTGTTATTCTTCGGAGTAGAGTTGATGTGAAAACCTTGTAGAAACAAGACATCAGGCTAATAGGTCTATAGTTTAATATTAATTTTGGGTCTCGTTTCTTGCACAGAATTGTTTCTGAGCATGACCATTGAATAGGTATTTTTTTCTGATGTAGATAATAATGTCAAATTAAATAGTTTGTGTAGTGGTCCAGTTAATTTATCTATTCCTCCCAATAATCTCATTTGTCACGCCGTCCAGGCCCGGACTTTTTTCTTTAGGTTTTTGATTGATAGTTCCACCTCGCTCTCTAGGAAAGGTTGGACCGGGTCGTTATTCCCATTTAGTGTTTGTCTGTTCTTCTTGACGGGTTTCGCTGTAGAGTTTCGTATAATTTTTTTTTATTAGGGATGGGTGGTTAAAATTATAAACTGTTTTCTTAAAGAAATCATTTTATTTCCATTACAATTGGACATCTGTTATGTATCTTTGGAATCTATTACTTATCATAAAAGGGAATTAAGTCGGCGACAAACCAGTGGAGCATGGATACATAATAATCTGCACAAGCTGATGAACAAGACACGAGCGGCCCGCGCGCGGCGCCAGCGCGGTGCGCGGAGCTGTGCGGCGTGCCGGCACTCTGGACGCTATTGTCTCACAGCGGCGATCGAAACTTGCTGTTTGCATGCCCCGATCACTCAATTCATAATTCAGAGTATTTGCCAATCTCTACTGTAGCCTATACTCAATTAAGAAACCGGGGCCTAGTAAAGACTAAAGGATAAATTAAGATAGTAGAAAAAAACATGTCTTGAAGACATACATAATTATAGATATTCCTAAAAAACTATACGTTCCGGGAAATACGAAGTCAATGAAAGCACGATGCTGAGATGGAGTACAAAACGGTTGCAACTATGGAATCATTTGCCGATTACTTAATAAACATTAACCACTGCAAGCGATTCCAACGAAATGGAACTGAGAGTTGAGGCTTGTCGGTCCGCGCCACGCCTCATGTCATCAATGAATACAATAGGTAAATTTTATTTGAAATATTAAATTTGATGTGGTGGTAGTTTTAATATATAAATAATACTGCAAGGTGCAGAAAAATAACACTTAACTAGATTTTCTTCTATGAAAGGTTCGTGTGAATGATGATCGAAGCGAATACCTCTTCTGGGTTTATTATCGCCCACAGTACATGTTGAGTAGGATGATTATTTACTGGAAAATTGATATTTTTTTTGTATTGTGGTATTATTATTTTTGGAAGTGCAAATAGTTCATCAAATTGCGAAAGTAGACCGCTATCTCTTTGTACGTCAATCGTGTTAGTACATATATCTAAACAGAGATAGTGGCCCAAATGAAATACATAAAGTTACATAAAAATCATTCCATACAAATCTTAGTTTGAAAAATGTTCTTCAAAACACTCTAGCCTGGCTCCTACTACGCATAACTCGCACTGGTGGAGGGCTGCTTGCCACAGTCTCCCGTCAGGCTGCGAGATCACCTCTACTAAATCTGCCAATCAAAACTCTCTTTTTATTGGCAGATTTAAGTTTTTAATTATAGTTAAGTTTCAAAAATAAATAAAGTACTGTTTTCGTATGTGTCGTAAAACGTCCCGTTGTTTGATACAGCTGCTAGGCATTAGGTATACATTGATCAAAATATTTGTTTTAAACCTTCTGCCTTCTCACGACGCACCACGGGTATGCGTGGACACCTAGCCCCGAGCGAGCGCGCGACTCACGACACTCTCATCAATATATTAAAAGTTAGCGAACTATAATTATTTTTGGTTAATACGAGGGCGTGTCAATAAGTCCGTGACTTTTCGTATTTCCCGCCTTTAAATGGAAAGGGCAACACTGGTTCTGTCAACAATCCTCCATCATGGACTCCTGGCAAAATTTGAACAAGCTGCTTAATTTAGTTTGTTTTTGACAGCTGTTGATGGCAGACTACCACGTGATTTGAGAAAAAAATGGAAAAAAGTGGATATAGTGTGCTCATTACGCATTATTTTTTGCGGAAAAAAACCATCACTCAAACCAAAGCTAAGCTTGAAAAATACTATGGGAACTCTGCACCATCAATTTCCATGGTAAAAAAACCGGTTTGCTGCATTTCTTTGTGGCCGTACCTACAAGCACAAAAAATGCAGAACGTTCTGGACAGTCAGTTCTCGTCTCCATACCCGAAACCATCGAAAAAATTCACGTTGTGGTGTTGTGATGTTGGTCGACCGGAGACTAAAAGTACGAGACATTGTGGAAGCCATAGGCATCTCACATGGCTAAGTGGTTTCCATTTTGAATGATCACTTGGGTATGAGAAAGCTTTCCGTAAGATGTGTGCCGCGTTTGCTCACAATCGACCACAAATGCACTCGTGTGAAAAATTCCCAGGAGTGTGACGTTGTTCAATCACAATATGGACGAGTTTTTGCGCTATTTCATAACCTTAGATGAAAAGTGGATCCGCCACAACACACCAGAAACCAAACAGCAGTTAAAATAGTGGGTTTGTCGAGGTAAATCGGTGCTAAAGAAGGCCAAAGTTGCTTTGTCAGCCAATAAAGTTTTTTGGGATGCACTGCGGTATAATCCACATTGACTATACTCGTATTCAAAAGGTTAAAGCAATCAATGGTGAATATTATGCCAACTTATTGAGCCGATTTGACGAGGATTTGAAGAAAAAACGACTGCGTATGGCCAAAAAAAAGTTTGTTTTCACCAGGACAATGCAAGGGTGCACACATGTGCAGTTTCCATGACTAAAATCCATTAATTAGGCTACAAATTACTGCTTCATCCACCCTATTCTCCTGATTTAGCTCCGAGTGACTACTTCTTGTTTCCAAACCTAAAGAAATGGCTCGGCGGAAAGTGATTTGACTCCAATAATGAAGTCATCTCGCAAACAAGTAGATATTTTGAAGACCTCCACAAATCATTTTCTTTGAAAGAAACGTTGAACAAAGTGTATAGAGCTCAAAGGAGACTATGTTGAAAAATAAAATGATTATTTACCCAAAATCCTGTGTTACAACCAAAAAGTCACGGACTTATTGACGTGCCCTAGTATGTCGGTAGTTCAAGAAATCATTGTATTAAGACTTGAAGGTAAGTCGATTACATAATATTAAAACACTAGTGTCGCACGGGTGTAATGCTGATTCCACCGCAACCGCTATGTCTTTTTAATTCATTAATACCCGCGCGAACGCCGGCGTTCGCGCACCCATTGTCTTTCTATTGTGTCTGTAATTCTCACGATTGAAAGGTTAAATCTATAATATCTTCGAAAACATTCATTTAAATTACAGCTATAAAGGGCCATATTGATCTATATTAAATGCACAAAGTATTTAGGATACTAAATTGGATAAGGATTAATTCTGTATTGCTTAAAATCGCTTCGTATTTAAGCCATTATTTCTCGTAAAAAGTAAAGGATATTTTTGGGCTATCCCTAATAAACAGACAGATACCATCGCGGACTTTTTTGTAGACCTTTTTAAGGTGTACAATACTAGTACATTATTTTGATCTATCTCGTAGGTTCAGCCAACGTTCGCAATGTAAGCGCTAAATGTGTTTATTTACGACGTCACATTAGAAACCGCTAAAATAATGAGGATTTCTTTACTATGTAATGCATGTATTATACATAAAAACCTTCTTCTTGAATCACTCTATCTATTAAAAAAAAACCGAATCAAAAGCCGTTGCGTAGTTTTAAAGATCTAAGCATACATAGGGATAGACAGCGGGAAGCGACTTTGTTTTATACTATGTAGTGATTAACGTAATGCAGTCAGTAGGGTAATGGCTGTGCCATTTCAAAGTTGTCTGAAAACTAAATTATTAATAACAAAACGGTTTTATCGTTAATTTGCGTCTTGGAAGGTCTTAAGATCGGACTCTTCATTGGTAACATGGTGTTTTTTTTTAGGTAACAGTGACACAATAAAATATACATTTTATTCAATATTTTGTCATTACATCGAGCTGTGCAGCCACTATCAAAGGACAATAAAGGCCAGTTACTTAGTTATATGTTGGAGACATTACAAGTATCAGAACTGAAGATTACAAGCAGGAACACTCTAACAATATTAAATAAATAAGATTTTAAAAATTGTTCTAATAATCCTCCGGAATTAAAATGACGAATTTATTGAACGAGTAACCAGCTGTAGCGGATAAGAAAGTGTACCCTCTGGGTGTGGGTGCAGACCAGCAGGACGAGCAGCAGGAGCCGCGCCCTCTCCGCGGAGACTACACGTACGAGGTTCAATCTAAAATAGAATCAACAAGCGAATACGCACAGGAAAGGCATACATGTTACATAATATTACAAAGGTAGCACCAGGGTGGTGTCCAGGAATTAAAATAATGTAAACCTAATGAACATTTTGCTAACTTCAGATCCTGTAATATCTAACATCAGAATTGAGGTAAGTACTTAATGTTTTACAAGAACCACAAGTGGTGTCATTTGAGAAGTGAAACATGATAACCTCGCCACCCGCGGGGGCTACTTCAATACCACACGACGACCTCAAAATAAGAATCATGTTGTGAGAAAGCAAGGAACAGTTGCCTTCTGTAGGGAACTAAGTCCGACCAACTGATGCACACACCACGAAAGTGCACTGTCCAAATAGTGCCCATTTAGATAAATACAAAGCAGTAGGTTCTGAGCCAATGACCTAATCCAAGTCATAGCACCACTGCCAGCGCTGCTGTCGACAAGTCTAATCGATAAGTTTGTACCATACATTCACTAACTTAACATTGACCGTTCTAAATACTAATCCTGTGGGCTGTGCGCGAAGGGGTTCAAGTTCGTCGGCTATCACGTCTAAGAGTCGCTGCACCTGCAGCTGTAGCCGCGCATGCTTCCTGTAAATCATTCGGAGACTGGCTCGACATCCTACGAAACTAAACATGCTCTATTTACTAAATTAAGGCACTATTTGGACAGAGCTCCACAGGCAACATTTGCTGTGGAGCAGAGCAGATTCTAAATGCAAATTATCCTTTGAGGAACACTTCTGCTAATCATTATTTAAACTAAGAGTCCATTTAAATATTACGCCAGTAGACTTTAAGGAAATCGCTCAGCACCTTTCCGGCGTATGTATTCGTTTCAGTTTTACTCAGTCAAGCGGAACTTGCGTGAGAGAGAGTAAACAATTTGTTTTGGCAAATCTTTGAAAGTATACAATAGACGAGGGTTATGAGAGAATGCGCCGCTCGAGCTGCGTCCAGAGTGCGGCGCGGGCCTCGTGTGATACAAAACTCTTAACGATACATTGAGTACTAACATAGCTTGCAGGGTCGTACAAGTACCTACTTTAGAGGAGTTACGTACATTTATTATAATAATAAAGACTAGCATACACATGTGAGCGGGGCGCGGGCGCGGCCGCCGGCTGCCGCGCCCGCGCCCCTTATACAACGTTCATGTTAATGTTTTCATTCCGATACAATTTTTACCGATTGTAATATTATATTCATTTTACTAAAGTATCTTACGATTTCGATTAATACAAATAATATTAAAGAAAATATTGAGCATAATTATTATTACATTACTTATAAGCCGTATCACAGTACGCTAACTTAAAATAGTTGATGTTTGAGAACTTTACTTGTTCGCATTATAATATAACAAAATAATAAAAGTATTTATATAGGATTCAATATGCGCAAGAACGGTATATCGAATATAGTGATGGCCGAGTCATGACGCACAACTAAGTATACATTAACGTTATTGTATAGGCCCAATACAAACCAATAGTAGACAGTCTTCAACGAGTGCACGAGGGCGCGCCCCTCTCTCCCTCCAGCGAACAAGCGTCGTCATTGGTCCGAGTCGAACGAGTCCTAACGTTGATACTAACTACATATTTATAAGTATAAAGGTATGATTCCGAACCACGCTGCACGCAGCAGTGCTGCCGCAGTAGTGCTGCCACTAAGGTGCTGCCCAGCAGTGCTGCCTGCCGCGCTGATTCCGAGCAACGCGGCAGTGTCGCTCTGTTCGTGGTGATGCGTTGTTGTGTATTCGTTAGTTTACTTTGAGTTGACAAGATGTCGATTGATGACCAACTTTTATTTATACTGTTGGAAGAGGAAGAAGATGACGATGATTTGTTGTTGCTTTATGTCAATAGTAAAAGAAAAGCAACAGTCTCGTTTTATAAAAGCAGACAACGGGAAGGATATTACAAGACGCTGATTAAAAACCATTTAATAAGTGGTGAAGAAAAATTTACTATTTATTAATAGGTACTCTTGCTGCGGCGGCATACGCGTCACTACTGGTCTGTCGCGGCGGTAGGGCGACACTGACGCGCAGCAGTGCTGCCGCTACATTGCTGCCGCGACATTGCTGCCTAGCTCGGAATGTAATCTCATATAAGCCAATAGAAATTGTACGGGGACCAGTAGTGTCGCGGCAGCACTGCTGCGGCAGCACTGCTGCGTGCAGCGTGGTTCGGAATCGTACCTTTAGTTAAATGCTAAACGAAGGAATACAAAGGTGAGAGCGTGTTTACATCTAGGTCGGGTGCACTCGCGCACGTAAGGAATGTAGGCGGCGCGGCGCGTTGTCTTACTAACAACATTTTGGCACTGATAAATAAACACAATATAAACTAGCGGAACTCATAGGGACTTCCGCACTAATACGATACTTAATACTTGCCGCGTGGCGTGTACTAACACACTACGAACAGAGAGTATTCTTCGTGCTCCACTCATAGTCCGTCATACGATTCACTCGTCGTACTCTCTTTGGTTTGTGGACGTCGCCAGCCGGCACAGCGAGTTCGCTTACTTACCAACTACTGTTGCTACGAAGTGCTACGTGTTCGTTTTGAGATCGGTTACGTTATACTGACAGAGACGGCCAGTCGCGCCGGCCGGAGGCACGCGCTGCGCTCGCAAGATCCGTGTGTCCAGTAGTACATTGCAGCCACTCCACATTTATCTGGAAAGTTTCACGATTGTCTTACTCAAAACTATCAATACCTACTTACTTAGCTCTCTTAAGGCTCATTTAGATGGAGAGAGTTTCTCGACCGTTTCTTGGCGAGAAATCGTACGCTACTATCGCAAGCAATAATCGCCATAAGATTATCGAATCATAATGTTTACATACAGGCAAGAACTAAATTCTCGCCTACGATTATGTCATACGAGATTCGCAAGTACTTTATCGCATGCGATAAATTACTGCGACTGTTTACACAGCGAATAAAATATTAAGAAGATTCTTGCTTACGAGTTCTCGACTTGTATAAACACGATCTCGTATGACATTTTTTCAAGTTCATACGAGTATCGTACAAATCGGTTTGAACCGTTTTGACTTTGAGTGCGAGAGTTGCCATTCGAGTTCAGTGATTGCTACAGTATTGTTCTCAAAATGACACAAAAATCATTTAAATTTGGTACTGCTGATAATGTTAAGTTCATTGAAATGATTAAATGAAAATTGAACTTTCGTTACTCGAAACATATTTTTGAATGTCTCTTCATCTTCCAATTGTAATTCAAGACACAAAGTACTAGATGCTCCAAACGTGTTTCTTCTCGCAATCCATTTTTTAACCCAACATCTTTTTTTCCGTTTTCGTTTTAATAACTCTTGTCTTAGAAGAGCAGATACAATTAAAACACCCTCGCGCACTGCAGTCATGGTAACAACTGGCACAAAACCTCGAAATACGATTCTCGCTTTGAAGTTCTGTTTAGACGGAGACAGATATATTCTATTGCAAGGCGATTGTCGCCCTAGAGGACAGGCGACAATCGTGAGTGTTTGTGACACGGAGAAACTTTTTTATGTTCTTTCGATAATCGTATCTTCGAGTCGAGAAACTCTCTCCGTCTAAATAATAATAATAATAATAATAATAACTTTATTTAACCATTGCTACAAGTATTTCCTTAAAAATTATTACAATGGCCCCCAAACTAGGCGGTGCCTGTATCTTGGGGACTGGAGTTGCGTTATCGTTAAATTAAAATACAGGTTTCTTTTAGGATTACCTACCTAAAAATAAAGTAAGAAAAAAATAGGAGACAAAATAATTTACAAAATAATCATTACAAAGAAATAGAGTAAATAAAAGAGTGTGCGTGTTAGAGGTGTACGGTTGAAGGTGTGTGTATGTTTGTGGGTCGTTACACGTGTAAAGGCCCATTTAGATGGAGAGAGTTTCTCGACCGTTTCTTGGCGAGAAATCGTACGCTACTATCGCAAGCAATAATCGCCATAAGATTTTCGAATCATAATGTTTACATACAGGCAAGAACTAAATTCTCGCCTACGATTATGTCATACGAGATTCGCAAGAACTTTATCGCATGCGATAAATTAGTGCGACTGTTTACACAGCGAATAAAATATTAAGAAGATTCTTGCTTACGAGTTCTCGACTTGTATAAACACGATCTCGTATGACATTTGTTCAAGTTCATAGGAGTATCGTACAAATCGGTTTGAACCGTTTTGAGTGCGAGAGTTGCCATTCGAGTTCAGTGATTGCTACAGTTTTGTTCTCAAAATGACACAAAAATCATTTAAATTTGGTACTGCTGATAATGTTAAGTTCATTGAAATTTATAGAAATGACACATGTTTGTTTCTTTTTTTTGAATAGACGGTCCAATTTCTTGATGCAAATATGAAAATTGAACTTTCGTATGCTCCAAACGTGTTTCTTCTCGCAATCCATTTTTTAACCCAACATCTTTTTTCCGTTTCCGTTTTAATAACTCTTGTCTTAGAAGAGCAGATACAATTAAAACGCTTTCGCGCACTGCAGTCATGGTAATAACTGGCACAAAACCTCGAAATACGATTCTCGCTTTGAAGTTCTGTTTAGACGGAGACAGATATATTCTATTGCAAGGCAATTGTCGCCCTAGAGCACAGGCGACAATCGTGAGTGTTTACACGGAGAAACTTTTTTATGTTCTTTCGATAATCGTATCTTCGAGTCGAGAAACTCTCTCCGTCTAAATGGGCCTTTATACTCATATTATTATATATGATTTTGGTAACTGTTTAGCACAAAATGTTTGTTATTAGTTAATGATATCCTCAGTTTCATCGTACGAGAGGGAGACGAGTATTTTTTTCAACATTTTCTTACATAATCGGTCGCTTAAACTTTGGTTTTTTTTTACGCTTAAATGGGCCTTTAGTGTTCCTTTAAAAAAGGAGGAAGTGGGAACATAGGAAAAGTATAATAATAGGTAGTTCATTTTTATTAATATCTTAATAAGAAATAGGGCTTGAAAGCAACCGGACTGGCTGGAGACTTGTGCGTGCCTACCAGCAGGTGACACCATTCTGGCGCGGCGTCTGGTCGATGTCTGTCGGTCACACCGGGGGTGACTCGAAAGGAGGGGATCCAAAACCCGCCAAATTAAACACCGGTTGGAAAATATTTTTTTTAATTGTGTAAATGATATTTTTAAACTGATTGTGAAATTCAGACCGCGTCTCGACATCTTGCATTTCTTTAATTAATTCATCACGGTAGGTGGCGCTAGTTGTCACATCAACATCGGCTCCGTAACTAAATTATCGTAAAAAATCGTAAACAGTACTTTTAAAGCCCCGTTGTCAATTTATACATAGTGATCAATGTTTATTCTTTGCAAAGCAGTACGTAGTACGTTATATAAATGAAGCTGTGTTATAAGAACAGCGTTTAACAGTGTGTGTTACAAACAAAATTGTGTATTAAAATAAGTCACAAGTGTTGGATTGCATAACAAATGATTAACAGGTACAATTTTACTTCATAAATTCAGTGATATAATTTCAATTAACTAAATTTTAAGTGACTTTATAAATATCTGTACCGTTAAATTCATTTTGAAAGAGGTGACGCGGGGCGCTTAACTCACGACCAATCAAAACAAAGTTACAAAACGCGTAAACTGTCTAGCTATTTCACTACATACCGTTAGTACGCTTGAGCGTAGTCGAATGTCTTCAGCGTCGAGTGACTACTTTAAGCGCTACAGAGTTCAAGTTCAAATCTGACTCGAGCAATTTATCTTTTGGATTTTTTTGAGCTTTGTTTTTGACGGTGTTTATGTAAAAAACAAATTACTTCATTATTTGGGGCTTTTAGAACATTTTAAAGACAAGACAGTTGCCTAAACGATTTTGAATTTTGCTATCATTTGGTTTCGAACAAAATAAAAATGCCTAACTATTGTGGCGCTTACTGTTCAATAATAAATGATTTATACATGGAATGTTCCAATGCAAAATGCCTGAGGAAATACGACTTAGCGTGTCTTGAGATAAATAAAGATGTCTCTATAACATATACGCATGCGTATAAAAGTAATTGGATATGTCCGGAATGCGTTTGTTCTAAACCTAAAAAAGGGAATAGTGAAATTCCAGTCATGTTCAATAGTACACCTGATTTTAAAATTAACCCCGCAACACCAATTAATAACGTTAATAATCAGCGTGGCTCGTTTTTCACCAACTATTATAGATGTGGATTCTGTGCTACTTGAGGAATTGAGAGAATTTAGATCTGATATGGTAGCTCGCATGGACAGCCAAGCAAACACGATAACGCTTTTATTAAATCAGTTTTCTCAGACAAAAACAGAACTGAACAATAAAATTAAAATGATAAAGATAGTCGAGGATAAAGTAAATGCTAAGTTATACCAGGAAGAACAAACTGAACACATCACGAAGAAGTCGCCTGACAACGTCTTTCCTGCTACGCTTGCATAAATAGTCAGTGAATAGAGCAGTTTTAAAGCACAGTCACCAAAGAAAACGATTTCTAATTACGCAAAAACCCAAAAAGTAAACAACGGTGCGGCCACGAAATCTGCTATGTTACCGGTAATAAATACATCTAGTACTAACTCATTAGCGGCTATATGTAGGAATAATGTATCAGGATGGACAACTGTGACAAATAAAAAAAATAACCGACCACCTAAAGATGTGAGAGTGGGCACAAATACGGAGTCAAAGGCAATCCAAGCTACGGAACGGAAAAAATACCTGCACATTTGGCAATTAAATCCAGAAACTACTCTTAAAGTCATAGCCGACCACGTGAAAACCGTGTGTGGCCCAAATTTACCAATTAAAGTAAACAAAATTAAATACAAAATGGAGTGAGATTACTCGTCTTTTATTGTAGCAGCCCCTGAACAATGTTATGGCAAATTGAACCAAGCGGAAGTCTGGCTGGCCCATGAACGAGGAATTTAACGAGTGGATTTGGTTTCGGAAGTCAACGAAAACAACACCCAATGAATGGTCGGAAACAGGGCGGCGCGGTTCTCGTGGCCACACACCGAAATGAGCTGCGACAAGTACCTATCGCGGACGCGTCGATAGACACCTGCGTTTTTGAAATGGTTTTTGCAAAGATTTCTTTAAATAGCAGATTTTTATTTTTGTGTTGTGTTATTTATATTCCGCCGAATAGTTCAGAGTATGATTATATGATTTTATTTAGATTAATAGAAAAATTATGTACTAGATAATTATAAAGAAGTTATTGTGATTGGAGATTTTAACTTGTATTCGTGTTCTGTTAATATTAGTAATTATTATGAATGTTTTTTGTCCTATTGCGATTTCACGCAAAGTAACGCAGTACCTAATATTTTAGGTCTTCAGCTAGACTTGGTTCTGAGTACAGGATATATAAAAGAGGTGTCAGTAGAGGCAGCGAACGAGCCGCTCGTGCCAATCGACGCGCACACTCACCGCTTGCGGTGAGTGCGCGGAATTCTTTGAGTCTGTATACAGTAAAGAAGCACCTCGACTAGACTCGTGGGCGGCGGCGGAGGAGGCCGGAGCGACCAGCGCACGTGTACACATAGGGACTTTGAGCCTTCGTGAAGTGAGCGAAGCGCTGGTAACTCTCAAGCCTAAACAGTCTGCTGGCCCGGACGGTATACCAGCGTTTCTGTTCAGAGACTGTAGCCGAGTGCTAGCAGAACCACTACATCATATTTTTAACACCTGCTTGCAACAAGCAACATTTCCAGCTCGGTGGAAGATCATACGTGTCATTCCGGTTCCTAAGGGTAAGGTAGGTACGGATGTTACTGGCTATAGACCGGTGGCTGTGCTATCAACGCCAGCAAAAGTTTTCGAGTCCGCCATCCAACGCTGTGTGCAGGGGCAGGTGCGAGCACAACTGTCGGATGCGCAGCACGGTTTCAGGCCGGAACGCAGTACGGCCACCAATCTACTCAACTTTATGGCGAAGGTAATACCAGTAGTTGATGCTGGTATGCAGGTAGACGTGGCATACTTTGACTTTAAAAAGGCATTCGGCACTGTCGACAATGACATTTTGTTAAGAAAGCTTGCACAAGTTGGCTGTACCCCGCACTTTGTTGCAGTTCTTCGTAAACTACATGAAGGATACACAGCAGTATGTCGACTACAACGGGTATGAGTCCGAACTATATTACACGAGGTCAGGAGTAAGCCAGGGCACCAATTTGGGGTCTCTCGAATTTATCATAATGATAAACGACTTACCAGAGGACGAGTCGGATTGTGAACGCTTGCAGGAGGATATTAACAGAGTGGTAGAGTGGAGTCATAATAACAAACTCTACTTCTATGTTGATAAATGCTCGGTAATAACGTTCACTCGCGCGCGGACTCCAATATGCTACGAGTACAAAGTAGAAGCAGTGCCGATGCAACGGGTGTTACAAGTACGAGATCTAGGTGTCTGCCTCACTCCAGAACTCACCTTTCGTGAACATATTGTTGAAATATGTAAGAAGGCGTACAGGAACCTAGGCTTCATAATGAGGCAGTCGAATGAGTTTAACAATATTACCACGCTGAAGGTTATGTATGACGCACTAGTCAGGAGCCATCTTGTACACAGTGCGGTCATTTGGGCTCCACACGAAGAGAAATACAGAATCATGTTGGAGCGGGTTCAAAACAAATTTACGAGGCACTTTTATTGCAAATTGTAGGGTGTATATCCATTCTACCCGCTAATGTACCCTACACTATTAGTATTGGGTATGGTAGGGTATAATGAGCTTAGGGTGCGTCGGGAATTCTGTCTCGTCGTGTATATAGTGAAGCTTCTGCGGGGCATAATGCATAATCCAGGAGTGCTGCGTAACCTAAAACTCAACGTGCCGTGCGTACGTGTGGAGGCGGCGACGCCCGCAACTACTGAATATTCCGGTAGCCAGAACCAACCTGCTGGCGAAAACACCCCTCCCCAGAACAATTCGTATTGTGAATGAAGTTCATGAGCGACTGGATGTGTTCTCGTGCACTTTGGGTGAATTCGCAAGAGTTTTATTAAATATAGTTAGTTATGTGTAAGACAATGTAAGTATTATTTATGTTAAAGTTTTGTTTTGAATAGATTATATACATATTTTTATTTTTTTACATTTTTTCATAAACGTATGTTTAGGGTTAAGTATAGTTGTTAGCTACACTGTCGCATTAGGTTATAAGACCTGTAAAGATACATGTAAACAGGTTAAATAAATAAATAAATTAAATTAAACCCCAAGCGTCGCGCACCCATTGTTTTTCTATTGTGTCTCCAGTTCTCACGAAAGTTTAAATAGAAATATATCTATTTAAAAAAAAAACCGTCCTCCATATTTGTGTTTTGTGTCAATAAAAATCAACTAAGCTTAGTGATTATAATTATCACGCATGAAAATAAGTTATTATAAAATTTAAAACTCGACATAATAACAAAACTTTAAATCTGTAATCAAATTAATTAACCATATTATAAACTTTTTCATTATAAGATCTAACCAGAGAATGTAAAACCAGCCAAAATTAATACCCGATTTTTTCCTGGTTTTCGGTGAAACCGGTTTTAAAATGAGTTTTTTTTTAATTTTTTTTAGCATTTTAAATTACTTGTGAAATTCTTATTTATTCAAAAGAAATTGTATAAGTACCTAATATGGTCATGAATTCTGTTAAAAAAAAAATCTTAACTTCATAAAAACAAATGTCTTAGAATGATGTCGGACATTTCTAAGCCAGAAATCAATACATACAGGCTTTTAAGCGTTCAGGCCACGCGTCTATCGGTTTACGCAGTGACCATCGGGAAGTTGTCCACCGCACCGCTGATAGTAAAAAAAAATTAATAGATTTTTAATTATTGTTACGTTTGGAGCAGCCCATGTCCTCTAATATAAACCACAATTTCTAGTTTATTACCCGACTACGGCAAAGTCAAAGGAGTGACAGTCTATGTATGTACGTATGTATGTGAGTATGTTCATCTGTTCCCTCATAGCTCCTAATCTACTAATCAGAACTCGACATATTAGGTATCATTCGAACCGTTTTAATTGTCCGCTGAACATAAGCTACTGCTGGTGATTTGTCACAAAATTTGATATGGCGCCCTCTAGCGGACAAAAAGTAACGTGTTAAAAAATATGAATACTTACGCCGTGTTTGGTATCATTTAAAAGGGCTTTACTTGTACATTTCCAAAATATTGCTCAAATTTAAAGGGACGCCATCTAGCAGACAAAAACGTTACGTGTTAATACACCGTGTTTGATATCATTTGAAAGGGTTTCCCTGGTACTTATAAAAAATGTCATCAAAATTCAATGTGGCGCCCTCTAGTGTACAAAAAATTAGTATTAAAAATAAGATAAATACGTCGTGTTTGGTATCGTTTGAAAAGGCTAAATAGTATAAAATAACAGTGATTTATCACCAAAATTGTTTAGTTTTTCTGAAAGAAACCCTAGTATGGTATCAAAAAGAGAGGCTTTAAGAGGCTTTGCTATGCCCTCTTGGATAGTATCTTGATACTCTTTGGCTGAAGTTTCCACCCATTATCACGAAAATGAACCTTGGTGATAACGCGATACCCTTACCAAACCATTACTGATGCCGCATGAGGATCATTCAGGACTCTGATAACCTGTTGAGAGTGTTCTTTGGAGCTGCAAGCTTACACCCGATCATTTTGCTTGTTGTAATTTTCCTTGATTGTGAAAATGTTCTCATCGGTAGTACCAATATCCCTGAGTTTTCTTTCAGTGTAACAAACAAGCAAAGATTTTGATCTTCTATATAAGTGACTCGTTTATGGGGATGATGTTAAGATGAGTTATGAACCTCATGATACGCGGTAGCGATCTACTAGGTGGGTATTTCATCTACGAATAACATTTTTTGGGTCCATAAGAGATTTTAATTCTGGCCCTGACAGCATTCACTGCTTGTTCTCACAACACATTGTCGGTCTGGATTTATGTGATCGTGAACAGAAGAAGTGTACAGTTGGTGTAGTTGTCATAATGGTACGATAAATAAACCTACGACTGATACCAAGTCTCAGTAGTGTTATAAAACAATGTTTGTTAAAAAAATAGTCATTTGAAAGCAATAACAACTCGAAATATTTGAAAATAAAACCAGGGTTTTTGATCATTAAAAATATGCCGAAAAAAATTATTGTTCAGTTAAATTTTATTTAAATGAACAATTAATAAATTATAAAATATACTTAATGGTTATTTATTTGTTGTTCATTTAAATAAAAAATATTTTTATAAAGATAAGCAAAATAATTGTTAAGTAATTTATAATTGTTTATGTATGGTTGCTAATTGCATAAAAAAATATGATTTAATTTTTTACTGCCATTTTACAAAACAAGTTCTCAAGTATTGGTTTTATTGTTTGAAGTTTGTAAGTTGTTTACAAGTATTTTCAAAAGCGTTATGTGGTACCCGTGAGTATTTAATGATGATAACTGTTTTCGGCTTTCATAAAACTTTTGCTTTTGGCTTGAGTCTAAACACAGTTTTAGTGGAAATTATCAATATTACATAGTTTTATATTTTTTTTTGTGTGTACAAAAAATAATGTAGGTTACCTGTGCACTATGTCGGCGAGGTCTTTGAGCGCACGCTCAACGCCGTCGGCGAGGTGGTGCGTGGGCGGCGCGGGCGAGGCGAGCGCGCGCGCCTCCGCCTCGAGGCGCGCGGCGGCGGCGCGCAGCGACACGCGCAGCGCCGCCGAGCAGCGGCGCGCGTCCGCCGCCGCGCCGCACGCCGCGCCCAGCCGCGCCAGCCGCTCCGACGTCTGCAGCCGCCACAGCGACCCCCGCCCGCCGCTCGCTCCGCAGCCGCGCCGCACCTGCGCCCTCACCATACTCTCACTATATTCTCTATTACTACATTTTTTGAGTCTTACCATAAAACCTGCAAATGTCAATCGGAAAGCATCCTTGAACTACAATTTCAGTAACAAATATTAAATATTTTTTTATAATTTTGAACTTCGTCCCATTATCAGGCCACCAAAAGTACAACATTACGTCGCCTCTATAAAGCGCTCATCCCACCCACTCACAAAACATTTTGGAAACACATTCATTATACGTACAACTATAGAGCAAAATTCCCTACCGAACGTCTATTTTCTGACAGTTACAAAACTCATATATCATATACACAAATAAGTTAAACATACGCATCACATCACTGTTTACCATCAAATGAAATACAAATAGTCAAAATTAATCACCTATCAATAATAAAAATCTTACTCTTCCTCATACCAATGACTAATTGCCGCTTCATTTAATATCCAATTTGAGTGTCATTAACTTCAGATATCTGTTTAGTATAAAACATTGTTTAAACCAATAAAAATATCCCAAAATTGTAACTATTTCTTAAATGTTATGAAAACTTTCCCCATTGTGAACCAATGACATGGTGAGGGTCATAAGAATCTGATGGAACACAGGACTGGTTGTTGTCGTGACAGTTGGGGAGGCCTACGTCCAGCCATGGACCTGTTTCTGCTGAAATGATGACGATGAAGCTCCAGCAGTAATCGCCTTGGGCACTCTACAATCGCGGCGGTAAGTCCTCTTTGAGGGTTGGCTAGGGAGAAGCCTTGGCATCCTCACATTTCGCCTGAAGCAATTCTTCCCCCGGACATGATTGTTTCGGGAGGTTTACTATAACAGATTCAGTGGTAAGAAACGCCCAGGGGGAGTCGCATCGTGCGGGTCACCCAGAGGATGCGGTGGAGCATACGGTACAAGTGAGCCCCACTTGGACGAAGCACCACAAGTCCTTATGAAGGCGATCGGTGGCGGAGACGAGCCACACGCCCCGGTTGCTGCCTCAGGCATCGGGACTCACGAGTCGCAGAGCTAATCTCGGCGCCCGTTGGCGCGAACTTGCAGACAGCGACAAAAACAAACTAAAAATAGCTTTAATGTTAGAAGTCGGCTTTAAAAAACGATGAAACAAAACCAGAAACATCAACACAACATAAACGAAACCCCTCAAAAAAAGGTGTATGGGATCTGAGAGATGGGTTCCCACGGATTCCGTAATGTGCCGGGGCTTGCTTAACATATATAACTGCTCATTTGTTCGTACCGAAATTCTAACATGATATAATTATAGTATATCATGATATATAGTAGATATATAGTACTACTTTGAAACCATTTTATCCAGAAGTTTTGTAGCCCGTTCGGCCCAGGTGATGTAGCTAAGCAATCGATGACTACACGGGCTATATCTTGGGGGCTGATGGTTGTTGCCCTCATGTCTCGTAAAAGAACGCACGCGCGCCCTACCTCTTAAGTTCAATCACTCTCGATGTGACTGACTGGCACCGACCAGATGATGCTGCGCCGGTAGGTGCACCAGATAGGCGTGGTTATATCAGTCGCGCCTTATACTTACGAATTGATTTGCATCTTACATTGTATGTCACCTGGACAGATGCATAGCAGCACGAAAGCGCATCACAATTTTGTGGGCGGACCTTAAGCTTAGCGACTTTATTGTACAAAATTTTGGTTTTGATCGCATCGTTGTAATCTTTGTAGGGTCGAAGAGACCCTGTATGTCTTTATATGATTTATTAAAAAAAAAAACATATAAAGACGTTTTGATGTGTGACAATTTACATTGTAGGTAATCTAAACAAGGCGTAAAAGAAAAGCTGATAAAATAATAGTAGTACCTCGTTGGTGCACCAGTCGAGCGTGGTGCGCAGCGCCGCCAGCAGGTCGGCGTCATCGGCGTCGTCGGCGCCGGGCTGCAGCGGCGTGGCGTAGATGATATGATGCTTGCCACCCGCCGGCTTGCCCTTGACGGCCGGCTTGCTAGGCACGGCGGGCTTGTCGTCGCGGCGGCGCGCGCGCGCCCCCTCGGGCGAGTCGTCATCGGTACGCGCGCGCGCTGCGGGGCTGAGCCGCTCGTCCGACTCCTTGCTCTCCCACAGCTTCTTGAGGCTGCTGATGCTGCCGGTGCTGCGGCGCTTGTCGTCGTCGTCGTCGTGCGCGCTGTCGGCGCGCCGCCGCTCGGGCGAGCGCGGCTCCTCGGGCGAGCGCTCCGTCTTCTTGCCGGTTCCGTTGGTAGCGGGCGCGCCGCTCTCCACTTTCCGCAGTCGAGACTTAAAATCTATAATGGCGCGCCCGGCCTCCTCCGGGTCTTTGGGCGCAGGTAGTATCTTTTTATTTGTTTCTACTTTTTTAAGTTGCGATTTAAAATCAGTACTGTTTTTGAGCTCGACATTCTTTTGGTCGACGTTGTTGGCATAGGTGGTCTTGCGTAGGCTGGCCTTGAGGTCGATGGGCGAGACACTCTCCTTGGCGTCATCGGGTGCGCGCGTTGCTTCAGGTTTCCGGCGCAGCGCGTCCATGTTGAGGCTCTCGGACAGCTCGGAGACCAACCGCGTGACGGGGTCACCGAAAGCCGCGTGCACGTCCAGCGGCTCGTCAGGCGGCGGCGACTCCTTCAGGCGGTGCTTCTTCTTGTCGGCACGCTCCTTGATCTCCGCCACCAACTTGAGCTCTAGCATCTCCTTCATGTTCTTCTTGGTGGGCTTATCGTCGTCGGGCGGCGGCGGCAACTCGAGGCGTTCGGCGGTATCGGCAGTGTCGGTGGCGGCGTCGCGCGCACAGTCGGGCGGCGGCGGCGGCGGCTGCGCGTCCTCGGGCGGCGGCGGCAAGTCGGGCGGCGGCGGCGGGAACTCCAACTCAGCCAGGCGCGGCCGCGGCTTGACAGGACTGTCGGCGAAAGAGCGCAGCGGCGCGGCGCGGGCGGCGCGCGGCGAGGCGGGCGCCGGCGCGGTCACGCCGCCCGACGAGTTGGAGCGGATCATGTGCGGCATAGCGCGCGCAGTGCGCGGCGACAGCGAGCGCGCCTCGTCGCGCGGCTCGCGCGCGCCGCTCACGGACTGGCGCATGGACTCGAGGTAGGCACCGATGCGCGCGCCCTTGGGCAGCGTGCCGTAGCGATTGATGGCGCGCTTCACGTTCTGCACCTCGAGCGCCGCCACCTGCACGGCGGGCGGCGGCGCGGCGCGCGCCTTGCCCTCGTGGTGGTGGTGGCGCCGCTTGCTGCGGTGGCGCGGCTCGCCGCCGGACTCGTCGGTGTCGGGCGTGCCCTCCGCCAGCGAGCCCTCGGAGGAGGCCTCGCGCCGCCCCCCGGCCCCGCCCGCGCCTGCACACACACAAGGGTCAGCTCCTACGCTCACACTCACCGGCCGCTGTCTGCTCTTTTGCTACCGTTTCACTTGGCGCAGCGTATTAGTGCTTCAGCTGTATTTGTGTTATTCGGCAAATACAGCCGATACACAAACAGTGTTTCCTGCTTGTGTGTTGTGTTTGCTACTTGTCTGTTGTTAAGGAGACCAATTATCGTCTACATGACGGGTTTAACGCCGATAGAAGCGGCCGCATGAGGTCAGACGACGGCTGTCGCTCACACATTACACATTCATAATCGCTTACCGTATGTAAACATACGAAACTTTCAAATAAGATGCCATAACAATCATATGTTTAAGATTTTTATTATGCCTAAAAAGAAACAGTGAGATAAAATACTACCAGAAACCAAATTGGTATAGTATGAATGATGTAACACTACGAGGTACTTGTCTCCTACCAGCAGGGCCCCGCGTTCGCCACGGCACATCTTAATATATCTACTAAGTACATATATTATGAAATAAAATAGAATGCAAGTAAAGCTAAATACCTACTATGAAATTTAAAAAAATCAAGTCTCCGAAGTATAAATGTCGAGTAAACGGCGTGCGGCAGTCGGGACAGAGCGCAGCGCTGTGCTGCTGCTGGACGCTGGCAGGTCAACTCATGGACCGTTCTCGGGACTACTTGGACAATACATTACAGAGGGTAACACATATATATCAGTTCTGTGCCTCCGGCTTGATGTTTCGGAGATGGCTATCCCTAATTAGTGTACACACATGCTCGCTACTTACCTACTTCAAGTGAGTGGTAGCTGGTGGCACGCGAGCGCACTCTCGAGATGGCGCCATCACCACGCTAGCGTGCGCACATGCTGCTAGTTTACGATACGCGAGTACTAATGTTGTTATAATGTTTGTCAAATGATTACTGACTTGCCAGTGGAGTACTAGTGAATGTAATTAAATAATACATTTTTGATGTTTATTTTATTCCTTCTGTGAGTTGTGTTTTTAACCGACTTCGAAAAGGAGGAGGTTCTATGTTCGGCTGAATGTACGTTTTTTTTTTTATGTATGTTCACCGATATCTCGGTCAATTGTGGACCGATTTTGAAAAATATTTTTTTGTTTGAAAGGTTATGCTTCAAAGTTGGTCTGATAGAAATATTGTTATGATCTGATCATGAACTTCGAAGATATGGAACAGAACTCCTCATAGGCCTACAGCAGAACTGTGGTTACAAGTAAAGTTGCTGTTTATACCTACCTACCTACGTGTAGTCGATGACTGAATGACAGACTGATAGAAAGGAGGGGGGGGGGGGGGAAGTATCGAACTGATCTGATGATGACGCCAGAAGGTAAATCAATGTAATCTAACCGTGTTTGGGATTATTAGAATCGTTATGAGATGCACTGTGGCTAGAAGTTATTTAAGTTTGTCTGAGGTACTTTTTGTTGGTGGTATAATAACTAAAAAGTGTAAAATAAAAAACTTTTTCCAAAAAAAAATTATATAACCGACTTCAATGTTAAAAAACACTGAAAAGTATAAAATAACTTTAATTTCGGAAGTCGGTGTTAAATAACGAAGAGACAAATCTATTATAGAAACGCCGACTTCCGAAATTAAAGTTATTTTATACTTTTCAGTGTTTTTTAACATTGAAGTCAGTTATTTTTTTTTTTTTTGTAAAAAGTTTTTTATTAATCGAATCTGTTGGGCGTATACACTTGCTGTGCATGGCCAAGTTGCATATTTGTACGCATGTCGCTACCGCAACCAATACTAACCAAATCTGTCAGTCATCCCACCCACAAGGTGCACAATCTATCTGCACTGTTAGATACGACATGTGTCCGGCGCCGCCCATATTTGTTTGTTAACTCTTTAGTTAATTCGATTGTTGTCTAATGAAAACAAACAGTGTTTTAGAGATTGTAAATTGATTTCGTGTTGAAAATAACTCACAGCGATCACAGCTTTATAATGCGCAATATGAAATTGATAGCAATCCGTTAGCACCTGGAAAAGATGGTTCTCCTACAGTAACATTTTGCGTAAGATTGTTCATGGTTTGGAAGTGATTGCATCCTGTCAGGTCTGGAATGTTTGGGTCAGTACGTAGCCAGCTCTCTGTTAAAACTATAACGTCCTAGTCCACCTTTGTTCTAGATAGTATACTACATTATCATCTTTAAAATGTATTAAAAGATTTTTTCTAATTATCTTTCATTTTCTTAATTTTGAAGTCAGAATTTCATCAATACATTCTATACTTTGTCTGTTAGTTAATGATTTTTTTCACAACAACTAAGCATCTTAGATATATCATAATTAGATTATTTTGATGCCAAAAGTTCAATAAAGCAAATAAACAAAAAATTAAAATGTAAATCACCATAATTTAACAAAAATAATTATTTTAAAAGATGTCCAAAAAATGTGTATAAAAACTAAAACTGCAAGAGAAAGTCCTCAGTGGCCGTGTCACGGCCGGAGCATACAGACGTGTGATCCACGCCGAATTTATGATGTCCCTCTCGCTCTAACGTTGCTCTTCTCTAACATAAGTAGATTACGATTGAATGTTGCTCTACTTTGTTATTTTTTGGATAAGACTTTTCGAGTGTGTGTGTGTACAGAAGTAAAAGTTTTGTAAAAAAAAAATGATTTCAAAATGGATCGAAAAAGTAAAAAATACGCTTGTAATTATTCGTTGGCGTAGGTGTATCATTTCTGAAGAAGCATATTTTGATAACAACATTTTGTGCATTATTTTGACCTTTTCCCGATAGTTTCATGACAGACTAGTAAATAAATCACCAATAAGTAAATCTAGACTCATCATTTCATCATCATCATTTCAGCCGAAAGACGTATACTGTGGGAAATAGGCCTCCCCCAAGAATCCCTATAACAACAGGCCCTTCTCAACTTCTCGCATTCATCGGATTCCCGCGACCCTAACCAGGTCATCAACCCACTTTGTGGGAAGCCTACCATCGCTGCGTCTTCTGGTACATGGTCGCCATTCCAAAACCTTTCGTCCCCATCGACCGTCTGTTCTGCGTGCAATGTGTCCGGCCCACTGCTACTTAATTTAGACAATTCTTCGAGTTATGTCGGTAACCTTGGTTCTCCTGCGTATATCTTCATTTCTGATGTGATCACGCAAGGAAACTCCGAGCATAGCCCATTCCATTGCCCTTTGGGTGACTTTACGAAATGGTACTACGCAGTTTTTCGAACGCTGCCATTCGACGATTGACCTCTTTCTCAATACCTAGACCTAACCAACTCCCAAACTCAACCGGGCTGGGGCTGCGCTCAAGCGGCTCCTGCCTAACCTTGGGGGTCCAGATGCCTCCTGCCGGAGGCTCTACGCGGGGATCGTTCGGTCCATGGCCCTCTACGGGGCGCCGGTGTGGGCGCCGTCGCTGAAAAAGCAACCGGCGGCCATACTGAACGCCTGCCAGAGGGTCATGGCAATAAGGATGGTGCGGGGATACTGCACGGTCTCCCGCGAAGCGGCGAGCCTTCTGGCTGGCCTACCACCGTGGGATCTGGAGGCAAAAGTCCTTGCACACATGCACGATATGCGCGTGGAGATGCAACGCCGGGGTGAAAGTCCGCTGCCGCGACAGGTCACGGCATGGCGGACAGAGCTCCGGCGGGATCTCATGGTGAAATGGCGTCAACGACTATCGCAACCCAGTGCTGGGCACGACACAATCATGGCAGTAAGTCCCCTCTTTGAGGCGTGGCTGGAAAGACCTCACGGCGTCCTTACCTTCCGCATGACGCAGGTACTCACCGGACATGATTCGTTCGGGAGTTTCCTGCACGGGATTCATGCGGAGGTGACGCCCGGGTGTCGCCACTGTCCGGAACGCCCGGACGACACGGTGGAGCACACAGTCGAGGTGTGCCCTGCTTGGGCGGAGCATCGCCGTGCCCTCGTGGGGGCGATCGGCGGCGGAGACCTCTCGCGCCGGGCCTTGGTTGAGGCCATGGTCCGGAGCGAGGAGGAGTGGCAGGCGGTCGCCGACTTCTGCGAAGCAGTAATGCTCGCAAAGGAGGAGGCCGAACGCATCAGGCAACGGCGTTATCGCCGCCGCCGCCGCCGGGATTCTGATCCCGATTTCCGGCCAACGTAGGCGCGGGTTTGCGGACAGTGAGCAATGGGTAGCTCACTGTCCGGCCGTCCGGTAACTGTCCGGACCAAGCCCAAGTCGTCGACGGCGCGCACTGTTCCCGCGCGCCTCAAGGAGTTGTCAGCAATAGCAGGGACCCAGCCGGGTCGAAGCCTACTGGGGCCAGGGTTATCCGAAAGGGCGCTCGAGCCCCGGTATGAAGGCTAGAAGGAACGGGGTGGGTCTTTTAGTCAGTAAGAGTCTGACACTATCTCCCGCTCCGCCCAAGGGCCCCCCCGCCCTTGTTAATGCATGATTTTTTCCCATCATATAAAAAAAGACCTAACCAACTGGACTCTCTGTCCTAGGCAAACGTAGTCGTCCACAACTTAGAGTATAAAGTCTCCGATCTTGATAGGAGTGGGTGCTACATAGATGTTAACCATTAGAGCAGGCGCCATAAGGAGTTGAGTATGCTAAATATGAAGACCGCCTTCTGTGAATGGTTTCGGACTCAGAAAAGCATGCAGATTATGATTCTGGATGTTGCCAGGAGGCATATTGGTCCATTTTTTTTTATACCCCTCTCCCTGAAGCAGCAAGTAAATTGACTGAACAACCGCTTAGAATCATTTTATTATTGTTTAAGTAACAATATCTAATTTTTTCTGATTAAATATACACTTGAGAGCAAAAAAAAATCGCACATGGCTTGTAATTTCGTTTAATACTATTTTTTTCTTAATTCTAAAGATATTGAGTACAAATTATTAAGCAAAATTGAAGCATACAAAGTTAGCTTTATAAAAACACAAAATTAAGATCATTGACCTTCACGTAACTCACAAAAACCAGCGTTATATCCAATTCCCCAAATTCATCCATTTGAATTTCATTACTTGCACCTTTACCTGGAGCTACAGAAAAGGTGCTGTTTTAGAGTTTTAATCAGTTTCCGTTAACGTGATAACGTCTCTATTAGAAACAGATAGATTTACTGGAAAAATATGGACGCAGAAGCCGTTCCAGATATTGCCTTGCCCAAAGCAGGCCATAATCAGAATGAAGTCGCTCGACAGCAAAATTTTAGCTGCTTTCCTGTTCGTCTGGTACACCAGAGCTTTTAAGAGACCTGTGGGTATATTCGGCGACCAGGATATGGCCGGTGGCGCATAGGATCAGGGCGTGATTATCGCTTTTCTGTATCAAGTATTTTGAGAAATCGGCTACTGAACACGATTGAACTGACACAAAAGCTTCAAGAAGTTCGCAATGTCAGTGTAAATCATAGTCTAAGATCCGATTAAGAACGACCTTCACCGGTCTGTTTAATGGTTGAAACGTATTTTATGATAAATTTTGTGTATTAAATAATATAACGCGGGTGGGTTGCCTAAGAAATTCCTGGCCAGACTATCTATATATATATAAGAAAGTCGTGTTAGTTACACCACTTATAACTCAAGAACGGCAGAACAGATTTGGGTGAAAATTGGTAGGGAGGTAGCTTAGAGCCAGGAGACGGACATAAGATGGTAGAGTAGGGTAGAGTAGGGTAGAGTAGGGTAGAGTAGAGTAGGGTAGGGTAGAGTAGGGTAGAGTAGGATAGAGTAGGGTAGAGTAGGGTAGAGTAGGGTAGAGTAGAGTAGGGTAGGGTAGAGTAGGGTAGAGTAGGGTATAGTAGGCTGAAGTAGGGAACAGCGGGAGCGAAGCCGCGAAGGGCAAAAGCTAGTTATTAATTAAAAATTGAAAATTTACTTTTTTTCTAGAAAAATGCACAACCGTTATTCATACCAGATTTTTTTGTAGACAACACTATAACATAGTATTCGTAATGAAACAGTGTTTATTTTGAAATAGAATTTGTTGTATATAAAAAAAAACACACCTGTTTATACCTGGCAACCCAGTTATGCCAGGAAACAAATAGGCAACCCAACATTTTTATCTTCTGAAGGCTTCACTCTTTCGGTTAGTATTAAATTTATTCGTTAAACACACCGGTAAATTAATCAGAAAAAAAAAATTGTTTGGCCAGGAATTTCTCAGGCAACCCACCCGCGTTATATTATTTAATATACTAAATTTATCATAAAATACGTTTCATCCATTAAACAAACCGGTGAAGGTCGTTCTTAACCGTATCCTCTACTATCAGTGGACGATTAGGAAAAGACTGGGTGAAGCAAGCCTGACTACACATCACTCAGCAAATGGAACCAAATTGACCACAGCTCACCGACAAGCCCGGTAATAATTTGCCACGAAACACTTAAATTGGATGTATGCCTAATGGCAGGCTGTTGTGTTTTTTGATAAGTGCTGAATGACTTAGCTGACCATGATGGATGCTGTAGGGTCTACAAAAGGTCATCAGGGAAATTTGAACAATGCTGCATAAGCGAAGAAGTGGGTTTTGGAGGCGAATTGGGGTGGCTAATGTTGGTGGGTAATGTTGGACACTTAAACTGACATTCTATTCATCACTGGGCCATTCAGTAATGGCCAGTGCCTGATATCGAGAGGGTTGACGACTTTATGATACATCAAAAAAGTGCTCGAAGAATATGTCAAGCCACTTGTGTGGCTTATGGTAGATTTTTTTCCTTAATGCAGAAAAACACCAGATCGCATGTCGCTAGAACAGTTTGCGACTACATGTAAGACGTTGGAATCATTGCGATAGAGAGGCCAGCTCGTAGTTCCGATCTTAATCCAATTGAGCATATCTGGAATGACCTTGAAAGAAGACTTAGTGCAAAAAGCCTGGCTCTCCACGCCTCCAAGAGCTTCAATTTGTCATTGACGAGAAGGGGGACGTTATATCCTAAGATTTCATGGTAAAATTAACACGGTTGATGAAAAATCGAGTAACAGCTGTAAATAAGGCTAAGGGAGGGAATACACTTTGTTGACAAACAGGATGACCAAAAATTTTAAGTTTGTCTCTCATTCTTTCTTAAGTGAAATTTGGTAATTTTTCCCATTTATTGGATTTTGTGCTCTAAACCCTTTCAAGGATATTTTTTTACACTGTATTTCATATTATTAGAAAGGTCATTAAATAGGCTTTCAATAAGTGTACGACATGTTTCCAATAACTATTCACATTCAAGACAAAAACTGCCTTAAAAATAGAGTTATGATGTGCGATTTTTTTGCTCTCTATCTATAGGCAGTCAACTAAAAAAAAAGTGAGTCGGACTCGCGCACTGTGGGTTCCGTACAAATTTACACGTGAAAACAGTTCAATTCCCAAATTGAGTTATGAAGATTTTTCCGAATCACAAGAATAGCTTTTTTTGTGACGTAATGACAAATTACAGTTTTTAGAATTTTACCTATATTAGTGCTATGAGACCTTGCTTCATGCTAAATTTTAGAATTCTAGCTCAATGGGAAGTACTAGTCTGTGGTTCCTTGAAGCTGTGAAAAAATCAAGCTTCTACGTTAACGAAAAAAAAAGATACGGCCGTTTATGTCGCAAAAAAGCGTGTATTTTGACACCCCTAAGGGAATCAAAATTTATAGGGTACTTTACTAGGGACCTCAGTGCGGGAGTTGACTCACTTTTTTTTAGTTGACTGCCTATAGATATATTTAATCATAAGAAACAACTAGATATTGTTACTTAAACAATTAATAAAATGATTCTAAGCATTTGTTCAGTCAATTTACTTGCTGCTTCAGGAAGGGGTATAAAAAAAAATGGGCCAATATGCCTCCTGGCAACATCCAGAATCATAATCTGCATGCTTTTCTGAGTCCGAAACCGTTCACAGAAGGCGGTCCTCATATTTTGCATACTCAACTCCCTTTGGCGCCTCCTCTACATGACAGGTTTTGTCTATGTTCATTTTAAGTTCCACTCTTTCGGAAACTCTACTGAGGCCACCGAGCATTGTACTGAGCTCCTCCGTGGTCTCAGCCAAGATTATTATGTTGTCGGCAAACCATAGTTGAGTGATGTACTCGCCATGGATATGAATGCCTAGAACTCCATTCCAGAGCCTTGAAAACATCCTCCATTGCGGCCGTGAACAGTTTTGGAGAAATAACGTCTTTACCTCACATCCCGCTGCAAGAAGATAGGTTTCGAGGTCTGGTCCTGAAGTCGGGCTAACATGGTGGCGTTTTTGTACAAACACTTCAGTACTTCGAAGTACCGATAGTCAATCTGGCACCATTGCAGAGACTGCAGTACAGCTCAGGTCTCACTCGAATCAAAGGCTTTCTCACAGTCCTCAAACGTGATTTTCGGAATCCGGCTTATTCAGAATACTGGAAATTGTCGAAACTGCGCGCGAGACGGTTCATGGTGACTCAGGAAAGTAGCTTGTAGACATGGCTCAGAAGTGAGATGGGCCTGTAATTCTTAAGCAAGATATTGTCGCTCTTCTTAGAAAGAGTACCTCGGCTCCATGCTCGTTGCGTTATTCCCTCGAGTATGACGGAATCAAATAGCTCCTGATGGGCCTTAAGGATCGGTTTTCCACCCGCCTTCAGGAGTTCGGTAGTAATTCTGTCCTCACCCGAAGCCATGTTGTTTTCAGCTGCTTCAAAACCATCCTAAAGTCGTAAAGGCAGATGTCCGGGATATTTTCAGTGTACAGTAGGTGGCCATATTGTTAGGGACAACACCAAAATTTTTATATTATCTACTTTTTTTGAATGTTGCAGGGAAATGGTTTGTTGTAGGTCCGGATGTTATTTTTAAATAATAAAAGATTATTATACGATATAGATACGGCCGTTTATGTCGCAAAAAAACTTATATTTTATACTCTCAAAGATCGAAATTCATAGGGTACTTCCCGTTGACCCAGAATCCTGAAATTTGGCACAAAACAAGGTCTTATAGCACAGGTATAGGAAAAAATCTGAAAACAGTAAATTTGTTTTAACCTATATCACAAAAAAAAAATTGCAATTCGGAAAAGTCTTCGAGACTCCGTTTGGGAATTGTAGTTTGCACGGAACCCTCAGTGCGCGAGTCCAACTCGCCCTTGTCCAGTTTTTTACTTATACATTCTTTGGACATGTTTTTATCGAGAATGTAATGTAGGTATTATATGAAACTACAAATAATTAGATAATAAAACATTCGTGTGATATTATTAAAAACGAACCGCATTAATACCCCTCACTATGCAACAGATTCATAAATTACTATTGAACAATATAGTCCAGTCAAATTAGACCAAATAATAGGAGTTAGGATTGCAATAGTTCGCACCAAGCTGAAAATTGGTAGGATTGTTCAAAATAGCATCATAAATAAAATCTAAAAAATCCTCATCGATCCGACACCTGGAAAAAAAAATTCGGGGTCAAAGGTCACAAAAACGAGTATTTCTTGATTTTCAGCAAAGCGGCATGTCTTATTATAAAATTAGCTGAGACAGTATTGTAGATCAGATTCAAACTCCACGCATTCTTGAGTTAAGGGGTATTGACAGACAGACACACATAGAGACGGACAGACAAACAGGCAGACAGACGAACGGACAACAAAGTGATCCTAAAAGGGTTCCGTTTTTTTCTTTTGAGCTAAGTACACTACCTAAAACGAGTGCATATTGTGACGATTACCTCTTTCAACTTTTTTAATCATTTTAAGAAAAAAAACGGTGGCTCTAAGAAAAAAAAGTGTTTAGACCATTTTGTAGATAAGTATCTAATCTACAATTTTTGTCTGGGCTAATTTTATGATAAAACTTACCGTTTTGCTGAAAATCACGAAAATCTCGTTTTTTTTTTCCAGGTGATGATGTTTTGAACAATCCTACCAATTTTCAGCTGGGTGTGAATTAGTGTAACCCCAGACGTCTAAACTGACTCGACTAATACTTAGTAGAGCAACTTTCCGACTTCCGACAAATTTTGTTTTAAATATTACCGATACCAGAAATATCAATTAACGTAAGGGACGCATACTTACATTTTAGCAAAAAAACTCTTACGTCAATCGTCGTGAGGTACATTTTTAAAATTTAGTTAATGTCCTTTACGTCAATTCTTATTACAGGTAGATAGAATGCATGCGGGGACTATGAGCTCTGTGGGGAGCTCGGGGGGTGCGGAGACTGGCCGCAGGCGATTCTTATATTGTGCTGAAAAAGACGAGAGCCTTAAGATCAGCAGCAAATAAAGATGTATTTCATACATTACTGTATATGTACATCGGATCTTAGATTTATTACAAGTATTCACAAAACATCTAAAAAGAATGTCAAGGAACTAGACTCAGACACTCTGCAACTCTTGAAAGTGATTCAACTAATCACGGATCCTGAGGTTGTTCAAGTGTAAAACTTGCTTACATTTATTTAATTACCTTTTAGATGTATAGGGACATGTGAAAGGTAAATAAATAAATGTAATAAATACACTTGAATTAAGCAATTCAGGATATTTTGTTTGAATATTTTTTTAGACTAATTTTAATACGAGTAAAAACTATAAATATATTTTTTATATTATTTAAGTGTATTTTATTGTGTTTACATCCTACTTCATATTAGGCCATTAAAAAGAGACAAAAACCACATTGAAGTGAATTTAAAATAACATACGTACGGTTTTTTGACATCATCGCAAATTAAAACGCAAGTAAAACCGCAAGCAAACCCTAGTGCTTAATTTAATAAGTATTCCTATTTAAATACCATAGTATGTACTATGCCATTGCAAAATTTCAACTCTTTATCTTTAAAAACAAAGGAGATATAGATTTTTAATCAGCAAACGACTCCATTTTTATTCCACAAGAGTAGTCCTAGTACCGATCCCTGCGGAACTCTGCACGACATCTCTCGCCGTTCCCACTCTACCTGGTGACCGGGGTAGACTATATACCTGTCCGACAGGTAGGCCTCGACCACTTGACAGAGGTATTCGTGCACCCGGTGGTACCGGAGTGCCCTTCGGATCGTACTCCAGGGCAGGAAATTAAAAGTGTTTGCAATATCCAAGGACACTGCCACGATACACCTGCCCCGAGACACCGAATTCCCCATCATGAGAGCTTGCACGCGCATGATGGCGTCCACCGTGGAGCGCATCTTGCGAAAGCAGAATTGACCGTCCGAAAGGTCCGGCCCAAGGCAAGGCGCGCGACGAGGCGGCTTGCAATTACTCTTTCAAAGAGCTTGCCCATCTCGTCGAGTAGCACAATGGGCCGGTACGCGGATGGAGAGTCCGCAGAGCGCCCCGGCTTCGCGATGAGGACCAGTTTTCCCGTCTTCCAGCGAAGTGGGAACTGGCCCCTCTCCAAGCGTGCGCTGAAGAGCCCTCTTAGTCGAGGCCCGAGAACCTCCATGGCCAGGACCTAGGCTTTCCCAGGCAAGCCGTTGGGTCCTGGGGCGGTATTTTTGGCACTCAGCCTTCGTACCACCACTCTCATCTATACCTCGGTCACCTCAGGAGCATAGTCGTCATCGTCACAATTGCGGTACACGTCAGACACCGCTGGTGGCGGAGCCATGGGCGGTGAAGAGTGTTCCCCTCGTGCAGGGAACAGAGTGCTCACCACACGCCCCGACGGGTCCACCACTGATTCACCCCGCATCCGCACACACGTGGGAACAGAAACCCGGTTCGGGACGACCAGGCCCAGCACCAGAGCCCAGTTCTCCACCATCCGACCCCGCTGGTTCGTGTACCGGGAACCCCAAGCCAAGTTCCAGGCATTGCAGTCCCCGCAGACGACCACGGGGAGGGAACTAAACCCAGCAACGATTGCATTTAGCTCCATGAGGGAGATGTGGGGATCGCCGAGAGATCTGCTCGGGACCTACCGCTGCTATGTCCCCGAACCGTGTTGTCACGCAACCCCGTCCCCTCGTGACGACCTCGAGGGGCGGGGTAGCGGCGGCAGCCGACAAAATTAGAGTCAACGAGTCGTCCAGGTCCTGGTCCACCAGTCTCCACTGGGCAGGACATAATACGGCTCAGACACTACGGCGATGTTGATCGACCACTGCGCCATACTCAGGAGCAACCAATCCTGAGCGGCGGCACAGTGGTTGATGTTCGCTTGGAGGAGACGAAATGGGGCCGTTATTGGCAGTTCATTGTCTCCTCCTGAGCCCCACATGAGGGCACTGCCACGGTGGTTGCGGAGGCGGCCAACGGAGCGCTGCCGCAGGGTTGGGCCTCTGGGCCTTGACATTGGCGGGGGGAGGGGGGGATCGCAGGACCTACTCCCAGCCAGTGCGGCGTAGCACGGCATTATGCGGCCTTGTGAAAAAAGTTAAATAATAACTATACTCTTGAGTAAATTTAGTTTGAGGCAAGTTGGTACGGATCTACATACGAATTTGGGCATTCTCTTTTGTAGGTAAAATCGCGCGTTCGAACTCAGTTTGAAGTATGAAACTCAAGATCTTTGCAATTTCGATTAGGTTAGGATTGATTGGCCCCAAAAAAAAATTCTCTTTTATAAAAATATGCCATTTACTTACACACGTAGCTATAATGTCTTAAGATTTGCTAGCAAAGTCTAAAATATACCATGCTTTTACAGTAATACAAATCGGGCAGGACAGGCTTTTACAGTAATAAAACTGTAATCGATTAATAAATACAAAGAAGTGAAATCGATATCTCCTAAGAATAGGATAATATAGTAACCGATTTCTTTGACCCCATCCCTTTTTTCGATCTGTCAGAACTGTCAAGCGGTATTTCTTATATTTGACGTGCTTTACAGTGCGTTTCACTTAAGAAGTTCCTTCGCCGTAATGTTGGCAATACGGAAAAACCATGTTGCAATATTTATAGCAATGAAATAACTTAATATTAGGGAGCTTAACTGATATTTCGTTACTTTTACTAATTGCCTATTATTTTGTTTTTCATTTTTCTTTGGAAACTGTAAAACTACGAGTATTTCTGAATAAAGTATAGGACGCTGGGCTCCATTCCGATTGTCCTGCAATTCTTTCAAATACCGAAAACGCCACGCCACAATATCGTACCTCTCCATTGACAACATTCTTTTAGACCTGCTTTTTTTTAAATAAAATCCCATTCCCCTCGTAATTCTCCAAAAAGGGTTGCAACTAACGTTAAAATCGATTTCGTTTCGCATTTCGGGCAACAATTTTGGTAGAGTGGGCAACTCTTTTCTTTTTCCCTTCTTTTTTCTGTAGACAGACAGGGGAGTCAATCTTCTATATGTGAAACGCACTGTAGTTTATACTAATATTATAATGCGAAATATAACTCTGTCTGTTACCTTTTCATTAGAGATAAAACTTGGTATAAGGGTAGACTATAGCTTGGAAGAAGATATAGGATACTTTTTATCCTGACAGTACGTTCTCTTGGGAGAATACACAACATTCATGCGAGCGATACTGCTGGTAGAAGTTAGTTTATTATAAAATGACATTTTTCACCGTCTGTATTTGCATAGTCGTCTTTGCAATTGCTGCACCACCGTTAACACAAACTTTGTAAACGAAACTTGAACACGTCGTGTTAGGACGTGACAGTGACAGTCGGCACGAGAGTAGTTGCGAGGGCGGCTATACATATTATATGCGTACTTGGCTCACTTGCACACTAGGACGTTGTTTTATTAAAGTTTAGTGCGTTGCCATTTGCGGCGCCAATCGACTCGACGACGGCTCTAAGCTACATCGTAAAGTAATCGAGTCACGAGATTCGCCAAGTTTGGTGAGAACATCACTATCATGCATAATTAAAGTAGGAAGTAAGCAGAGAGTAGGGTCTCGACTGTAGTCCGGACAGCGCGGCGAGCAGTGTCCACTGATGGTGTTCCGTTCGAGCGGAGACAGGGGCAGAGGCGCGAGCGCAGCTGCGAAGGGGCGTGCTCGCACCTCTGCCAGCGCCTAGTTACAAGCGGATAATAATATTTAATATACAGGTACACATTCACATTATTATGTTAATCTATTATAGTAATTCAGGAGTTTAACGAAACAACAAATACATAGGAAAGTATGGTGGATACACTGCCAATTTGAAACGCATCGTATACTTACAACGGGTGAGAACCTATCGCTATACACCTGAGTGAGCGGACAACAAACAGAAAACGCTAGTTTAAAGTGATGCATATAATTACATATTATAATATAGTAGTAAGTAGTGGGTGTGGGTGTGTATGGGGTGTGTGGGCGTGTGTGGACTGACCGTTGAGCGGCTGCAGCGCGTCGTCGGCGTGCTCGTCGGCCGCGTACTGCGACTCGCGGAACGAGCTGCACGACGACAGCAGGCTGGAACGACACACAAGCGCACCTCATTCCTCTTTCCATATCTATTCGAACCAGTTACTCAATCAACTAACTTACGACGTTTTACACACTCGAATATTTCACAATACTTGTTCGTGATATACGTGATCTTTTTTTAAGTTTAAACATTTTTGGACAAAGATTTCGTCATTCGGAACCTCGATTAAAGCAAGGTTTCTATAAATACTCGTATATTTAAGCTAAATATTTCAATTAGGATATAGGATAGTTACTGATCTCGTCCTGAGAAAATAATTCTTCGGGATAATTTGCGAATTTCACATGGGCGTTGCCGCTGACAAAAATTAGTTCAAAAATAATCTTAGAATCTACTACTCAGAAAGTTTTGAGAAACTAAAAAAGTAACTTCTATGGATAAATTCTTTTTATTAAATCTTTTCAAAGAACTCTCCACCAGCCTCTATACAAAGTTTCATGTGTCTGAACCAACTTGTTGAACCAAGTTGTCCGCTGCAGACACCTCTTCCACGGCCTTCTCGAACGCTGCTAGCGCGTCTTCCGGCGACGAAAACTGTATTCCTTTCAGCTGTTTTATTTTTATTTTAGGAAATAAAAAGAAGTGCCAGTGCCGGTGCCAGATCAGGACTGTAACACCATTTTTCGGACATGGCTTTTTTATATAAAAAACTAATAGTTTAAGTTATTCAAATGCAATATTTTGTATCCCCATTTCGCTAGCATTTTTAGTATTTGAGATAAAAAATTTTGAAAATCGTCTTTTTTTCAACCGGCTATTTAGAAAAAAATATCATTTCTCTGAAACTAAATATGATACGCAATTATGACCTTAGAAACATCGACGGCGAATTTATGTTGCATATTTTAGAATAAAAATGAACCTCTGTTAGATTCAGACTTATACGAGATTTTTAGTTTTTTTATTTCGTATTTTAAAGTTATTTATACTAAAATTATGCCCTTTATTTTCCTTATCACAAAAATGACACATCCTAATTGCGTGGAATCTAGAACAATAAAAATTTTAAGTTTGATCCGTATTTTACGTCGTTAGGGTTGTCACGCGATCATATTATATTAGTTCATATCCGGATCTGACGTTATCCATATATATAAAAGGAGAAATTGACTGACTAACATACCAACGCATAGTCGAAACTACAATGCCTAGGAACATGAAAATTTGTACACGGTTTCGTTTTTAACCGACTTCAAAAAGAAGAAGGTTATATGTTCTGATGGATGTATTTTTTTAAATGTATTATTTACCGATTTCTCGGTCGATCGTGAACTGATGTTTACGATCGTTAATTCGAACGTTTCGTTTCTGTTTTTAGTGATCTGTTGAAAAAATGGATAGGGTTAAAACCATGACTGAATTATTCCATAGGGCCTTGAGTCATCTGATCGGGTAATCTCAAGTGTACACATGCTTCAAAGACAAAAAAAAACAAAGTAAGATCCTTTGCCCGCAGCCGCGACCGCATTGTATACCAGTGCCTCTCCCGGACTCGTTAGAAGAGCTTACCAGCACTAATGAGGTTGGGAGTTATGATTCAGAAGAATGTGTGAAGAGTGCTTTCTACCGAAGATGTAATTTAAAGACGGTATACTTTCATCTTCTGTTTTGTGACTAAGGCAATATAAAATAGTCAAAGCATTGTTTCTCTAATTATTCCATTCTATTTAACTTGGCTAGGCAACATTCAGGAAGCTGTGTGATGTTTTATCAACCGACATTTTCTCGACACATTTTAAGACGAAAGTTTACGACCAGTGCGTGTTGTCAGTGGTGACATATGGCTCTGAAACGTAATCGCAATAGGTCTCGGGCGTCAGTTTCCTAGCATGATCGAATCAAGAATCCGAAATATCAGTAGAAGAACCAAAGTTATCCACACAGACTGAAGAATGGCCAAACCTTACGGGTAGTGAGTAGGACATATTTCTATATTGTCATTTTTTATTTTCAGAACTACCTCTAATAGAACAATTTAGGGGGTTTTAAAGATCGTATGGAGGAATTCAATTTCTTAGGTTAATAAACATAAAACTTAGCACAAATTCTAATCAAAATAAAAATGGTCATTATTCGTTTTGCCAAACTACCCTAAAAATATAGTTTTAAAGGGTGATAACGTTTTTATGAAAACATTTGCGAATGAAGTTGCTGGGAAAGTGCTAGTTTCAGTATAAATAACTTATCTCAATAGTACGGAATTAACGAGAACAAAATTAATAAAAACTAAAAACCTTGTATTAGTCTGAATCTAAGAAAGTTCCTAAGTTTAATAGTCGAAATTTTAATAACCAATACGTCCCATTAAATAAAAATTAACTCATCAATATTTAGATTCGAAAGTGACAGTCCTAGCAAAAACAGTTAATTTAGACTAACTTTTTTTTTTTTTTTAATTGAGATAAACTAGTGCTTGACTGCGATCCCACCTGATGGTAACTTCTAGATTCCACGCAATTCGGATGTGTCATTTTTATGGTATGTAGGGAAGATAAAGGGCATAATTTTAGTATAAATAACTTTTCCAAATACGATGGAATTACCGAGAAAAAAATAAAAACTATAAATCTCGTATAAGTCTGAATCTAACAAAGTTTTGAGGTTCATTTTTATTCTAAAATATTCAGCATAAAAAACGCCGTCGATGTCAAGTCTAAGAACATTATTGCGTATCATATTTAGTTTGAGAGAAATAATTTTTTTTTTCTAAATACCCGGTTGAAAAAAAAGACGATTATCAATTTTTTTTTATATCAAAACTAAAAATGCTAGTGAAATGGGGATACGAAATATTGCATTTGAATAACTTAAACTATCAGTTTTTTATATAAAAAAGCCATGTCCAAAAAATGGTCTTCATAAAACACTGCGGTGTGGTGTCCAGGAAGTCTCTTATTTTAAGCGCTGAGTGCGCGGACGCGTTGTCACAGTGAAGCACCCCGTGGAGCCCGGTGTTCGGTCGCTTGTTGCTCATTGTAGACAAAATTTCTGGCAGGGATTTTGTGGTATACCATTCAGTGATGATGCTGTTTTAGTTTTAGTCTTGTCGAATCTTATGAACGCTTCCCGAACCAATCTACAGTGTGTGATGAATCTCTTCGTATTAGTGCCTGTTTTCTTGAATTATTTTTTTTACTGCCAGCACACTTTTTTCCGTGACAGCCATCGTAGGACGACCACTCCTTTGTTCATCCCCCAAAGTAAGGCGACCGCGCTTGAACTCGCTATACTAGCGGTAGATTTTGAATGTCCTTCATCCATAAAAGCAATTTGAAGTCGATCAAACGACTCATCAAGTTTTAGGCCACGAAAATGTTCTCATTTTTAAATGAGACACGATAATATGATTGGCTCTCGAAAAAATGTGGAGTGAAATTCAAAATTCGAACAATAGTATTTTTACTTTTAAATAACCAAACTTTTCAAAATAAACAAGTGGCCAGTGCTTTTTACATAAAAACGTTTTTGTCAAAACTTTCTGAGTGGCCTAGTGCAGTGTGCGGAGTGCGAGTTGTTTTTACGTTAACGCGATCGAGACGTATAGTATACCACGTTTGGCTCTCTGATTGGCGGAAGAGCTTGGAGCGAGCCAATCGCGGCGCCGAACGTCATAAACGAGTCGATCGCGTTAACGTAAAACTAACTCGCACTAGGCACTCAGGACACTGCAAGTACAACGCCTCGAGGAGCTCATCCATCTTGCTCACTGATATACTGACCCATGTGTTTATTAATTTAGCAATGATCTTGAGATGCCGATATCGTAATATGAGCGTAACAATGATGACGTACTAAAGCACGTTGAGAAGCGTATATCTACGAGCCATAGATAACCGAGTAATGAAAAATTGGTACCCTTCGTACGATTGTAAAAAAAGAAAACAAAACGCTAGAACTTCGGGAAGGTTACGTTTTTACGCTGCCGTTTTGCACTTACCTTTTTTAACGAAGACGATTTGGAAGACGGATATGGACTTTAGAGCATTTACGATATACACATTACAGTTTTTATTATTTTGTAAATCGGAATCATATCGGAATAAATTGAGAACGATGTTTAAAGTGGAATGCCGTAAGATTTATACCTCGGAAACTAGGGCCAGTCAATGAATCTTTATACAAACTTATGAAATGTGTTTTTAACAATATAAATGTAAAAATGTTAAAAAAAAAATTATTCGATCTTCGTTTTTTTCTTATTTTTCTATACTCGAAAACTGACTCTTATCGCACTACGACTCGCATCGATATTTTTATTATTCGAATCTTTATTTTATTTATTATAATTTTTTTTTTATTATTCTACGACTCGGATTGGTTTTTTTTTATTATTCGAATCGTAGTGCGATATAGATAGCTATATAGATAGCTAAATTTGCTACAATTTGAGCAAAACTTGAGCAAAATTTGTCCATTGGTTACGAAGATACAGCAAGTCAAAGATGAGCAATTCTACCGCAGTGCTCGGAAAACTGTAAAATTCTGTCACTTGCAGAAAGACCAGGCTCAGGTGCTCTATCCAGTTTTTTTTGCCAAGGTCGAAATTGCAACAACGCCAACCCTGTCGTCCTGGATGAAAAGGACGAGAATGTAGAAGACCTAACACCATATATACCCGTCTCCACCTCCAGAAAACATTACTCTTCGTACCGCATAACAGTCAATAAATGTAATATATCTTTTGATATAGTCAACCGATTGCGATGAAACAAAGCCTAAGTTATATCAAGTTACACACAATTTTAATGTATAAAAATTATTAACATCGATTTCGTACATTTTACGTGATGCGCGCACGACAAAAATTTTCTACAGATTTATTATATGTATAGACGAACCCGATATTTTTGTAACTTTTGAGAAAACTGTGAAGCCTAGACGCATTACTCTGGTATCAAATTTAAGCAAATTAAATTTCATACAAATTGTTGCCTCATACTTTTCTCTAGGACTATTAGTTTAGCCAGTACATGTCTTTGAATATGACGCAAATACAAAAATTTCACTTTTAAAAAAAAAATGCCTATTTTGACAAACTGTATCTCTGCAACTAATGAACCTAGAGTACTAGCTTTATTATATTACAAGCAAATATACTTACGCTTTATTCAATAGTAGTTTTTACTAAAAAACCGGAAAAAGGTTTAAAATTTCGCAGTTTTTCGAACACCATGGGGGTAGCACAGGATGTTCAGGGTTGCAAACTTGGGTGTTTTTTTTTTCTCTTGTCCCTCTTATTTTTCAGTAAATTGTTGTTATCAATTGTTGGGATCGCAGTCAAGCACTAGTTTATATAAGGTATAAAAGAAGAGAGGACAATTTTTTTTTTTTACTTTTTTATATGACCTTTTAACAATACAGTCCAATGGTTTATATTAAAATTCATTGCTTGGCCCCGGATTCCGAGATTTTACTAATTTAACGCCTTACGGCACTCCACTAATAAGACAAGATGCAAACTATCTCAACAAAGATTCGTAGAGCAGGTGTCTAAGCTCAAATTAGCTGGCATCATCGATATCTGTTCTTTACATGAGATATCGAATGCTGGCACGCGTGAACAAGTCAACTTGTCGATTGTGCTGCAGTATATATCGCGTCAACTTCATGGCTGCCTTCGACATGTCTGATTATGTTGGTCAGGGCAGATCGTCCAACTCGGAATCCGTGTTGTCTGTCGGAAAGCATGGTACTCAAATAGTTGTAATAAATAATGGGAGTGGTCGTTTTGGCGACACTTGGGAGAGGCCTATGTCCAACAGTGAACGTCGGCCCGCTTAAATGTTGATGGGGAATAGGACAAACGAAATGCAGCGACATCTATGGAGTCACATTAGAAATAACCCTACATCGCGCAATTAAAGTTCTCCGCGCGATTTGAACATATAGAACAGCCCGAAATCATCAATCGGGCAGTTGCCCACCAGACATAGCACCCGTGGTCGGAGGATCCTCTCTTTTCAACGGAGGTTTGCGGGACTTTACATTCTGTTCCGCTTACCTCCAAAGAGACATTCGAAAAGCTTCCATATGGTAGTCAGCCAGTGTAGTTTTTTTTTATATTGCTGGAATTATTTTTTAAATTCCAGATACATGCGAGCCTTTTTAGATTCCTATGAAAGTTTCAGATTTAATAAATAACTATCAAATAATTATTGCAGAAAAAGTTATAGTGAAAGCTTTTTTATGTTTACATCACTGATCGGACTAGTTGTATCTTGTTTAGGGTACCATACCAAAAGGGTCTTCACCGAAATTGGGCCTTATTGCTGTGGCTCCGCTGTCTGTCTGTCTTTCAACAGGTTGTATGTCGTGAACCGTTTTAGTTAGACCGTTGAAATTTTCACAGATACTGTATTTCTGTTGCCGCTATAAAATAGAATAAAACAAATATTTAAGTGATACTCCCATAACACAAACTTGTTTTTTTGCCTTTTGTTGCTACGGACGGTACGTAACCCTTCTTGTGTTCTCAGATAGGAGTGCGGTGTGTACCTGGTGCGCTTGGGCGGCGTGGGTGCCTGCTTGCCGCGCCGGTTCGTGGGGCGGCGCATCTGCACGGCGCGCGCATCGCCCGCGCCAGCGCCTCCGCCGCCCGCCTTCTTCAGCGACATCTGCGGGGTGCCGGCCGGGCACGCGCCGCCCTCCTGCAGCTGCTTCTCCACCTCTGCACAGCACACGGTCAGTGGGTCAGTAGAGGGGCGGGTGTAGCGAAGCAGTGCGACCGGCGGGTCGGTACGTAGTGCTCACCCTCGGTGATGGAGTTGTCCTGGAACATGTGCTCGAGCGCGTGGTGGATGTCGCGGAAGGTGGGCCGCTCGGCCGCGTTCCATTGCCAGCAGCCGCGCATGAGCTCGTACACGGCGGCCGGGCAGCCCGGCGGGCACTCCATGCGATACCCCTGCAACACAGCCGATCACCACACTCATTCCGACAGTAGCCTAAGTCAAACCGTGTGCAAGACGTTATTCTTTTATCAAGAGCTACAGATTCATTACTGTTCTTAAAAAATAATATAAATAACAAAGACACACTATTACATAATAGAGGATACGTATATTCAAAATAGAGCCATTGTATCCAGTGAGTAAGAATGCGTACATACCACATCAATATAAAGGAAAGTTTATTAGTAAACAATACCACAACTATTTACTGACACATTTTACCGATGCTAAATAATATCGCGTTTCAACACCGTACGTCCACTTGTACAACATTTTACTTTAAAGTCTAAAATTTACCAAGAGTTAACAGATCCGAAGTAGCCTAACTCTCCTAATCTTAGTTTTTTCCAGACTTTTACTAGCGCTCACTTATTGAATAGTATTTTTTTTAAACTCGTTTTTTAGGTAGGTACTTAAAATTTGAATTTAGGTATAATTTTAATGATCTTAGTTCCATAGAAGAAATCTCTTCCCTCATCTGTTATTTGATTAAATATGATAAATATTATATGCTAGATCATGCGTTCATTAAGACATTGCGCATAGGTTGCCTAGCTAAATCTGGTGCCAATGATGTTAGAGAATAAATTTGTTGTTACATTATTGACATTAATGTCCGGAGTGTCTCCGCAGCGAGCGATTAAAAAATTAGAAACCTTTGCGTTAGTTAGCGAGAGAATCAAAAGAGCACGAGGTGAAAAATCTTTGCACTCGAGTGCAACACGTAACTTTTCATCTCACCTCAGCGAAGAAGAAAAAAAAAAGTACACCAAGGAGGTTCCGAGTCTGAGTTTTTAACAAATTAAAAAAGTTGTATGATAAATTTGGCACCGTGGAGGTAAAAGTAAATAGGTTCAATGATGTTTTGAATTCACAAACTTAGTACACATGATGTTCTAAATTCAATTTACTTTATCCACTTGCGGATAAAAACGGCTTTTGTACTCAGATATCGAAGAGCAAAAATACTCTTTCCGAGATAGGGGGATGAATAACAATTTTAACACCTCTTGTCTGGCCCTAGTTCAGATCATGGTACAGACTCGAACCAACTGGTTGGCGCTCAGGTCAGGAGCGAGGAGGAACGGGAAGCAGCCGCCTCTGTCTGCGAAGTAGTAATACAAGCGAAGAAGATCCTCCGCACACACCAACCGTAAGGAGGTCCGCGGTCCATGTGCTGAGTGCGAGTTGTTTTTAGGTTAACGCGATCGAAACGTTTTCTGCGTTTGGCTCTCTGGTTTGATAAGAGGGCGATTCCCGGCGACCGCAGGCACGGGACGGAGCGTTGTGTTTTACGCGCGGCTTAAAACGAAGTCAACAAAACCGAAGGCGCTCAGTAGGGCCGCTACCTGCTAGGGTTGTGAGAATGTTCAACGAGTTTATTGTACATGTGGGTTTTAATTCAGTAAAAGTCTGACACGCTCTCTCACTCCACTGCAGAGTGAGAGACAAAAGCATTCATATACTTTTAACAATGCTAAAGTCAGTATCAGTGTTCGATACAATAATCACGATCGAGCACGTGTTGCTGCACACAATCATGGCGCGCCAAGTGCGGCGCCGCATCAGTACATCGACTGGCTTGTTGCTCTAGTGGTTAGTGGCCCTGACTGCTATGCCGGAGGTTGTGGATTCAATTCCCACCCAGGACAAATATTTGTGTGATGAGCATGATCATTTGTTCTGTGTCTGGGTGTAATTTATCTATAATATGTTTGTATTTAGAAATATATAAGTATGTAGTAAGCTCTGCTTAGCTTGGGATTAGACGGTGTTGTGTGATAGTTGTGGAATATTATTGTATTATTATACTTGGACAGCAAACCGGGTGCTTTCGTACTCATTGGCATATCATTTAGTAAGCTAAATGGTATGCCATGTTATGACATAGCGCGCACAAACGCGTTCCGGAGTCAGTCAAGGATCAATACTCGGACCATTACTGTTTCTGATAATGGTAAATGACCTTCCAACTGTTGTTCATTTTGTTATATGTCTATTATATGCAGATGGCTTGAAATAGTTTCTTAAAATCAATTCTGAGACAAATTGCTTGGCACTGCAACGCGAAATTAACGCTATATACGAGTGGAGTGTAAATAAAAAAATGGAGTTCAATTCGTCAAAATGCTACGTCGTGAGTTTTACCAGAGCACGTAACCCAGTCTCATTTAATTATAAAATCAAAGACAGCACAATTACAAGAACCGTTGCTATAAAGGATCTAGGTGTCATATTTAATCATACACTAAACTTCCATGACCAAATTTTAGCAGTTGCAAAAGATGCATTCAGGCGTTTGGGTTTCATTTTGAGAAATGCTAGAGATTTCAATAACACAAGCGCTATCAAGTCGATTTTTAACGTGCTTGTTCGAAGTAAGCTTGAGTCTAGTGCATGCGTAATTGCGTATGGAACCCACATGAGAAAAAATATACTTTGACATTAGAGAAAGTGCATTATACAATATTTGTTACTATGTTGAAATAGGAAATTCGAATAAATATCGCGGCATCGCGCTGTGTGGCAAGCATGTTCACAACAGTCGATGGAATCCCAGAGTTTGATACGTCGTACAAGTGTGATCGTTGCGCGTCGGTTTGTGTCCGTTTACAGTCTCTCGGCACTACATGCCACGGACAGATTGTAAGTTTAATTTTGATGCGTAGCTATTATCGCAGCGGCCGGTTTTTGTCGTTTTCCATGGTTTCACTATTGATGCTCATTTCCACGTTAATCAAGCACATAACTGCCAGCAACCGTCGACTCGTTTATAGACCACCGTCTACTCACCGTTGTGACCGGCGACATTGTCCAGCCTCTCTACACTATTGATGGAAATTTAATTATAACAGCGTCTGCAGCGAGTGCGGGGATGCGCGGGGCGAGGCGGGGCGGTGCGGGGCGGGGCGGACATGCGTGCGCAATACTGAGGCATGCGTGTACTCATATAAACAATTAGTTTACAATTATACGTAAACAAATACATCTCGCTGTTGTCACCGCGCACATATACAGCGGGATGTTATATTCTACTGATATTTTATGTGAAGAGGGCATTTATTGATTCACACTAGAGAAAGTGTACTTAAAAACAGCCGTAAATAGCGTCGCGGTAATATTAGCATCCGTCTCTACAATTATATATGCAGTTTACACAAAGTTGCACATTGTGGTCGCGTTGTTTAGTAAACAGGGCTCAGGAAGCTGCCGGCGTGCCAGTTCACGATAACCTTCATTTGAGTGGTATCAAAAATCAACTAGGCCACAGCGGCGGCAGCACCCTGTGCGCGCGCGCCGTCACCGCCGCGCCGCCTATAAACGCAGCGCGCGCCACTTCCTCGGCACAGTCGCAGCCGCTCGCTACACACAACATGATCGCACTCAAGAACACCATCATTTATTTCCTCCTTTTCTCCGTCGCCGTACTCGGTAAGATACCTTGTTTTGTAATATGATTATTTTATTGTTTAAATGCTTAATTTGAATGAAAACAAGATTTAAATCTCGCTGAGGAAAGATTTAAATATTTTTATTTTAAATCAATTTCGGGATTGTGAAACTCCTTCAAACGAAAGATAGGTCAGGAACAATCTGCTTGTCAGTGTTTTGTTTCAGTAAGAGTAGCGGCAGCAACCAGTTGCACATTGCGTACACTCAATGTGATTTATTTCTAGGCAAGCACAAAAAGATGAAGCCGAAGAAGTTCGTGTCGCCGACCACAAAGGGCATCCAATGCTATAACTGCCTGTCCTTCGACCACCCCGGCTGCTGGGACCCCGACCACCCCGACTACGCTAACATCACGGTGAGCGCCCGGCCCGGCCCACTCCCTGGCCCATTCCGATCTCGCCCCACTGACCACCTCTCTTCGTGCAGGTCCCCAACATCGACTGCTACATCCCCGGAATGGCGTTCCTGTGCATCGTCATCACCTCTGAGTCCGCTAAGCTGGGTGAGTGTGTTGTGTTGTGTCTTGTGTCGCGCTCTATACTGTGTCTAACACGCTTCCGTGTTGCAGTTGAGACGGGGCAGGAAATCGGGCCGGTGCGCGCGCGCACCTGCGTTCCCGCCAAGGACTTCTCCAAGAAGACGGTGTCGTACTCCATGTGCAGTAAGCTCAGCAAGGAGCTGTCGGCGTCCGAGATCTTCTCACGCATCGCCGTGAGCCGGCCGCAGTGCACGCTCTGCAAGAAGCACCTGTGCACCGACGCCACGCACTGTTAGCGACCTACGGCTGCGGGCTCGCAGGGGTATGGGCCCGCGGGTTTGCTTGTTTCTGTTACAATGGGAGCGTGTTGCGCAACATGTTTATTAAGCTACGGAAGCAGTTTCCATTCTATGAAATGCAAAAACGTATAGTACTTTGTTGTTTTGAAACTAACACACTTTGTTAAACTAATATAAGTTGTTGGGTCTTGGGACGTGGTTTCGTTTGTTTTTTTTTATTTTTCAAATATTATTTTAATAAACTATTGAGATTATTGAATTGTTCCAATTATTTGTTTACGTAAGAAGAATGTGTAAGCAATATTGAATCGTGTAAAAGTTGCGTACACCGCAACGTGTTTATGTCAATGCATGGTGTGCGTACCTTCTCGAGCATGTGGTAGACGTCAGCCAGGTCGACGCCGGGGTAGGGTGACATGCCGTACGTGGCGATCTCCCACAGCAGGATGCCGAAAGCCCACACGTCGGACTTGGTGCTGAAGGTGTTGTAGGCCAGCCCCTCGGGCGCCGTCCACTTGATGGGGAACTTGGCGCCCGCGTGCGCCGTGTACGTGTCGTCGCGCATCAGGCGCGCCAGCCCGAAGTCCGCCACCTTCACCAGGTGGTTCTCGCCCACAAGGCAGTTGCGCGCCGCCAGGTCCCTGCAACCAGACAGTACATCTCAACACTCACCTGCTTCCTAGTCACCACTAACACTTATTTATTTATTTATTTCCATTACAGGTACTCTCTGCACTAACAGTCGAAACCAATACGTGCAGAGAGTCATTATTAAGTTACAATACAATACAAAAAAAAGAATAAAATAAATCACATTATCATTAACATTATCATCCTCATTAAAATTATCATTATAGTAAAGGTCCAACAATTAATATTTAAAAATTAAAATAAAAAACAATTTAAAACAATAGGTATTACAAATAATAAAAACAACACAACAACAAAAAGATACAAAAAGAAATAATCATAAATAACAATAGTAATATATATAATAAGAGGTCGAATCAACCTCCAAAGCATTCTTTGCACTTTTTCAAAAACAATCGTACACAAGAGTGGAACATGTCTACATCGGGATGCTGAGCAGTCAGTGTGTTGAGTAGTGTCACTGCCCGATTTGTTGCCGCATATTGCGCGGTACGAGTCCGAACCCTGGGCGTAGCTAGCAGAGGGCGCGAGCGCAGTCGCGTGTATTGAGGCGGCGCGGATAGACCACAGCGTGACAGAGCCGCAGGATTGTCAATTTTACCGTTAAATAGTAAAAAGTAATGCACAAGGAGCGCACATTTACGTCTCAGCTCGATGGTATCAATACCCACCATTCCTCCGCAACTCCGCAACTTGTTGTTTATGAACGTTTGTTCATACAAAGCTCAAAAGATTCAGCCTCATACGTAAATAAACCATGAGGTTTATTGAACTGCACACGCGTAAGATATGCTGCGCCCAGTACTAGTTCATTAACTTACTTCAAAAAGGAGCAAGTTATATTTCGAACTATTATCATTTTTTCAATCTCTTTTTAAATATGTCGCTCACTAAGTAGAAATTATTTTCCGTTAGCTATAACTTAAGATTTTATAGTATCACATATGCGAACACACATTGAATAGATATTTTTACTTGAGTGCAGTCCTAGGAATTATCGTAGTGTAAATATTGTTATTATCTGATGACGAACTTCGAAAACATGGAACGGAACTCCTCATAGGATCATAGCAGAATTGTCATAACAAGTAAAATTGCTTTGCTTATACATGTAGTTGATGACTGACTGAAGGAGGGGCTACCGGGATACATTGAATTGATCTGATGAAACCGGTAGGTAGGCACTGGGACTCTATAATAAATCACACATTGATTTGTCAAGCCATGTTTGAGTTTATTAGAGGAAAAAGTGGTAATGTGGCCCCTACTTTGTTTTTGAAGCCTCATAAGAAATACTATAATTATGAATAAAGTAAGTAATTTACGGTGTTCCTTACCTAGAATCTGATCAACGAAATATAGCAAAACAAAAAGACGCCGTATGAAAAAAAATTGAAGCTGTGAACAGCTTCAATTTTTTTAGCTGTAGCTGTACGCTACTTAAACGGAGTTGATACGTTTGATTATTCATGATAATAATAAGTATGCGATATATATATATATGATGCATGTTTATTTAACAATTAAACATGTGCTGCTTATTTAGCCACGATATTCAATGCTGCCAAAACTTAAGCATGTCCGTTCACTGCTAAATCTGCCTGATCACCTTGGCTCTTGCTTTTTAGAATGTATCCTTGGAGTGTATCGACCGCCTTCAGCTCTTGGGAGTTGAAATTTCCTTAAACTTTGGGCAGTTCATTGAGTACAAAGCTACAGTAGCTGCTAGGAAACTCGACACTCATGGAAAGGTTAGATGGCACTCAGTGGCGGATTAGCCATGTTGCAAGAGTAGCAAATGCTACAGACCCCCATTTGGGGGCCCCGCGTGTTCAGGGATCCCGCATTTTTTTAACTTAAAAAAAACTAGCCAAAATATTTGTAACTGTATGAAACCTAAATGCACCTGATTTCTTTAGATGTGATGAGATAGTCACTTTACCTCAAACTTTCCTGCAAGCTAACTACAGAATAAAAGGTCTCTTAGAATTTGCCTCATCATTGTACTTTTTACGCAACTGATATTAAAATCCATGGAGTTATTGGTGTATAAAAGCATTATGCAAGCTTATTTTTAGAAAGGGTAGCTTTAGCCAGCAGTTTCCCGCGCGCGAAGCCGCTTTCTAAAACTACTTAATTTTAATATGTGTAGCCTCGGTTAAGCATAATCTTAATAACCGTACCTATTAAGAATAAGCTTAAACAAGGTTTTTAGGAAATTACATATTTTGTGTCTATGTGAATATTACATTGCCTGTGCGTAGTGACTTTTGGCCCTGAAACGAATACATACGTTCACAATGCGCCTCATCAGATAGTTTTAAGTTACACAAAGAGCAATGGAGAGGAAGATAAGCTTAAGTGGCAGTAAGGGACATTGCTCTCAAAACAGATGATCGATGGGGCCGAAAGGTTCTGGTATGGCGATCGGATACCTGAAGACGCAGCGCTGAAAAGGCCTCGCAACAAACCAATAACCTGTTTTTTAGTAAGGCTCACGTGAATTCGATGGAGACGTGATAAACAGGACAGGCCGTTGTGGTGATACTTGGGAGAATCCTTTGTCTAGCAATGGACGCCTTTCAGCTGAAATGATGATGACGATCGATGTTGGCATGTTGATGAGATCAATCTCTCAGAAAGATTATTCCAATTAAAGATTGGCTTAATCTGACCTCTCCAAAGAAAAAGAAATGTTGCCTCCTATTAGTAAATCTTAACTGTACAGCTTTTCTATATAAATTCACAAAGGCTTCGCCATCATCATCGAAAAAACTCCCTATTTCTATATTACTTGTCAGAAGAAAACCTAAAATTTTCTAAACAAAATTTTAAAATTCTAATCATTCGGGGTATGTAAAAAACGATCATCTACGTACGTACTAAATTAATTAGTATCTTACAACTAAATTAATTAATTAGTAGTAGGGGGCCTCTTGGTCGAATTTGCTACAGACCCCGCGCCGGTTCAATCTGGCACTGACGGCGCTTCACACCAGGACAGCATCGAATGTTACACAAAGCATAGGTCCAATCATTTGTGGCCACATGTGGGCGCTGGGTCTTTCAATAAGCACTTCCCTGGAATCTTTAAATTTGAATAAAAAAAATTGTGTGTTATCGATTTTTTTATTGATTTGGATAGAATATAATATCATCCAAATGTCCACTGCAACTTTGCTGGATAGCGCGCATAAGAAATATACAACTTTCCATGTCCTTTACTGTTTTCATTATTAGGAGTTTCGTCTGCTCATTGTCGAAACTTCCTGAAAAGTATTTTCACCGTGTGAGTAATATTGCGATTATTAAATAGTCAAAAAGTTTCAAGTTGTTATTATAGAAATTAAAAAACTAACCTATAAATGATATTATTGTATACCGTCGCATTTTGTCTGAATGTTTCTAATTTAATTCACTTTTTGCGTCTTTAAATTTGTCCATCATATTAAATAGTAGCCTCTCCATCGAACTAGTGATTGTTTTCGGCATTATTTTAAACAAAATGAGTATAATAAGATGCACGTATGTAAACAAACAATGAGTTATGTACGAACTTTGATTATATACTTGTCTAGATGCCACATTGACACCTATTGAACGGCCCAAATAAAGTCTACTAAAATTGGTAGACTCGCTTCTCCCTTACGTCAGTGTCATTTGAAACACCTAAGGATAACGTGCTCACGAAAAGTAATTAATTATGCCGGTTTGTGCTATCAGACTGTACCGCAATTATGTGGGAAAACCGTATAATAATACCAAGATCACTTTTCATCGGTAAGTTTTGTTATTTACCCACTATTATTTTAAGATACACGATTTTTTAAATCGTTTTTTTGTAAGTTATTCTGATTAGCCAGTGTTGTCAGTTTTTTACTAGGGAGATTTGGCGAAACTATGGGAGACATAATACAATAGTAGTTTATGTGACTAGGGGATAAAGAAGTGTCTTTAAGTCGCGGGCGGCATGTTGAATTCCGAACGAAACGAAGGTTGCTGATTTTAATCCCGAACGAAAGTGAGGGATTTATAAAATTAACTCCCGAGCATTGCGAGGGAGTTAATAAAGAAACCTGAGTGAAGTGAGGAATTTAAGCCGCCCAAGACAAAGACAGCTTTATCCCCGTGTTGCATACTCTACTTTTTACACCATCTGTGAGATAATTAAAAGACAATTTGGTCGACCAAATCATATATTAGAGAAATATAAGTATTATATTTACAAGTTCATCAAACAAACAAAATTCACTACTCCAAGATTCTATAGTTTCAATTTTCTATAATGCTCCCGTGTCGTCAATACGCACGTTTTATTCTATTTTCTTCTTTTTTTTTGTTAGTGGCCAGTTTGAATCATAGTGATTACATACTCTTTGGTTTGAATTTCGAGTCAACTTGTTCGATGCGCCTACATTTTAATTCACAATGTTGACAATTCTTGATGTTCCAAATTCAAATCTCATTATTCCCTAGGGATCGGCCATACTGCATTATCTCCCTAGGCATATAATGACTTGCTTTAAGTGAGGTTTGTATGACGTGTAAAACGACATTATCGAGCAGGTGGTGTAAAAATATTATTACGTCATCTTTCGATCAGGAGAACATTATTATATCAAAAATCAATTTAAAAATTACATTATTTATTAAATCAATAAATGATAACTTATCTATACCTATAAAATAAATAAAACCCATGACGTCATGCTCTAAATAGTATTTTTGTTAGTTCTTTCTAATATTTTGGGTTTCAGATTTCCTAAGGATCCCATACTAGCAAATTGCTGGAGACATTATTCTGCGGACTCGAAATTAAGACCAGTGGAGATCCCACAGGACTTCAGTCGTGTGTTCTGGACATTTTTCTGATGATGATTTATATTTTACAAAAAAGGGTTTAAGACGGCTAAAGAACTAAAATTACTGATTGTCTCCGATCTTGAACACGCCTATTTCGTCATCCATACCATGTCCACGTCATCACCAGATGAGATGGTGGTCAAACGCGAACCTATCAATAAAAAAAATAAAAGACTGTTATTTTTTTCACTCTATTTTTTGTCTTGTCTTGTCTTACATCGGACTTTATACTTTTTATTTGTTTGTTTTATGTACATACATATAAGTACATGTAAGCAGAGAATTGTGTGTCTTAAAGTCTGTGTTAAATAAATGTATTTTTTTCTTTCTTTAATTTACAAAATATTATTTCATTCAACCTATTTAGTTAAACTTTCTTCATAATAAATAACGGTTAAAAGGAAAGTTAATCATTTGGAGCAGACATCCCTAAACATGCACACCTTGACAGTTTGACGACAATAAGTACGCAAGCGGTACTCACACATATCTCGCAATTGGAGACAGTTTTAGTGCATTCGTTTGTTTGCATTGCTCTATCTAGACAAGTATATAATCAAAGTGTACGAAACGTCAAGAACACAATTTTGACAATTCTTAATTTTTTTAAATGTGGTCTTTCGATGGTCAAACTCTATTACGTTAAGCAAACCTATTCTACATATAGATGTAGAATAAATAAAATACCCATAAAATAAACAAAAAAAAAATTAGTTTTCTACAAAATGAGAAATTGGCATCGTGACATCAAGTGAGGGTTATATGGCACCCTGGGGGCAATATTAAATATATTGAACTTTTATTAAAAATTTATGGCAAAAATAATCAATATAAAAATCGCCTTCAGGGCTAGCACAGGATATTAGAGTGCATAAAATGCAATTAAGGTACTGAATCTACTTTTCTTCATAATATCAATTGCTAGAATAACTTGTTTCACCAAATATGCGGCTAGTATCTAAACTTTCAGGCATCCTATCTGTATTGACTTGCTCGTCATATTCATAGTCGGTGCTTATAACAACGTCACTTTCATAGTTATTTTTGGTTATGCAGACTTTTATACATCCAGCAGTAACTCATACATTTAGACATCGGTCATATATTTTATATGGTTCCCGGGGACCATAATATGAACAACGTGAGGGGATCATTACAAATATTTAAGAATTGTAACTAAGCGAAAAAACATATATTTATTTTATGTTTTTGTATAGGTCACCTTTAAAATCTAGTAGAAAAACGTTTGTCAAACACAATGTTAAAATCATCAAACCTAAAACTTGATTTGTCTAGAAGAAATGAGTAAAATGCAGAGCCATTTCAAAAGTTTGACAGTTGCGTGTTCCGATTGTTTCAAATAAAAAACGAACGTAACACCATCTCACGGATTTTATTGGTTTTATTCGATAGCTATCACAAGAGCTCCGCAGTCCATGCATTTTATACTAGATAGATGTATTTCTAAATTATAAATACGTCAAGGGGCCAAGATATCTGCAGGGGCCACATTACCACCTTTTCCTCTACAATTATCATAAGATACACTCTGGCTATAAAGTGTTATCAAGCTGATCTGATGATGGAAGGTACGCATGGAAACTCCGTATTAAAACAATGTATCCAGGCAGTGGCATGGCTTATTAGAATTACATGCTATGTCGGTACTCTAGCTATAAGTAATTTTAATGATTATATTATATAGGTACTATTTAAGTTTAGCTGAGGGGTACAACTTAAAAATGTAAAAAAAAACAGCTGACTTCAATGTTAAAAACATTAAAAAATGCAAAAAATGTTGTGCAAGAAATCTTTAGCCGATCGCTTTTTTTGTCACAAATTGAATAATGATTTGTACCTTCTTTTTGTTATATGGCATGAGCGCTGTCCAGTTAACCCTATGCTGTTGTCGTCTTAGTTTTACTCGCTCACATTAGTATGAAAACTTGTAAATGGCCGTTTTTTACCTATTTTAAGTTTTTACAGTAACAAGGATCTGTAAGTTTGCCTTAAAGTAATAAAATAAAAATAAAATAACTTTAATTTCAAAAGTCGGTGTTTAATAACGAAGAAACAAAACTATTATAGAAACACGACGTTCCGAATGAAAGTTATTTTGCACTTTGTAGTGTTTTTTTATATTATTTTTTATGTAAAAATTTGTTACCACATTTTTTTATATACGTATAGTTTGTAATTTGTGTAGTTCTGTATTATATAAATAATATCGTATAAACGTGAAATTCAAATTTTTCGTAAAGATGCCAACTTTTTTTTTACAAAAATTTGTCGGAGTATGTATAGTAGATATTACACGTGGCACCACAGACCGCAGCCGAGTGGCAACTAATTTTAAAGCAAAATATTGTCAATTTCAATACAATGAATCGTGTATTGTTGCACAGTCAATCACTCCTGCCTTCGATACACAGCTCCAATTTTTAACGATAAGAACGAAGATAGCCGCCGCACACTGTCACAGATGGAGTGCACCCGTAGACAAACCCTACAATATAGCTACAATATATGTAGTTATGCTACGGTGGCTAGACTACAGACGCAGCTACTGTTGCTTGTTACAGCTAATTAAGATGCCGTACCATTCAAGCTGGTTATAACATAAATCAATAGTTTTTCACCACTTTATGTAATGCTAAAGTTCGTGCAAGTGTTGAAGTTTGCATCTCCAAACAAATGGTTTGCGCAGTCGATAAGAACACATAAACAGTATAGTGGCGATTGCGCGTTACGTTATGTTTAGTGCAGCCGGCGGCACACTCCGACACGGCCATGTTATACGACTGAGGCACACGCAACTCCCATCTAACTCACCGATACCGCTCTTTTAACTACCCTCTCTTACCACCAAACAATAGTACATTATTACCGTAGGGTGAAACTTACTTATTTAGTCCCGGGAAGGGCATAAGCGTAGCGGGGGCACCTATAGTCAGAGGAATTAAATAAGTCTAACCCGAGGTAAACACTGTACTTTCCAATACGAATAAAAATATTAATTATCGTATGATTTTAGGTACCTGGCGCCTCTAAAGAGCTGGACTCCGATCCGGCTCGAAGGACCAAATGTACGCACTGGGACATACAGCTCAGTACGGCCGTTATTCCAAATGCGTACAGTGTGGCTAAGCTTCTAACAATTGAGCCTGGCACGTATGAGTTACCTAAACCCTACTGATCGCAACCTAGCCCTATAGCAACTACCTAGCACCCTAACCTATCATACAAACCACACCAAACGCAGGTTACGTTGATTTTCCGTGCAAAAAACAGCTTATTATTTAATTTTTGGTATGACCTTTGTTATTGTCAATGCTAAGCAGACGTCGGAGGAATACAATATTTGCACATTTGCTTCTTCTCTTACCTCGTAGACCGAGACTCTCTTGAGTTGATCCAAATCCAAAGTGACGCACATTAGATTCGGATCAACTCAACATGGATGAAATAGCGATATGTCACCTGCATAACTTATGAACCATGGATGCCTCTCAAGTTGAAGATCAAAATCTACAAGTCCGTGATAAGACATGTTATACTTTATGAATGCTGAACTGTGAAAAAGACAGATAAAAAAACTTTAAACAAAAAAAAACCGACTTCACAAAAAAAAAAACACTAAAACAATCAAAATAACTTCAATTTCGGAAGTCGGTGTTGAAACAAACACACCACCCTCCACCAGAAAGAAACACCGACTACCGAAATTAGAGTTATTTTGATTGTTTTAGTGTTTTTTTAGTAAAGTAGTTTTGAAGTTTTTTTTTTTTTTTTGTAAAAATTATTTTATTTCACACTTTTTAATTGCGGTACACTTATAGCCAGAGTACCTTTTTCTCATAGCAATTCCAATTAACTCAAACACTGCTAGGATACATCGTTTTATTATGAAGTGTTCGTGTCCACCCTCCACCTTTCGGCTCCATGATCAGATTAGTTCGATAGAACCATAAAGCCAAAGTGCATCTCATGACATTTCTATTAAGCTCAAACACGGCGGAGTACGGACTTCCGGTGCCTACCTTCCAGGTCCATCATCATCATCAGATCACTTCTTCAATATAACTACTCAGACCTATTCATTTCTTTGTATTGTCAGTCGCATAACTATCTTCATTGTGATATCTATGTGGATATGAAGTTCCGTTGGCCATTTCTGGTCTTCTTCAACAGTTCCACTTCATCAAATTTCCTCGATTCCTCATGGATTCCATCGTCAGAACTGGATTTTGAAAAAAATGGGACCAATCTGAAAGCTTACTTATCCTTAAAGGGGGAAAATAATAATTTGCAAGTCGGTCCATAAACGACGGAGTTCTGATGTAACAAACAAAAAAAAAATATCACCGAATTGATATCCTCCTCCTTTTTTTTGGACGTCGCGCGTCGGTTAAAAAAGGGACTATATGTAAGCGAAGATGAGAATGTTGAGGTGAAACTCTTTCAGTGAAATCTGAAAGAGTTTTGAGTACACATTAGTAATGTAACGAATAGTCGCATTCGCATTCGCGAATATGCGCATATTTTTTGACATTCGCATTCGCAAAAAACATGCGAATATTTGGCGAATGTTGTTGACAAACAAAAAGGTAAGTATTGATTGAATGAATATATAATGACAATAATTAGTGGAGTGCTGTAAGATTTATACCTCAAAATCCAGGGCCAGTCAATAAAAATAATAATAATATATACTTTTGAAATGTGTTTTTAACAATACATGTAAAAATGTTAAAAAAAAATATGCGATCTTAATTTTTTTATTATTTTTCAATACTCGAAAGCTGACTCTTATCGCACTACGATTCGTATCGATATTTTTATTATTTTTATTTGAATCGTAGTGCGATATAGATAGCTATAAAGATAGCTAAATTTGCTACAATTTGAACGAAACTTGAGCAAAATTTGTCCATTGGTTCAAATAAATACAAATACAAATACAAATATTTTTATTGCTCCAAAAAGGTAAATACAGAGATTAACAGATCTCTGGCCTCCACACTAGGATTCCCTGTGTCGTGGAGACCAGTCTCTTCCGTCTTATATAAAAAAAAATAAAAATAAAATAATAACACAAAAAAACTACTTTTAAAACAAAAAAAAACAGCAATAAAGTAAAAATAAAAGAATTAATTATCACATGGCGTGGTTATGTGTGTGTGAGTGAGATAAGTAGTGTATATGAATGAGTATGGGAAAGTGAGTAAGTGGATGGATGAGTGTGAGTGTGTACATGTATGTATGTGTTTGTGTGTATAGTGTTTAGTTGTTTCATGTAGCTTATATAAATTATTATTCGTACGTACTATGAATTTTTAAGTATTTTTTCCGTGCCTTCATAATCTAAACCTATAAGGTAAGTTTTAATTTTAGTTTTGCAAGTGTATCTCGTCATTGGTAAAATATTCAGCACATTATTCAGCTTGCGGTATATGAATGGGCCCATATAATTGAAACATCTTTTGCCAAAGTTTAGTCTGCATTTACGTTCTTTCCATCTGGGTTTCCTGCGAGAGTGCATGCTGGATTGTACTGTGACGTTAGCTTTAATGTGGAACTTTAGTGCAGTAGCCATAATATATAATTGTCGCACACGCAGGGTGCCTGTCTCACGATATAAATCATCCGTGGGGAAGCGCAATGGTTTCCTATAAGGCTACCTTAAGGATGGATCGTTGCGACCGTTCTGCTTTTAGCAAATGTGTCTTATGGGCAACTCCCCATGCGGTTATGCAGTAGTTTAAGATGGATTCGCACAAAGCACAGTACACCATCTTAAGAGTTGCTTCATTGGCGACCCGACCTAGTTTTTAAAAAATATGTAACAGCTTTCTTACACGTCCGCTCACGTGATCTATTTGTTTTGTCCATGAGAGGTGTTTGTCTATAATGACACCAAGATAATTTATATAAGCTACTTGTTCCAAACTAGGGCATGGGCAATCAGAAACAGTGTCACCACTACAAGTATGCAATTTAGCAGTCATATGAGGTGGGCAGAGATTTCTAGTACTGACACTAAAGTTGACAACTTTAGTTTTGTCCACATTCAGTGTCAGAAGGTTTGTGTCCAACCATCGCACGATCTGGTTCATACCTTCCTCTACCAGATTATAGACAGACTCCCATGTTCTGTCGTAAAACACTATGGCAGTATCATCGGCATAGGCGAATATCTTTGCATTACTGAGTTGTAGTGAGCAGAGGCTATTTATGTAGATGATAAAAAGTGTGGGCCCAAGAACGCTGCCCTGGGGTACACCATAGTTTAGGCCTGCGTAAGAACTAAAATCATTACCTAATCTGATCCTTTGTGTACGGTTTGCAAGGTAGGATTGGAACCACTGGAGCGCTTTACCACGAATTCCAATGCCTTCGAGCTTTTGAAGAAGGATACTCCTAGAGACGGTATCAAAGGCTTTCGCAAGGTCAAGGAAAACACCAGTGCATTTGTGCCCATCATCTAATTTAGTTACTACAAAATCAACAAGACTAGTTACTGCATCCTCCGTTGACCTGTTTTTACGAAAGCCAAATTGATTATCAGATAGAATACCGTTCTTCTCCAGGTAGTGTAAGAGTCTAGCGTTCATGATCTTTTCACGGATTTTTGTCAAAGACGTGAGAAGAGAAATGGGGCGATAGTTAGATATCTGGGTTTTGTCTCCAGATTTAAAAATCGGGCAAACATTAGCCATTTTCATTACCATCGGTACATCGCCCGACGAAATGCTAAGATTGCACAGAAAAACAATTGGAGGAACAAGGTAACATTTGTTAAATTTGAGAATGTTGTTTGTTATACCATCCCAGCCAGGTGCTGCGGTGTCCTTTAGGTTGGAGATAATCCGATTAACCTCATTTTCATCCGTTGGATTAACAAAGAAGGAGTTGTGTGGGGTTGGGTTACTATACAAACTACCAGATAAATTGGCCAATTCTGTTTCAGTTTTGCCAAGACGGGAAAGAGTTTTGTAGGCAAGAGCCTCTCCCACGTTTGTGAAAAAATTATTCGCCCTATCTAGAGACTCTTTAGGATCGGGATAAGCGAGCAGAAGATCTTGGTTGTTGGACTTTTTCTTTTTTATATTGCATATACTTTTTACAGCCATCCAAGTCTTTTTACAGTCACCATTAGCATCATCTAAAGATTTATTGTCATGGGCATTTTTAAGATTTTGTATTATATTATTGCATAGGTTTCTATAGTTTTTATAACGCAGTTGAGCAGTGCAATTTTCTTTATTTTTACTTGCTTCTAAATGTAAAATGTCTCTTTTGCGAATGCAGTTTAGAAGACCAGAAGTCATCCATGGTTTCTTGATTGATTTAGAGTTTCTGATGATTTTCGAAGTAGAGAAATTTTGTATGGTTTTACTTAAAATATCTGTAAAAGCTGCTACCGCCTCACTGACATCCATTAGAGAATAAATAGGATTGAAATCAATTTTCTCAATAGCCATTGATAAGTTGGGGTGGTCAATTTTTATTTTATTGTAATTCTCTGGTGAAGAGCGATCGTTCTCTTTAGCGATTCCCACGATAACCGTATCATGATCCGTAATGCCTGAGCTACAGATGACTATTCTAACAGCTTTTTGAGATTTTATCAAGACATGATCTAAGCACGTTCTGTCGTGAGTAGGCAAATGATGCCCCGGGAAGTAGCCATAATGCCCAATAATATCCAAATAGTCAGTTGCGCGTCTATCTTTAGAATCCGGTACAATATCTAAATTGATATCTCCAATCACCACAGAGTTAGGACTCTTACAAGTCTGCATGATCCTCTCTACGGTTACGAAGATATAGTCAAAACATATATAGACGAATCCGATATTTTTGTAACTTTTGAGAAAACTGTGAAGCCTAGACGCCTTACTCTGGTATCAAGCTAATTAAATTTGATACAAATTTTTGCCTCATACTTGTCTCTAGGACGATTAGTTTAGCCAGTACGCGTCTTTGAATATTACGCAAACACAAAATTTTCACGTTTAAAAAAAAAAAAGCATACTTTGACAAACTGTATCTCTGCAACTAATGAACCTAGAATATTGGGGTTAAGCTCAAATAATAGTATATTTAGTTAGCTTTACATTATAAGCAACTATACTTAAAAACTCTTTCTTCGGGTAGTTTTTCCGAAAAATCTAAAAAATGTGCTAAAATTTCGCAGTTGCAAACTTGGGTGTTAAACCTTTTTTTTCTCTTATCCCTCTTATTTTTCAGTGAATTGTTGTTATCAATTGTTGGGTTCGCAGTTAAACTAGTTTATATCAGGTAAGTAAAAAAAAAAAAAAAAACAAGTGCGGACTTTAAACAATACAGTCCAATAGTTTGTATTAAGATTCATTGACTGGCCCCGGATTCCGAGGTTTTACTAATTTAACGGCTTACGACTCTCCACTAATAGTATAATAAAAGTGAAACGACTTGGGTAATTATAATTACAAGGGTAAAATGAAATCTGATGTAGTCAGCACTGGTTCAATATAATTTACTAATAGAAGAACCTTATAAAAAGTATCGAATATAAGTTTTTTTTTTAATGATTTAATATTGTTAGGGGACTTTTTTAATAGAAAATGCAAAAGATTTTCGTTCAGAATGTACTTATTTCAGTCTGTTTAATGATATTCTTATTACAAAAGTAGGATACATTTGCAAAGATATTACCATAAGTAAGTATAAAGTAATAACATAAATTTGGAATCGTGAGAGAAATCTGATTCTAAATATTCAGCTCCGCTTAATTGATTAATCATCCCTAGCTATATTACGATGAACATCTGTTGTAGAACTATCATTATCTCAGGAAACAAGTGAATGATAACTAAAATTAACAGCACATAATTTAACAGTCATGTTGTCCTACAAATTGCGCGGTACGTTATCTCGGTCCGCTCAAAAGTTGTAGTACAGATCGTTGATGTAAAAATAATTACTATCAACATCGATATATATGTACTACGCACTAGGTTAGGCGTGCTGAACACTCACTTCAATCGAATCCGTTGCACTGAATTCTAGGCAAATTGACTTTAATGCCTTTAGTGCAATTTTGACGTTCATACAGTGTGAGGGTGGCGCTTATAAACGCAAAAGAAAGTGAATTTGGGACGTAAATATTTAAGTAATAATTAAGTACCTAGTCATGAAAGTAACATAATTGATTATTTAAGCAGTTTAATAGCTTCAGCAGATGTTCCCCTCAACAAAAACCGGGTTTTTACCTACAACTGCTTTAGTCAACACGAACTTTGCATGATGTTTTATTCCGTTTGCTTTTTTTATATTTTTTCTTTTTTGTATAAAAGGTACCAATAAATTCCGTCAAATTCAATAATTATGAATACGTCTGTTTTTCGGCTTAATGTAAATACTCAGCAAGAAATGCCAGCAAATCATTGGGTATCAGTTTTCATCGCTAAGTTTTGTGGTTACCTCAGTGCTTACGAATGACAGAACTCATTCGTAAGCACTGAGGTATTACGTACCTACCTAGATATTATGTATACATAGATTAGTATTCAAATATAAATTAGGTTCTATTGAATTTGTAGTAATATTTGTAATATACTTATATTACAAATATGACTACAAATTCAATTGTAATACATCACTAAGTGATCATTACTGTTATTGAGATTTCGTTCTTTAAACTATAATTATATTTCAAGTTTGTTCACTCTGGTCAGCCGAAAAGAGAAAAATTGATAAAACATCTTCAAGAGGATAGACGTGAAAACACGTGGCTTCCTACAAAATATCCGTTTATCTGCTCTGCACACTTTCAAACTGATGATACTAAAGCTGGAAAACGTTTTCTAATGAGTCAGCTATTCCTTGTGCTATTATTCCTTCAGAATGTGCCTTCAAACATTTATAGCTTTCCCCTACATCTTTAAAACAAGTGTAAATTTCTGAATCCGAATCAATGTTTGAATCGCCCCGAAAAATAAAAACCGGCCAAGTGCGAGTCGGACTCGCCCAAAACCCTAAAACCTATAGGGTTCCGTAGCAGCAAGTAACATAATATAAAAGTTCTTGTAATGTGTTGTAACTTTTATCGATGTTTTAACAATAGTGTATTTTTTTCGATTTATGACGCATTAAAAAAAAAAACTACTTACTAGATTTCGTTCAAACCAATTTTCGTTGGCAGTTTTTATAGTAATGTACATCATATATTTTTTTTAGTTTTATCATTCTCTTATTTTATAAGTTAGAGGGGGGGGGGACACACATTTTACCACTTTGGAAGTGTCTCTCGTGCAAACTATTCAGTTTAGAAAAAAATGATATTAGAAACCTCAGTATCATTTTTGAAGACCTATCCATAGATACCCAACACGTATCGGTTTGATGAAAAAAAAATTTTTGAGTTTCAGTTCTAAGTATGGGGACCCCCAAAATTTATTGCTTTTTTCTATTTTTGTGCAAAAATCTTAATGCGGTTCACAGAATACAACTACTTACAAAGTTTCAACAGTATAGCTCTTATAGTTTCGGAAAAAAGTGGCTGTGACATACGGACGGACAGACGGACAGACGGACAGACAGACAGACAGACATGACGAATCTATAAGGGTTCCGTTTTTTGCCATTTGGCTACGGAACCCTAAAAATCGAAAATAGATTTTAAAAAATGATTTAGTTTTTAATGCAATTTATTTCATCACCACTGCTCTCAAAACGGTGAAGGAAAACATCGTGAGGAAACGGCATATTACGAAGACATGCGATATTCACCCACCCGCACTGGGCCAGCGTGGTGGTTTACGGCCCATTCCCTCTCCTAGAGAGAAGGCTTGAGTTCCAGCAGTGGGAACATTAAAAAGCTGATTATGCTATAGTTATAGTTGTTGTTTGTTTTGTTACTAAATATTAGCAGCGCAGTCCTGACCATCATTCACTAAAGATAGCGTCCTTTAGAATGATGATTACAATAAATGGTTTCATTATTTTACACGATTTTGAATTCACTTATTTATTAAAGTAGTAGACGTTGTTTTCTGATTCTCTGTTCTGTTCTGTTTTCTGTTTTCTAATTTACACTAACGCGGACTATTGGTAAAATTTTGAAATAGTTTTATTGTAATGAAGTATTGTAGGCAAAAAACTGTGTCACTTCTGCAGTATAAAAATCTATATGGATAACATGTCATTACACTATGTTGAACTAAACACACGAAATTCATGGCGCTTAAGACGTTTTGGTCGCGAAAAAAGTATCCTCTAAAAGCTATCAGCGCTTTATATTTTATCAGTTCTGTTAGACGATATAATGCCAATGTAGCGCTGCAGCAGATTTTCGTTTTAACTTTTCAATATTTTGACAAATAGTTTCCATGAAAGGGCTTGTCTATCACTAGAATATAAGTCAATGACTATCAAGCTGAAGCTTCGTGAATAGCTTCGTTTCGATGAGACCCTCAACAATTTGCTATAAGAAACTCTCGATCGTGGTAGTTAACAGAGGTAGCAGGGGTAGAATATGTCGATTTGATGATTCTCAAAAATTTATTACTATTTTTTTTTTGTTAAATCTCAAGATAATCATCTCAATTATTCAAAAAAGTATTAGTCCTACAAAATTTATGGTTTGATCAAAGAGTCCCCCCCCTTCCAACATGTATCGATAACGAGGTCATCATAAATGATTACTAACCAGCTAATTTTTTTTTTGTTACTTAGTTTATATTCATATAATTTAACAGTCATGTTGTCCTACAAATTGTGCGGTACGTTATCCCGGTCCTACGCTCAGAAATTGTTAACGACACAACCTGTATTGAATTCCAACATGTATCGAAAACGAGGTCACGTTTTCGATAGGTACATGTTGGAAGAGGGGGACTCTTTTATCAAACCATTCATTTTGTAGGACTAATACTTTTTCGAATAATTTAGATAATTATCTTGAGATTTAACAAAAAAAACCCTGTTAGTAAAAAAATTTTTAGAGTCATCATCTCATACATATTAATTCCTTGATATCTCTGTTAGCTACCACAATCGAGAGTTCCGTATAGGAAATTGTTGGGCGTCTCTTTAAAATGAAGCTACTCACGGAAAATTAGCTTGATAGTAATTAAATGGGAAAAATGTACTAGGGAACCCGGACTATTACCTTAATTTAACAAATACCGTCTTTTGCTATAATTTGGTCTACCTATCGTTACTTTGCCCAATCTGATTATTTGTATTAATTAGTAAACTGTTCTAGTAAAGAAATTTTATTCCTAGTATAATTTTTCGCGCGTGGCAGCAGTTATTTTTGTAAACCAAAAGAAAGTTATGAAATGTTATTTAACGTCAGTATTTTACAAAATGTGCCCGATGCTTTTTCTCCTGAACTTCAAAATTTGATTATATACGTGTTTTAAGCTGTTTTTACTTATTTTAGGTTACATTTTAAATTGAAAATAGTCCTCCATCTTTCTATCTATGTATTGCACTTGTAAATCGAATTTAACGTCAAACCCTAACAAATCTTATCGCCATAACCTGGGCAACATACAGGTCTTGGGTTGGGCACATTGTTCGCAGAATAGATGGTCGATGGGGACAAAAGGTTCTGGAGTGGCGACCACGCATCGGAAGACGCAGCATTAGAAGGCCTCCCACAAGGGTCATCATCACATCGGTTGGATGACCTGTTGAGGATCGCGGGAATCCGATGGATCCAAGACGCACAGGACCGGTTCTGCTGTTTTGTTTAAGCTGGACTGATACGAAATGTCAAACTGTATGACATTTTGCGCGCACTTTGTTTGAAAGTCAAAATTCGCATTCGCATTCCCGAATATCGAGTTTGAATATTCGCATTTGCGAATGTGAAAAATCTGACATTCGTTACATCACTAGTACACATGTGGGTGGATAGAAAGAGAAAGGCAGGCCAAAGAAAAGATGGTTGCCCATTCTTGGTAATGGAACATGGGTGTTGTTTACCTTGGCGGGTTAATTACCTTCTGTAGAATCGTATCTTGTTACACTTGTGTCTATGTTTTGACAACTTCACAATAATGTGGTGTTTAAAAAGGGTCACATGCTGATCACCTTGCAAACTGGCAAGGTCCTTCTATTCCTTTATAAGGTTTTAAAAGCTTATGTGTTCATATTTTGATGGAAGATTGTTTCAGATTGTCAAATAAGTAAAAAAACTGGGCAAGTGCGAGTCGGACTCGCGCACTGAGGGTTCCGTACAAACTTACCTGTAAAAACAGTTAAATTTCTGAATTAAGTTTTGGAGATTATTCCGATTCAAAAAAAATTTTTTTAGTGACGCGTCCTTTAGTTTTCAGATTTTTGCTTATACTTGTGCTAGTGCCTTGCTTCACGCCAAATTTCTGGATTCTAGATCAACGGGAAGTACTCCATGAATGTGTGTCGAAATAGACGTTTTATTGCGACATAAACGGCCGTATCTTTTTTTTTCGTTTACTTACAAGTTTGATTTTTTCATACTTTCAAGGGACCGCAGACCTTAGTGGTTAAATTTCAAGTCGATATCTCCACGCGTTCTCGAGTTTTTTTTTGGTGGGTAAAAGTCATCCAAATAACATCCCCCGCCCTTGGGCGGAGCGGGAGATAGTATCAGACTCTTACTGACCTATCCCGTTCCCTTCTTGCCTTTCATCCCGGGGCTGAGCTACCATTCGGAGTTAACCCTGGCCCCAGTAGCTTCGCATCAGCCTTTGATAGGGTCCCAGCTGCCAGCGGATATGTGTCGCGCATGCGATGGATCCAATCGATTAACAAAAACGTCATACGCGCATAGCCCCACAGGGGCTACAGAGGGCGGAAACAACCCGACCACGTACCGTGTTCGGATGCTCTCTTTATTGCAAGTGCTTCAGCCAGCTGTCAACGTTTCGGTCCGACGGCTGTCGGTACAGGTGCGGTTCATCCAGCGGCAGCGTAATCATATGTTTGACGATACTGTACTTGATCGCCTCCGAATGGAAATGAGTAGCCATGCCATGCCTCTTCGTCGCAACCATCTTTCTAACCACGCTGACGAGAAGACCACTGATATGGTTACACATGTAAGTACCCAGTGTAACAACGAATTGAGGAGTGCTTTGGGGTGTGTATCGCGACACGCCGCTTGAATTTAGGCCACGATTACCTCGTTTGCCTATGCGTAATAAAAATAAGGCGCTGGTGGCTGTTCGCAGTTATGAAACTAAAGGGTCTTTCATTTAGGGCGGGTCGATGTTGACAGTTTGTATCGGCCATGTTGTTTTGGCGGCAAATCTTATTTAGTCACCAATGCCAAATCACCATGGCAAGTTACACGATTGAGCAGCATGTCCAAATGATAATAATTTATTATTAAAATCAATGTTCGTTAGGGTAAACGTTGCGCGCATTTTACGGCAGACGCGGTGGCCCTTCAAAGTCGACTTTCCAACGTTTGGTGACCTTTGAGACAACCGGTTCGGTAAACAACCAACCTTACGTTGGTAAGGTTGGTTGATTTTGGGAGGAGTTGGTAAGGAAAGTCAGATCGGCCGAGAACATCGCCGCTGTCCGTGAGAGTGTACAGGCGACTCCGAGGCACTCAATTTCTCGCCGTGCTCAAGAACTCGGCCTTTCACAGACTTCAACTTGGAGAATTTTGCGTTGGGACTTGGGGCTGCACCCGTACAAGATCCAACTGACCCAGGAGCTCAAAGTTAATGACCACAGGCAGCGCCGTTTGTTCACTAACTGGGCTTTGACTCCGCTAGAATTTTTCTTGTGGGGTTTTCTGAAGTCGCAGGTCTATGCCAATAACCCACAATTGGCCGACGCGACGCTCTGAAAATCAACATGTTTGATAGCCACGATTCAGGCCCTGCCTAGTGTGGATTCACTGTTATTTTTGTAAATTGTAATTTAAGTTGCTAATAAAGTTATTATTATTATTATTATTACATAACGCAGGCCACAGGTCAGATTCATCTATGCAGCAGAGTAATTGAAAATTGGGTCTCTCGGATTCGTGTCACCGTTCGAAGCCGCGGCGGACATTTGAACGATGTCATATTCCACTTCCACACATAATGGCACAAACGGGCTTTCAAATAAAAAAATAATATCAGCAGTTTGTTTTATTCAAATTCAACACCGTCTTTGTTGAAAGACCCTTTATTTTGATGACTACGAAGATCTCACTGATACACACTCGATAATGTACTGCGCGGCTGTAGTGGCTTGTCGTGTAGCTCACGTCAAATTACCAAAGAGGACACTCTTTAGCTACACGACCACAACCAGTTGTGCCTGGCAATGCAGGATCGAGCGTCGTATTGCTGCGGCCAGAGCACTCATCGGCAAATTATGTAAAGTGATACGCTTTGTAAGACGGGCGTTATCGGAGACAGAAATCTGCCGCTGAGAATTCCTAAAGCAGAAGGTATAAGCGGCAGGTTGAGCGGTACACCCAGAAAGGCACATTCCGGAGTAATAAAAGGTGAGTATATAGGGCTTGGGAGTGACCGGACCAAGGTGTGACTGACACGCGCCTTCCGGATAATGACACCATGTGCGCCAGAACGAGCACAACATCTGGTCGGTGCCTGTCAGTCATAGTGAAGGTAGTTGGATTCAAGAGGTCGAACGAGCGTGCCAGAAATGGGGGCAATCACAATCAGCCCCCAAAATGTGGCTCGTGCAGTCCGTCCGTTGCCGAATTGAAAATTTTCAGGGCCGGACGGCCGGCACAACTTTTGAATAAAGTGGCTTCAAAGGTCGCACGCTCGTTTGGCATCTCAGTACCAGACCGCCTTAGAGACTGACTCGCTAACCCAGTTTCTTACAACAGGGGTTACCCACCTGCTCCATAAATCTGGTAGCACCACGGAACCCAAAAACTATCGGCCGATTACGTGTTTGCCGTCTATAAGGTTTTTACATCCATTTTGAGAGCAAAGATTAACCACCATGTAGATAATAACGCTATCATGTCTGCCTCTCAAAATAGATGTAGGAATGGGTTCGGCGGTACTAAAGAGCTACTCCTCATCGATATGGCTATTAGCCAAAAGTTTCCCGAAAGGATCTGTCGAAATGTTGGATAGACTATAAGAAGGCGTATGACTCGGTTCCTCATACATGGCTCATGAAGGTACTAGAATTATACAAAATTGATGTAACATTACGTAACTTCTTGATGTCATGTATGAGGCAATGGAGGACCCACCGTAGGCGCGGGCTTGCGGACAGTGAGCAATGGGTAGCTCGCTGTCCGGCCGTCCGGTAACTGTCCGGACCAAGCTCAAGTCGTCGACGGCGCGCTCTGTTCCCGCGCGCCTCAAGGAGTTGTCAGCAACAGCAGGGACCCAGCCGGGTCGAAGCCTAGGGCCAGGGTTATCCGAAAGGGCGCTCGAACCCCGGTATGAAGGCTAGAAGGAACGGGGTGGGTCTTTTAGTCAGTAAGAGTCTGACACTATCTCCCGCTCCGCCCAAGAGCGGGGGATGACAATGGATGATTTCTTCCCACCATAAAAAAAAGGCAATGGAGGACAATGCTTCGCTATACAGGATGTCGACATATCCAGAGGAACAGCGCACTGGTGAGGACCGCGCGAGGTATATTCCAGTGATAATTTGAGTCTGCTTTATTTCTGCCTAGCCTTGAATCCTCTAAGCACACTACTGGAGAATTCAGGCCTAGGCTATCGGTTGAAGACAGGCGGTCAGGTTATATCTCACCTCCACTACATGGATGACCAGAAAGTTGTTGCCCCCAACAATTTGCAACTGATGAAGCTACTGAAGGAAACTTTAGTAGTGCCATCAGGATGGAGTTTGGTGTGGAAAAATGTGCGGTCATGCATGTAAAGCGAGGGGAGGTTGTGGAATCCGGATTTGTAATTATCAAGTCTCACTCCCCTTCTGATATGAAAAGCTAACATGGACTCGTAGACAAGGAATTGGTGAGGGAAGAAAATGCTCTCAACAGCTTTCTACTCCCTAGCATAAGTCAGCGGCTTTTAGAGGTAGTTTTCGTTACGCAGCTTCAAAATGTTGGAACAATATCCCCCCTCCTATAAAAATCAAAAGAAGTTGCTCGGCTTTCAAATCAAAATTAAAGTTATTTTTGTTGAATCATCAAATTGTCTTCCAAGATGTTCGAGCCGACATTACAGCCATTTGTTTAAGTAAATATTAAAGGTGTCATTATAAACTAAGTAGTGTTTAACAATCATCATCATCTCAGCCGATACACGTCCACTGTTGGACATAGGCCTCCCCAAAGCGTCGCCACATCGAACGTTCCTGTGCGTCCCGCATCCATCGGTTTCCCGCTACCAATAAACTCACTAAAAATAGAATTTATTATCAAAACCCTAACCTTAATAGGTTATGGGCCCAGGACGTTTGAAAAAGTTCAAAATTTGAGTAAAGAGCAAATAAATGTGTGACAAGTGGCGCGAAAAAAATAACCTCTATTCAACATGGAAGTTACAAACTCGATGAAAGTTGAAAAGTTTTGTGGAAATAACTTCAATCAGTGGAAATTTCAAATAAAATGTGCGTTGAGAGCGAGAGGTTTGAATATTTATACTCCAAAACCTACAGAACCTTCAGCACAAATGCAATGAAACAAAGATGACGGCATGGCGATATTCATCTTGACATCGTCAATGGATCTTAACTAGATTGCTTTGATAGAAAACTGCGATACCGCTAAGGATGTAATGAGTAAATTGGAAGCTATATATGAGCACAAATCAGAATTCAACAAGTTGATGTTTCACGAAAAATTTTACCAGTACATATTGTTCGAGTGACAAAATGGCGCAGCATGTTTCAAAAGTGGAAAGTTAAGCCAAACAGCTCAGAGAATGTGGTGAAAAGTTGAGTGATACAGCTGTTATGACCAAAATTCTAAGTACACTGCCACCTGCATATCGTTCCCTGCGACAAGCGTGGTTATCACTTGACTCGGAAAATCAAACAATCTAAAATTTAACATCGCGAAGGAGCAAGTTTGGAGCATGTACGTTCCACGCTCGTTCATAAGACCCAAGAGCAACGGAATATGTTAGCATTCAATGCTAAGAAGACATCATCATGTGTTGACGAACATAATGTGTGGAGATTGGACAGTGGAGCATCAGCTCACATGACATATAGGCACGAGTTTTTCTATGAATTTCGAGAATATTGTCATGATAAGAACAGTTGTCATGATAAGAACAGTACAGTAAAACTTGGAAATAAACAAAACGTTCAAGTTTGCGGAAAAGGCTCAACTTTAATAAGAAGAAACGTTAAAGAATATTATGAGGAAAGTCTACTAGAAAATGTAATATATGTGCCTGAGTTAAAAAATCTGTTCTCCGAAGATGTGGCAACCAGAAGAGGTTATGTGATCATGAAAAATAACAAAATTGCCTTAATTATGAAAGATGAGGAAACTGTCATATCTGCATATCTAAAAGAAAACAATCTTTATGAGTTGGAAATTAAAACGCTTGTGCAAGAAATCTGTAATATAGTGCAGTCAGATGTTAGAGTGTGGCATGAGCGCCTTGGACACTTAAATGTCAAAGAACTACAAAATATGAGTAAAAATTGAGCAATCCCTGTAACACTGACTGGAAATGATAAGTTTGTTTGTGAGGCATGGCAATACGGCAAGCAAGCCTGATTACCATTCAAAAAAATCAGAGCGAAGCAAATGTCAGGCAGGTGATATTGTTTACAGTGATGTTTGTGGCCCTATTGAAGAACCATCAGTTTCAGGAAAGCGTTATTTTGTTTTGTTTAAGGATGGAGCCACTGGTTATCGCCATGTATTATTTAAACACAAGAGTGAGGTTCTTGAGCATTTCATAAAATATAATGCTATAGTGAACAATCAGTTTCGCCATAATGTACAGTACACACGGACAACGGCACAGAGTATGTGAACCATGAATTTAAGAATTTCCTGACAAGCAGAGGAATAACTCATGAGTATACTGCCCCCTATACCCCACAGCAGAACGGGAGAGCTGAAAGAGAATTGCGAACAATAATGGAAAGCGCAAGGTCAATGCTTTATGCCAAAGACATTCCTAAGAATTTATGGGCTGAAGCTGTCAGCTGTGCTGTTTATATACTGAATAGAAGTTCATCAAGTCAAACCGTTAATGTGTCACCTTATGTGCTCTGGTTTGGAGGTAAACCAAACATAGAACATGTAAGAATATTTGGTTCTACAGGATATGTATATGTTCCAAAAGAAAAAAGGAAGAAACTTGATAAGAAATGTACCAAAATGTTATTAGTTGGATATGAACAAGAAATTTACAGGCTGTATAACCTAGATACCAGAAAAATAACAGTGTCAAGAAATGTGAAATTTGAAGAGCACAGTTTACCAGAAAAAGGAAAACAGAATTATATGGAGATTAAATTTGATGAAAAGCAAGAAGGGACAATGTTGACATTTCTACAATATGAGACTCAGGATCAAGAAGTCTCTTCAAATGATAGTGACTGTACCATGAAAAGTATAAAAGACAATGATGAATCATATCATCCTCCAATGAGTTATACAAGAGATGATGAAAATCAGAGAAATATTACACTGCGTCCAAGACGTAACAATAATTTGGAAGTGAATCTAATTGAAGTGGATATACCGAGTACCACAGAACAGAAGAATGTAGATAGAAATCGCATAGCACTTCATTTGTATCGGGACCAGCGTACCCAAACTTACACAAAGACAGCTATATCATATTTCATAACACTAAGAAATTCTTAATGTGATTGAGCATTTTAATATTAATTGAAAGAATGCAGTTTATCCATCATTACGTTTTAAAAAATAAACCATATGTCACTGTTAACAGAGTTGTTTGTTATCTACTCTTTAACGAATTACATCGCATAGAATAATTAAATTAACAATTTCCATTATTCCCCGCTAGATGTCTCTATAATATAAGCAATCAATTTAGTGCTCTATTTACTTGTTATAAGATTAATATTTCTTAAATAAAGTCATTGTTAAACGTCATTTTCTAGAGATGTACCATTGGCGTTAGCTTATTTTATCGATGTTGCGTTTTATTTTCAACAGCAGGAGTCGATAAATTACAAAACAAAATACTTACGTATTTTTAACTTTATATATAAGGGGCTTGTAACTATTTCATTAACCATGAAATTACTCATAATTGAAATTAAAGGTTTCTTTTGATGCTGAAAAACAATTAGAACGAATAACAGTGACAATAAAAAAAAAATAGTTTAACTAATAAAGGCTGCCAGGCTTAAATGGGATTGGGCGGGTCACGTCAGCCGCATGAGCAGTGACCGCTGGGCAAGTATCGCCACCCGGTGGGTTCCTGCAAACGGTAAGCGCCATCGAGGTAGCCCTAGAAAGAGGTGGCGAGATGATCTAGACGCGTATCAGGAGAACTGGTTAGAGACGGCGCGAGAGAAGAATGTCTGGAAGGACTTGGGGGAGGTCTTTGCCCAGCAGTGGGACAGTAATGGCTATTAAAAAAAAACTAATAAAATAGATACGTAAAAACAGGTAAAGTCAAAAATACTGACTGATAAACAATAATTAATTTGTTCATACGTAAGTTTTAAATAATACTTCTTCACGTAAATTTGTACGTCAGTTTAAACTAAATGTTGCCAGGTGTTTCTTGGCTGACTACAAATTTGCTTTTAGAGTCCATACAGATTTGAGTAGAACTGTAACATCTTGACTTTCTTCGAGACTGCTAGGGTTCGGTATAACCAGATTTTTAATAAAGTGACTTCTTTTTCTTCTACCAATATCTAAAAGTTCTTCAGAGCTCAAGGTTTAGCACTGCTGTGTTGAGAAAAATGTGCTAGTTTTTGTAGGAAACCAACTTTTCCTTCCTGTCTGTCTGGATCTTTAGGAAATATGAAGTCACAAAATAACACGACAGTTACATTTTGAACCCATGGAAAGTTTAACCCTGTTTGCATTTTATTTACGAGTTATTTAGCTAAAATTAAAAAAGTCTGCGTTTTTAATTTCGTCGAAGCACTAGGGTATTTTCTTTCCCGATACAACAAAAATCATTATAATTTTGCAATATCGATAACTCACTATCGATACCTAATGGTAATCTCTAATTGAGCAGCTGACAGTGACATTTTTTGAAAGTTCTAGAATATTTTTTTGAAAGTAGACCTTATTTTGTACAAAATAAAGTCAACTTCTATTTGTTTTTTTTATAAGAACCTATTTTTCAAAAATAATCAAAATAAAATAAACCAGTGCTAACCGACGATAGGATATAAGATAAATTATTGGTTCTTCCGTCGTATTTGCACTCCAAAACAGCACAGATGGGCATTTTTATATTTTTTTATCTAGTTATTATCACCGTGGCGACCGTAACTAGACTGATGTGCGCGGCGCATGCGCAATGAAACATAAGCGGTACATCGCAAAACTCGGGGTACGCGCGCCCCGCCTACTTACTCCTTCTATCTACTGTATGATTCCTGTGTTCTGTGCCGAGTACTTACAACGAAGCTGTCACTGGTTTGATCAAACATAATTGGAAGAAAGCCATTGAAAGTGAACTTAAATCCCATGAAGCTAACAACACATGGACAATCACAAATAGAACGGAAAAGAAGCCTATTACAAGTAAATGGGTATTCTCTATCAAGAAAAATAGAAAAGGAGAAATTGAACGATACAAAGCTTTACTCAGGTAAAAGATCTGGATTACAAGGAGACATTTTCACCCACTACCAGGAGATTGTTACTGAGTATAGCAGCAAGAGAAAATTTTGAGATAGAGCAGTTCGATGTGAAAACAGCTTTCCTATATGGGGAGCTCACAGAGGAAATTTACATGGAGTTGCCAGAGGGTATCGACGTGGAGTCATCTAAAGTATTTAAGTTGAACAAATCCTTATATGGCCTTAAACAGATCCTTATATGGCCTTAAACAGTCTTCTCGTTGTTGGAATAAGAAGTTTAGTTCATTTCTTACTACATATGGATTTAAAGTATGTAATGCAGATAATTGAGTTTTTGTTGGATATTTTAATAATATCAATCGTTTTGTTAGTAATCTATGTCGATGATGGGCTTTTGTTGTCAAAAAGTAAGGAGGTCATATCCATAATTTTGAAAGATTTAGGAAAGTATTTTGAAATAAAAAAGGTAACTTTGAATTCTTTTATTGGCATGGAAATAAACAAAACAAGTAGTGGTATAACTATAAACCAAATAAATTACATTGAAAACCTAATTAATAAGTATAATATGTCTGATGAGTGACTGTAATACACCAGCACATGTGAATGTACAATTGTCTAAAAATGAAAGTGAAATTGTTAGTAATTTTCCATAGAGAAAAACAGTGGGAGCATTATTATTTCTATCATCTGTGTCTAGACCAGATATAAGTTTTGCAGTTAATTTAGTGAGTAGATATGTTAGTTTTTTTATATATAAATATATTTCTAAATATTGGAAGAGATACTATTCCCCTTTTTGTATTTTTTGCTTTCGAAATGTATTTTTTTTAATTTATTTGTTTATTTCAATAGAGCTTATGATAATTTATTACCTTTTTTAATTGGAAACTAAATAGCATTGTATAATGTAGAAGCACTTTTTTTTTTCAAGTTTTTGTGAATGTGAAGCACCATGGAGCATCTTTATTAGGTTACAACTTGTTTGACAAGTTTGACAAACCGTATAAAAATAAGTTACAGTTAAATTACTTATTAGTCTTTTAGGCTAGATTGTAATCAATTATTAAGAAATTTATTCTTAATAATAAGGAAAAAAAAATCTTGTTTGACATTACGAGCATGGCAGTTGAGTTTGTCATGCTCACCCAAATGTCTTGCTGGTGGTGGCACGTGTTATTGGGTCATTCGGTTCCCTTTAAAATGGTTGAGCTGAGTGGGGCTGATGCACGTGTCATGCCCGTGAACGGGTGCCATCGGTTGAGACTGGTCATTTCTTGGCTGCCAGTGGCTTAATTCGGTTTCTATTTTTAATTACATTTAATAAAAAGAATAATAACTTATTATTATTACGTATCTACCTACATTGTGCTCACATATTAGAAGCGACAAGAAATATGTAACCAAGATCTATGTAACTCATAATATATTTTAAAAAGAGTGTCCATGGAGTTTCTTGCACGTTCTTCTCCATAGAGACCTACGTATTGGAACGTGCAATTTAGCTTCACTTTTCTTGGACTGACCGACATTTGACTATTCAAAAGTGCCTGCAAATGGTCTATTTGAAATAAATGATTTTGATTTTGATTTTGAGTAATCCTGGAAAACCTCATGTAAATAACGTAAATATTTACATATATTTACTTTGCACTAAGAGTATGTCAATTGTTTATCAGGGTAATACAAATTCGATTGGTTATTCAGATTCTGACTTTGCAGGTGATGTAGACTCTAGAAAATCAAGTACAGGGTATTTATTTTTAATGAATGGTGGACCTGTCACTTGGGCAAGTCGAAAACAAAATACAGTAGCCTTGTCAACGACAAAGTCTGAATATATGGCTGCTAGTGACGCAGCAAAAGAAATACTGTGGATTAGACAGTTTTTATTGCATACTGGTGAACCACAAAACTCTATTGTATTAAATGTTGTTAATCAAAGTGCGATTAAATTAATAAATAACCCAGTATTTCGCAAACGGGGTAAGCACATTGATGTGCGTTATAACTTTATTAGGCAAAAGGTTGAGCAGAAAAAAATAGACATTAAATATATTGAAAGCTCAAATCAATTAGCCGATTTTCTCACTAAAGCTTTGCCGCTTAACAAGTTTAGTTTCATAAGAGATTGTGTCCTTAAAAATAATTCATAAGTTTGTTTATATTTCTTTAAATTTAAGTGGGAGTTTTAAGTTTAAGTAAATATTAAAGGTGTCATTATAAACTAATTACATTTAGTCGTTTAGTCGGTTTGTGTGATTACAACACTAGCTACTGTAGTACATCACTAACTTCCTTTACCTTTGTGATTTTTGCGTGATCTCATGGTGTTATTAGTGTTTAACAATAAACTAGCTAAAAATAGAATTCTTACTCGATATTTTACTATCAAAACCTTAAGCCTAATACAACTATTTACCTGTCTCGATTTCAGCATTTGTTATTTATTTATGTTCACGCATTTTAATTAGAGTGCGTCTACTGAAAGCGTAACCTGGAGTTTTTTTTAAATTAAATTGGCAACATTGTTTTGCCGAAAAAAATCACGTCAAAGTCTATGGTTGCAATTGTCAGTTTTTGGAAACTGATGTTTATTTTTCAAGAATAATTGCTTAATTGTGGGAAAAACAATAAACAGTAACGTGCAAAAACTGCTACCCACTATGGTTAATAAGTTCAAAAAAAAAAACAAGAAGAGAAAGAAGGTGTTTTCAATGAAAACCAACATTGTTTACATACGATTTCTGATTTTTAAGTTAGTATGACGTTATAATCTTGATTCTTGTCGACTAATATTATTACATAGTTATATTAAGGATATAATGATTTTTTTTTCTTATATTTTTAGATAATCTGACATATTGCGAATTTCATAATGGACAAAAACATCGAACAAAGAAGGCTTTTGGTGAATCGACTTAATCAAAAACACATGCTAGTGAGTGGTAGAATGCGTTCAAAAGCAGTTGAGATGTAATTAAAGATTTGCCTCACTCTGTCTGGTAGTGCATGAAAGTCTGCAACTGAAGTTAAAATCGCGAAAATCCTAGTTCAAGTTTGAGAGAGATGCTGCTGCAGCAGCTGCTGAACTTTTTGTGTCTCACGAGTCGATCCGTATCATTTGAAACAATCACTGGAGTATAAAACATGTTCCCACTTGACTAATCACCAAAAGATCTGAGTTTTCTCTATGCTAAATCGATTCCAACCCAACAATCTTGAAACACAATAATAGTGTTGGCGAGACGTGATGAAGTTGAAATCATGTTGACTATTTTATTTGACTATCACGGTGTTGTGCACTTGGTACTCTTGCCAGAACGCCAAATGGAAAATAAAGAATATTATTTAAATATTATATAGCGACATTTGAGAGATCAGATAAAATAAAATAATTTGGAATACTATCTAACATTTTGTGTGTTATTGACATTTACCATACACCCACTAAATAATTAAGTCTACACACATGTTTTTGACTAGGATTTAAGTTCTTGTACAACTATTCAAAAATTGTCATAAATACAAAAAATACTCTAGTATCAAAACTTTTTTCTCCTACTATTTCAATAATACCACATTCGAAATTTTTGGTTGTAACCTCCTTTTCTCAGGTCACGCTTTCATTAGACGGACTCTATCAATTTATACACATGTTTTGATTTTATATACTTTTTGTTGTTTTATTGTCTTTTTTAATTTTACTTATGTTATCAATTGTTTACACTCTTAACTGTTTCTAATATTTTTAAATGATATCTCAGCTATATTTTTTATTTTAAATGGGCACATAAGTCTTTTTTGACTATTTTTATAAATAAAAAAAGCAACTTTTTCTTTTAGCTGGTCTATGAACAGATTAGTTTTTAATAAATATTTTCTGTTCGAGCATATGGCACCCAAGGGCTGCAGCTGAAAATCAGTGTCAGGTGGTGGCCTTGTGTTACTATTTGGCATTATGCTGAGCTGAGGCCTTTTTGGCATTACTCAATGTATCATGTGTTTAATTTTAAGGTGTTTCCGTTTTTGTAATGCTAATAAACGCAATTTTCTTTCTTTTTTTCTTTATCCCGCATGACGAGAACCTCGTGAAAACTGAGAAAGAAAAGCAAATCAAATATCTCGACTTAGCACACGAGGTTGCCGACATGTGGATTGTGGACTCGGCTGTCATTGTGCCGATTGTCGTGATCGCTAACGGCCTGATGGTCAAAAGTCTCGACGACCATCTGTCGTAGCTGTCGTTGCGCAGTTGGATTAAGGGCCTGATACAGAAGGCTCCTCTATACGGCTCGCATTGTGAGGAGGTTCCTGTCTTAACCACCGGTAGCTCTGACTTTGCTCCCGACACCGGTGGACTACTATTTTTTTATATTTTTAAATAGTTTTTGTTTTATATGTGCGTTTTAAGATATATTTAAAAATATGATATATGCGTTTTTGCGAACAACATTGGGCGGTTGTTTAAATTCAAAATAAAATGGTCAATATCGTTTTTTAAGCTAGTACCAGTTGTTTCAGAGCGTTATGTAGGTGTTTGTTTTTTATTTTGATGGTTCGTTTTAATATAACACAGAACAATTTGGTAGATAGGTAACAGTCTAAGATCCGATTAAGAACGACCTTCACCGGTCTATTTAATGGATGAAACGTATTTTATGATAAATTTTGTGTATTAAATAATATAACGCGGGTGGGTTGCCTAAGAAATTCCTGGCCAGACTATTATTAATTAAAATTGAAAATTTACTTTTTTTTTAGAAAAAAGCACAACCGTTACTCATACCAGATTTTTTTTTTCAGACAACACTATAACATTGTATTCGTAATGAAACAGTGTTTATTTTGATATACAATTTGTTGTAAGTATATCAAAATAAAATTATAAATTGTTTGGCCAGGAATTTCTCAGGCAACCCACCCGTGTTATATTATTTAATATACTAAATCTTTAATATAAAAATGAATCGCAAAATGTGTTGGTAAGCGCATAACTCAACAACGCCTGGACCGATTTCGCTAATTTTTTTTTTGTTGTGTTCTTTATTATGAGGAGAAGGTTCTTATGGAAAAAAAAAATGAAAATTAGGGTAGAGTAGGGTAGTGTAGGGTAGAGTAAGGTAGAGGAGGGTAGAGTAGAGTAGGGTAGGGTAGAGTAGGGTAGAGTAGGGTAGAGTAGGGTAGAGTAGGGTAGAGTAGGGTAGAGTAGGATAGAGTAGGGTAGAGTAGAGTAGAGTAGGGTAGGGTAGAGTAGGGTAGAGTAGGGTATAATAGGCTGAAGTAGGGTAGAGTAGGGTAGAGTAGAGTAGAGTAAGGTAGGGCAGAGTAGGGTATAGTAGGGTAGAGTAGGGTATAGTAGGCTGAAGTAGGGAAGAGCGGGAGCGAAGCCGCGCGGGTACAGCTAGTTTATCATAAAATACGTTTCATCCATTAAACAAACCGGTGAAGGTCGTTCTTAACCGTATCCTCTACTATAAGCGCACTAAACAGTTAGGATAGCAACTGTCCGCCGAGTCGGCCGCCCGCGCAGCGCCACCCCAGGGCACGCGCGAGTCTCGCGACAGGACGGCAATCATAGCGCGACCTTCGAGCGTAGGTATGAAAAGTGAAGTACATACATGAGATTGACTTGTGTATATCTATTTTGTGCCAATACTGTCATAGTTACACGGACTGCACTACCAACGACATAATAATATCTGTCTAGACCAGAATAGGTGCAATGCTGGCGCACAGCATGGCGGCGAGGGTGATGCTAGGTGTCGGCTGTACCTGTGTATAAAGGACCGGCTCTCCAGGTAGCTCATGCCGGACGCGATCTGCGTGGCCATGTACATGAGAACGACGGCGCCGGGCACGGCGTCGCGGGAGCCAGCGCGCAGGTAGTCTAGCAGGTTGCCGCGCGACATGAACTCCGTGAGGATGTAGAAGGGCGGCTCGCGCGTGCACACGCCCAGCAGCTGCACCAGGTTGGGGTGCCGCATCTCCTTCATGATGGCCGCCTCCTCCAGGAAGTCCTTCAGCGCCATCGTATCATCCTTCAGAGTCTTCACCGCCACCTATCAAACACACAACAGTCCAGTCAACAAGATAGAATACCTTACCATGACATGGCACAGCGGGCGCTACAAGTCCCCTCGTAACGTAGGTACTACTTGTAACAAAAAGAGTCCCTTTTATCTTGAACTTCAGCCGTCGCCAACTGTTACAACTACTTATATGCAAGTTAGTGAACAATCTCACCTTTTTATTTAGGATTTTTAATAAGGTGGCTAGTATCCTCTCTTGTTGGTTTGCTGAATATGTCTCATTCCATCTATCTGGCAAGCCTTTTCCCATTTATGTTGCGGTCAGATCGTAAGCAGCTGGCTATCTATATTTGACATGGGGCCTATCTGTCCTCAAAGCTACTATCCAAGTACTGGTACTTGGGAATCAGGAACACTGGTATCATTCCGCGTTTGGCCACTATCTTAATACGCAACAACCATCAAAAATATACAAATTACAGTCGGAGGCTAAAGTGCTTGCCGATCACCCATCCACAGAGCGACTTTAGCAAGCATCTCTTCACCCTTGAGATCTACTCGTGCGATTGTTTTCAAGTAGCCATAATACTTTACCCCTCCTCTACTAAGATCATAAATTGAGTGGTATAAAATTAGGGGTGCTCATAACAGAACTCTCTCGGGTAGAAGCTCAACTGCATATGCAGTAGTAACCAATATTTCGCCTGAAGGAATACTCAACACCAGAAAATGTATGTGTAGCAATTAAACCCGAAAAATGTAAGTAGTTTTCTTATACCTACTTTAAGTGACAAAGAATTTGTCTGATATCTACCCTTACCTAACTCCGAAGGTAAAATTTGTAAGGGCAGTGGCCATTCTTCTTTGAATTTACACAAGCTTAATTAAGACAGGCCATTTGTGTTAATCGGAATAACGTACACATATTATCTGGGACATATGTATATGTTACAGTCAAAACTCATAACCAGTCAAAACCACTTTTGACTGCAAAAATTAGGCCAAAAGTACTTTTGACCAGTGCCCATAGTTAAAAACGTTTTTGACTGATTTTCGCAGTCAAAACTACTTTTAACTGCTAAAAACAGTCAAAAATGGTTTTGCCTGATTCAAAATTTAGATTGTCAGTCAAAACCCATAAACAGTTGAGGTGGTTAGTGAAAATTACAGGAAAATCATCAAAATAGTGTTATGAGACAATTTTAAAGTTTAAGTGCTTTGAAATTCTATCGGTATTGTACGTGACCTGAGAATTGCAAATACTCAAAAGTACGAGCTCGAAATTTCTTTCAGAGCCTGAAATTATAATATAGGGTTTGGTAACTGATGTGTCTAGCCCAGATGTGCCTATGTTAACATACCTATATAAATATTATGGCATTGTTAGAAAACCGAAATTTGAGAGTCTATAATTTTCAGTAACGACCTCAACTTTTCATGAGTTTTGACTGACAATCTAAATTTTAAATCAGGCAAAACCACTTTTGACTGTTTTTAGCAGTTAAAAGTACTTTTGACCGATGCCCTTACTTAAAACCACTTTTGACTAATTTTTGAAGTCAAAAGTGGTTTTGACTGGTTATGAGTTTTGACTGTAACATATATATTGATCACTAACTAAAGAAGCACGCAGCACTATTCTTATAAAACAATTGCGTGCAATAAGAAACTTGATGTACATTTACGCTGTTTGAGCGTGCGAGGGAAACATCTGGCGTCAAGTAATCAACGCAAGAGTGTGTGACACCCGAGGGTCTATGTGAAGTGACGAAGCATATATGCAATGGCTTCCAAAGCTATACAATAAATTACAGAATCAAATTGTATTAGTTAACAACGTAAATCGTTTTAAACGGCAGCTTTTTAAATTCTTGAATGGCAAGGCGTATTATTCTATCGATGAGTATTTTAATGACCAATTTTGACATGATAAAGTGTGAGTAGTGAGTACTGACGGTGATGTTGCCGCGCTTCCAGGCGGCCTCGTACACGTCGCCGTACTGGCCGCCGCCCAGCTTGTGCTTCATGACGATGTCGGTGCGGTCGATCTCCCAGTGGTCGGGCGGCGCTAGCGGGAACACGGTGGGCTTGTTGCGCTTGGGCGCGGGGTACAGTAGCTGCGTGATGAGCCCGTCGCCCACAAGCGAGTGGTGGTGCACCAGCTCCGCCAGCGTGCCGAACTTTGACTCGGACGTCACGTACACCTGCAACACGGACGCAGGTCAGTCGCGGCAGTCGCACGCGCGCACGCAGTGCACGCAGCACGCGGCTCTACCTTGCCGTCCGAGTCCTCGTTGATGCGGTAGTGGTAAACGCGGCCCTCGTAGCGCAGCGAGATGCTGCGTTGCCCTGGGCTGGACTCCGACTCGCGCACCTGCAACACGACACATCGCATGCCTTACTGACTGCTCAAGTGAACGAGGCCAGCCTGCGCCTCCGACTATTGACGGCCACAAAACACGACCACGTAGTTCTACACGTAGCACGCGACCTCGTGACACTATCTAACACAACCCTATAAAAGCTATTACAATTCTTTGCCGTCTGCCTTGACTATAAAACAATAACAGAAGCATGACATTTAAAGGAAATATTCTTCTATTAGAAGAAGCTATTATTATAAAGACAAAAAAGGATGTTAAATCAGTACAAATTAATGATCATTTTATGTACCCATAATTTGTTGAAAATTCGACATTGTTTTGATTTAAATTTTCTTAATTAATTTAACTAAATCAATGAATCTTTTTCGATAACTATCTTATTAAGGGTGAGTTGCACCATTTAACTATAACGGTAACCAAACCATAACCAGCCGTGAAACGGTCGCCTATTGGTCAATTCGGCGATTTGACAACTGTTAACGGCTTTGTTATCGTTATAGTTAAATGGTGCAACTCACCCTAAGAATCTTAGCTATAGGCTTGTATAATTAGTTAATTAATTATGTTAGTATTTCAGTAATAGTATTCGCCATTGACATTAATGCCTAGCCCTCTCCATTCCAGAAGTGTTATCTAAAAGATGTCCACTGCTAGACAACGGTCACTCCCAAGTGTCGCCACAACGACGGATTCCCGCGACCCTCACTAGGTTATCGGTATTCTTGTTGGAGGCCTGCCAAAGCCACATTTTCTGGTATGCGGTCGCCACTTCAGAACCTTTCAGCTCCATCGATCATCTGTTCTGCGAGCAATGTACCCAGCTCATTGCCAATTAAGTTTATCTTCACTCTTGATTCGATCACTCAAGGAAACTCCGAGCATATACCTCTCTTCATTGCTCTTAAGGTGACTTAAAGCCATCTGATGAGGCACATTGTGACGACCACGTTTCCATAGTCATATGTCAAACCTGGCGTTACGCACTGGTCGTAGACTATCGTTTTGAGATGCTGGTTTGTCGGACTATTAAGCCCAAGTCAAGTACTTTTTGTCCATGAGTTCCCTGATAGTTTTGAAAACTTCTATCACAGGTACTGGCTATGGATCGTGCGGAAGAAACGCCCGGGTGTCACCATTGTGTAGACTGACGGTAGAGGTGTGACCCGCCTGGGCAGAGCACCGCCGTGTCCTCGTGGGGGCGCTCGGCGGCAGTAATCTCTCGCGCCGGGTCTTGGTACAGGCCATGGTCCAGAGCGAGGAGGAGTGGCAGGTGATCGCCGACTTCTGCAAAGCAGTAATGCTAGCAAAGGAGGCGGCCGCGCCCTTGCCCCTGAGCCGCCGGGATTCCGATACCGATTTCCGGCCACGATAGGCGAGGGCTTGCAGATGGCGAGCAATGGGTAGCCCGCCGTCCAACCGTCCGATAATCGTCCGGATCGAGCCCAAGTCACCGGCGGTTGTCAGCAACCATAGGGGCCCAGCAGGGTCGTAGCCTACTGGGGCCATGGGTGTTGCGAAAGAGAACCCCGAGGCCCTGGAACAATGCAAAGAAGGAACAGGAGTGGGTTTTTAGTCAGTAAAAGTCTGACACTATTTCCCACTCCGCCCAAGAGCGGGAGATGTCATTGGATGATTTTCCCACCTAAAAAAAAAATACTGGTTATGGAAGCATTGAAGTTCGATCAGGTTTGACAGTCCTTGTTTAAAGCTGTATTTACATGATTGGATTGGGGTGAATCCACTCGACTAAAGTGTCCGGGAACCAATTTTGACGAATTTCAGTGTAAATATAGACGGGGGTGTTGTTTTTCTTCAAGGGTGGACCTTGAAGAAGAACTTAAATACGAGGGTAGATCGAAATATTCGCGGCCTAACACGTAAATAGGTACTTGAACTACACTTGAGAGCAAAAAAATCGCACATGGCTTGTAATTTCGTTTAATACTGGTTTTTCTTAAATCTAAAGATATTTAATACAAATAATTAAGCAAAATTGAAGCATACAAAGATAGCTTTATAAAAACACAAAATTAAGATCATTGAACTTCACGTAACTCACAAAAACCAGCGGTATACCCAATTCCCCAAATTCACCCATTTACATTTCACTACTTGCACCTTTATCTGGAGCTACAAAAAGGGTGCTGTTTTGGAGTTTTAATCAGTTTCCAGTAACGTGATAACGTCTTTATTAGAAACAGGTGGATTTACTGGAAAAATATGTGTTAGCGATTCTTATGATAATGTTTCATACACTATAATTATTTTCTGTATTAGCAACATTAAATGTATTTTTTTGCACTGACAACTTTAACGAACTGCGACTTGACAGCGCGGCGCTTTTGACAGTTACAAGAGATTATAAAAGGCCACGCCACGCTGTCATGTCTCTCTCTGCGTTTTAGTTTTCGGAGCAAGCAACATCTCAGTAAGTGCTAGTATACAGGGTGGCCAGAACATTGACGTCCAAAAATAAAATTTAGGTCCCTCGTATCGTGGGGTATCCGAATCACCCCCATGTATGTTCCGCGACTTTTCATAGTTTTCGAGTTATGAATTTTTTTCTGATTTTTTGAGAATGATCGACCTGACCAAACTAAAAATTTTTTTTTTTTAAAAGTTTATGGCTTTGTCGAGATTTTTTTTTTGCAACTGAATCTTCATGAGTAGTACTTTTATGCATAAAATAATCAGCTTCGTAACTGTGATGGAAATTATGAAAAAATTGGTCTAAAGTGAAAAATTTACGTTCGTGAAATTATGACTTAGCTTTTCAACTTTAAATAAAAAATTTAAACATGAGACTGCATGGTTCCTAAGTAGGCTTCAAGAATGCGCCAGACTTTCAGCTTGCAGAATCATAAAAACATAATAGCACTTAATGGGGCTACTTTGGCTTAAATCGGCCTTCAAAAACTGTGAGGTAGAAAATTCTTAAAATTAGCCATATGACGATTTTTTTTTGCCTATTTTCTCGTTCCTAAGGTTAATTTATGAAAACAACCGAGAGTGAGAGAGATAGCAATAATTCGGTCTCTTATCCTCTCAGCTCATTGTTATTGCAGGTAAAAGAGTAGCGCCTTCGTTTACAACCCATGGTGCACGAGAAAAGATCGCGCAAAGTTTTTGAATCTTAGCTTTTCTTGCAGTCATTTTTGGTTAGCAAAGTATTCGTCAGATGGCTAATTTTAAGAATTTACTACCTTTTTTTTATGGTGGGAAAAAATCATGCTTTGATTGCCCCGCCCTTGGGCGGAGCGGGAGATAGTGTCAGACTCTTACTGACTAAAAGACCCACTCCGTTCCTTCTAGCCTTCATACTGGGGCTCGAGCGCCCTTTCGGATAACCCTGGCCCCAGTAGGCTTCGACCCGGCTGGGTCCCTGCTGTTGCTGACAACTCCTTGAGGCGCGCGGGAACAGTGCGCGCTGTCGACGACTTGGGCTTGGTCCGGACAGTTACCGGACGGCCGGACAGTGAGCTATCCATTGCTCACTGTCCGCAAGCCCGCGCCTACGATGGCCGGAAATCGGGATCAGAATCCCGGCGGCGGCGGCGGCGATAACGCCGTTGCCTGATGCGTTCGGCCTCCTCCTTTGCGAGCATTACTGCTTCGCAGAAGTCGGCGACCGCCTGCCACTCCTCCTCTCTCCGGACCATGGCCTCAACCAAGGCCTGGCGCGAGAGGTCTCCGCCGCCGATCGCCCCCACGAGGGCACGGCGATGCTCCGCCCAAGCAGGGCACACCTCGACTGTGTGCTCCACCGTGTCCTCCGGGCGTTCCGCACAGTGGCGACACCCGGGCGACACTTCCGCATGAATCCAGCGCAGAAGAATTTTCTACCTCGCAGTTTTTGAAGGAAAGCTAAGATTCAAAAACTTTGCGCGATCTTTTCTCGTACACCATGGGTTGTAAACGAAGGCGCTACTCCTTTACCTGCAATAACAATGGGCTGAGAGGATAGGAGACCGAATTATTGCTATCTCTCTCACTCTCGGTTGTTTTCATAAATTAACCTTAGGAACGAGAAAATAGGCAAAAAAAAATCGTCATATGGCTAATTTTAAGAATTTTCTACCTCGCAGTTTTTGAAGGCCGATTTAAGCCAAAGTAGCCCCATTAAGTGCAATTTTTTTTTATGATTCTGAAAGCTGAGAGTTTGGCGCATTTTTAAAGCCTACTTAGGAACCATGAAGTCTCCTGTTTAAATTTTTTATTTAAAGTTGACTAACTAAATCATAATTTCACGAACGTAAATTTTTCACTTTAGACCAACTTTTTCATAACGTCCATCACAGTTACGAAGCTGGTTATTTTATGCATAAAAGTACTACTCATGACGCTTCAGTTGCAAAAAAAAAATCTCGACAAAATCATGCACTTTTTTAAAAAAAATTTTTAGATTGGTCTGGTCGATCATTCTCAAAAAATCAGAAAAAAATTCATAACTCGAAAACTATGAAAAGTCGCGGAGCATACATGGGGGTGATTCGGATACCCCACGATACGAGGGACCTAAATTTTATTTTTGGACGTCAATGTTCTGGCCACCCTGTATAATTTATTTATTCCTACTGTTATTGTATGATGATATTTGTAATATGTGTGTGCTGTCAAGGCAAAAGTACAAAGGGTGTGGTACCCGTTTTGGTCGTTTTATTTAAATAACCTGATAACAAACCCCGTAGGTAAACTAAATAACTTTCTTAGTCAATCTTTCTCTAAAGATAACACATATAGATAACATATGGATACCATGCCCGCAGAAGCCGTCCAAGTTATTGCCTTGCCTAAAGCAGGCCATAATCAAACTGAAGTCGCTCGACAGCTAAATTTTAGCCGCTTTCCTATTCGTCTGGTATACCAGAGATTTCAAGAGACCCGTGGGTATATTCGGCGACCAGGATCTGGCCGGTGGCGCATAGGATCAGGGTGTGATTATCGTTTTCCTGTACCTAACAAGTTACAGTACTTTGAGAAATCGGCTACTGAACACGATTGAACTGACACAAAAGCTTCAATAAGTTCGCAATGTCAGTGTAAATCAGTGGACGATTAGGAAAAGACAGGGTGAAGCAGGCCTGACTGCAAATCTCTCAGCAAATGGTACCAAATTGACCACAGCTCACCGACAAGCCCGGCAATAATTTGCCACGAAACACTTAAATTGGATGTATGCCTAATGGCAGGCTGTTGTGTTTTCTGATAAGTGCAGAATGACTTAGATGACCATGATAGATGCTATAGGGTCTACAGAAGGTTATCATGGCAATTTCAACAATACTGCTTGAGCGAACAAGTGGGTTTTGGAGGCATTTTAGGATGGCATAATGTTGGATGCTAAAACTGACATTGTATTCATCACTGGGCCATGACTGGCCTGATATCGAAGGGTTGACGGCTTTATGATACATCAAAAAAGTGCTCGAAGAATATGTGAAGCTGCATGTGTGGCTTGTGGTAGATTTTTTTTTCCTTAATGCAGAACAACACCAGATCGCATGTCGCCAGAACAGTTTGGGACTACATGTAAGACGTTGGAATCATTGCGATAGAGAGGTCAGCTCGTAGTTCTGATCTCAATCCAATTGAGAATATCTGGAATGACCTTGAAAGAAGACTTAGTGCAAAAAGCCTGGCTCTCCACGCCTCCAAGAGCTTCAATTTGTCATTGACGAGGAGTGGGACGTTATGCCCTAAGATTTCATGGTAAAATTAATACGGTTGATGAAAAATCGAGTAACCGCTGTAAATATGGCTAAGGGAGGGAATACACTTTATTGACGATCAGGATGATCAAGAATTTTAAGTTTGACTCTCATTCTTTCTTAAGTGAAATTTGGTCGTTTTTCCCATATGTTGGATTTTGTGCTCTAAACCCTTTCAAGGATATTTTTTTACACTGTATTTCATATCATTAGAAAGGTAATTAAATAGGCTTTCAAATAGTGTATGAAATGTTTTCAATATCTATAAAAATTCATGACAAAAACTGCCTGAACAAAAAGAGTTATGATGTGCGATTTTTTTGCTCTCGAGTGTATTTTATTGTAACTGACCTCATTCGATTTGCTAACTCTCTGGTTGTCACATTGTAAAATTCTATCGCAATAGCATTATCTGTCTTTAAATTAGACTGAATTCTGTGAGCATATGTGCAGCGTTTTTAAAGAATGGAGAAAATTGAGCACGTTGGACCACTATTTACGCCACGCCCTCTATATGTACTACGCACTAAATTACACACTCCACTTGATGAACAAGCACTGGTCATAGAATTTAGTTTTGAGACACTGTGGTATGTTGGATGAGAAGATACCGCGTAGCTTCCCGAACGCTGCCCAGCCGATTAGATTCGACGGTTAACCTCTTTCTCGAAATTAGATCTACCCAACTGGACTGTTTGTCCAAGGTAGACGTAGTCGTCTACAACTTCGAGTGTAGAGTCTCCAATCTTGATAGGAGTGGGTTACTACTACATGGTTGTTAATCATGATTTTGGTTTTATCCATGTTTATTTTAAGACCCATTCTTACGGAAGCTCTACTGAGGTGTGCTGAGCTCCTCCATCTCAGTCTCAGCCATGACTACTATATCGTCGGCAAACCGAAGGCATACCGAAGGTGAGCGATGTACTCGCCATTGACATCAGTGCCTAGTCCACTCCAATCCAGAACCTCGAAAACATCCTCCGTTGCAGCCGTGAACAGTTTCGGAGAAATGACGTCTCCCTGCCTCACACCTTGCTGCAAGAGGATAGGTTTAGTTAGGCGTTTTTATACAAACACTTCAGCACTTCGATGTACCGATAGTCAATTTGGCACCGTTGGAGAAACTGTAGTACAGCCCAGGTCTCGATCGAATCAAAGGCTTTCTCGTAGCCCACAAACGCTAAGCAGAGAGGCTGATTATACTCCGCAGTCTTCTGTACACCCTGCCGCAGCCTATGTATCTGGTCCACGGTGCTAAAGCCTTTTCGGAATCCGGCAGCTAACAAAACTGAAGACCGAAGATGGCGAAATGACTCTGCCGTCGTCGGTCTTCAGTTTTGTTAGCTGGCTCTGTCCAATAAACGAATCTCGAGCGAAAACTTTGGAGCCCTTATTCCGCTCAATCGCATCTTTTCCTCTCGATATTAGGCGCGAATTATATAGAAACGGCGTAAGGTCTTCGGCGCGGCGCAGGCATCTTGCCGGTTCAAAACGTTTCAATACAAAATGTATCACTTCGCACGCAGTACGGTTGTGGAATTCACTTCCGCCTGACATCAGGGGCTGCCAAACTCTTGCAGTTTTTAAAAGAAGAGTGAAAGAGCACTATCTTTCTATTTTGTCATAATTGCATATTTAAACTAGTATGTATTATTTTATTTTAGGTATTATTTAGTATGTATTTGTGTGGTATTTATTTTATTATGTGTATGTTTATAATTATAGCAGTATATATATATCTTTAATTATTATTATTTTTTTATACTATTTAATTGTTAACTATAACTATTTTGTGTGTACTAATTTTCCTTTTACTTTTACACACGGTGCCTACTTCTCTTTTTTCTTCAACTATCCTGTCGCAGGTGTGCTGGAAGAGATTTCATTAGAAATAAGCATCACCTTTGTACTATTTTTTCTGTTTCCTTCCTCTTTTCTTGTATTTCTATGTGTGTACATAAATAGTTAAATAAAAAATAAATAAATAAAAAAATAAAATGTATGTAGGCGACACGATGTGAATTATATAGTCCAAGATCCTAAGGCCGCCAGACGTCACATATTTTTTGACGAACGAAATGTGGACGATTGAGTACTATTAGTATGTACTAAGAACGCATGCCTACCTGCTAGCTTGCTTAGACGGCCAATTTTCAGGTATCAGGTATGTATGTTTATGTACCTTGATAGGTACATAAAATTATTACTTACCTCACGTAAATTCTCCGCCATATTGCTTAACAGACGCTTTAAAGCTCCGCTCCGCAGAGCTTTAAGGCATCTGTTAAACAATACGGCCGACGGAATGTGTCTGGGAGTATAAGCGACTTGATTTTATAGATATTGCCTACAAAATACGTAAAAATCAGCTTTGAGAATTTACGTGAGGTAAGTAATTATTTTATGTACCTTGATTACCTGATACCTGAAAATTGGCCGTCTAAGCAAGCTAGCAGGTAGGCATGCGTTCTTAGTACATACTAATAGTACTCAATCGTCCACATTTTGTTCGTCAGAAAATACGTGATGTCTGGCGGTCCTGGGATCTTACTCTAATACTCAAGCGGCGTGGCAGAGGCACGTCGTTTCGTCGCCTGTTCCGCGTCGCTAGCAGGCGCGCAAGCAGCAGGACTTTTGTTTATACAGTAGGTGCAGATAAATGCGTGACGATAGTTAACAATCTAGTGATATTTTATACACTGTAGGAAAACGATCAGGATATTCGCATAATTTTCCATTATTTTAAAATATCTATGCTCTTGTGACATTTTCCACACAGGGCGCACCCAATATCTTTGGTGATTCCGCACCAAGGGCGGATCCAGGGGGGGGGGGGTCATGACCCCCCCCCCTGGGCTAGGTCCAGGACGTCGGTGGCAATGGCGTCTGGGGCCAGGGTTAGTTTCAAAAGACAGCTCGAGCCCCGGTATGAAGGCTAGAAGGAACAGGGTGGATCTTTTAGTCAGTAAAAGTCTGACACTATCTCCCGCTCCGCCCAAGAGCGGGGGTTATCATTGGATGATTTTATCCCACCATAAAAAAAAATGGTGAAATGGCGTCAGCGACTCGCAACCCAGTGTTGGGCAAGCCACAATTATGGCGGTAAGTTCCCTCTTTGAGGCGTGGGTGGAAAGATGGTGTCCTCACCTTCCGCATGACGTAGGTTCTCACTGGACATGGTAAGTTCGGGAGGTTCCTGCACCGGATTCGTGCGGAAATGACGCCCTGGTGTCGCTACTGTGCGAAAAGCCCGGAGGACACGGTGGGCACACAGTGGAGGTGTGTCCCGCTTTGGCAGAGCATCACCGTGCCCTCGTGGGGGCGATCGGTAGCGGCGATCTCTCGCGCCGGGCCCTGGTACAGGCCATGGTCCGGAACGAGGAGGAGAGGCAGGCTGTCGCCTCCTTCTGCGATGCAGTAATGCTAGCAAAGGAGGCCGACCTCATCAGGCAACAGCGCTCACAGCGTCCCAGCCGCCGCCGCCGGGATTCTGATCCTGATTTCCGGCCACCGTAGGCGCGGGCTTGCGAACTGCGAGCAATGGGTAGCTCGCTGTCCGACCGTCCGGTAACTGTCCGGACCGAGCCCAAGTCGTCGACGGCGCGCTCTGTTCCCGCGCGCCTCAAGGAGTTGTCAGCAACAGCAGGGGCCCAGCCGGGTCGAAGCCTACTGGGGCCAGGGTTATCCGAAAGGGAAGCTCGGCCCCGGTACGAAAGGCAAGAAGGAACAGGGTGGGGTTTTTTAGTAAGGAACCTGACACTATGTCCCGCTCCGCCCAAGGGCGGGGGATGTCATTTGGATGATTTTACCCACCAAAAAAAAAAACACGACTACGTGACCCCCCCCTGACGACAAAGCTGGATCCGCCCTTGTTACACACATTCATGAGTGGCAGAAGCAAGCGCATCTTCGTCGTCTGAAGAGGAAGACGTGCTACCACAATAAAGTCAGCATGTATAATGACTAGTTGCGGCGTCTCTTCGCCTCTTTGATATAATTTAAATCGCGTCCGTGCCTTATCTGTTCCACGTCTGCTCTGCGCCTGCACCGCGCCTTCACCTTACGCCGTTTCTGTATAATGCGCGCCTTAAACCGGCGAAGGTCGCGCTTCAGAAACTTCGATTTCTGTCTATTGAGCTGCCGGTATCTACACATATCGTCTGACGACTGCAGAATCATCTCACGCCTCTTCTTCAAGATCTCGAGGGTCGGATCCGAGAGCCTTTTGTTCTTATTTGTAAGGTGAGTCTTGAAAAATTTGGACCCGACCATGCGGATAGTTTCCACGAACCCATCATTATATTCATCATCAGAGCTCCCTAGGCACTCGAAACGGTTGTGGAGTACGAGCTGCAAGCTCTCGGAGTTTTGGATCTGGATCTGTGCTGGACGGAGCGTAGACTACACCAGTCGAGACCTTTCAAGATTGATATTCAATGTGCCTCCTACCATGCGGTGATCACTTACACCATATTGATCACAGACATCTTTGAATATTTGCTTCTTCGTCGACAGGATGAAGTCGATCTCATTTCTAGTTGCACCTTCAGGACTTTGCCAGGTCCACTTCCTATGCTCACGCATTTTGAACAAGGAGTTTATGTAGAGTCCCTCCTTCACCATAAAACTAGCCAGTAGGTGTCCTCGGTGGTTCCGACGTCCAAATCCAAATTGCCCAACTCTCAGCTCATCACCGTCCCGTTTGCCCAGTATCGCGTTTAAGTACCCCATGACCAGGGTGAAATGAGTCTTTTGACCATGCATGGTTCTAGATACATCCTCACATATGGTCTCTACTTCGTCGTCGGGTGTGTCAAAGTCGGGGCATAAACCCGTATGGCCTTCAGCGAATAGCGAATATTTTGATGATATTCTGAATATAATGTACGCCATCCTGGTGGACACACTCTCGACCTTCAACATCAACACATTGTTCACAAGGAACTTGTGGGCGAAAAACCCGACACCACTCTAGGACTGCTGGTCAACGTGGTCAACCTTCCGAAAATAGAGCAGGTTACCGGATTTGAGAATTATCGTGTCCTCCCCCGTCTTCGGACTTCAGATAATCCTACAATAGTCCATTGTAACCCTCTCAATTCCTCCTCAAGTTCGGTGAGCTTCTTATCAGTCCTTAATCTTTTTGTTGTGTTGTTCATATTTTGGGAGGTTTTGCCATAATCACCACGCTTGGCAGGCGGGTAGGCGATGACAGTGTGGTTGTTGAAATCCACAGAAAATGCTGCTGCCCATTCTGTCCCTAAGTCATCTCTTATGATACCCACGGGAAGAGATGGGATGGTGAAATTCTTTACGTCCGAACACCATACGGAACCCCAATGCACATCCTAAATTCACTCCAATTTTAAAAGTAGCCAATTCCTTTCCCTTTCTTTATCCTACAGATCAGCTATACAAATCTTGCAACGTGCTTACAGTTCGCCAGCTTTTCATTATGCACTTGGTATTAAAACAGCACACCATGCTTTCCTACAACACCGAAATTACTTATAAGAGACGGAATGATATTGTTTGCGATTCTAATGCATCCTCAAAATATGTATTTGTAAAAAGATTTTTTACTTTTTTAGGTCCATTTCTATACAATAAATTAAATAGAAAATTAAGTATCTACAATTTAAATAAGTATAACTGTAAAAAGATGATTGTTCAATATTTCCTAAGCATATCTTATACTGAGACTGAAGACCTACTTACTGTTTGTAAATAAAACACGCCGTATCTCTCAATATCTGTAGATTTAGTTAGTTCTTATCTTAGTCATATTTAGTGTTAATTTATTTTCTTTGTATTTAAGCACTGTCTAGCCTGAAGCACAGGTTCACCCTAGTTCAGGCAAATAAGCAACTTTGTTCTTTATAGTATTTAATCAACTTTATTGTAAGTGAGCTCTATGTTATAAATAAACGATTTATTTATTATTATTATTAATTAGAAAATGATGTTACAATCATAAGTTTACCAATGTTTTACTTAAATGCGTAATGGTAGTGTTTTTTTTAAGTAATTATCGTTATCCATAATGTGGGCAAATAATATGGGCATCGATACACTACACTGGTACCAAGCGCTTCGGGATTGGTGTCTTTGCACACAAACACGTTTATGACGCAATCAAGATTTATCAAGGATCAAAATAGGTATTTTTACCTAATGCAATTTTGATTATTTTAATTTTAAAAAAAAGGTACCTGAAATTGATTCAGTAGCTGATTCTGAATATACTACTTTAAGGATATGCGTTTGTTATGTTAATGTTGTATAAACGTATTAAGTACTACCTTCTGCCAGCGGCTTCGCCCGCGTACATAAAATATAGCCTATGCCAGAATAAAGTAGCTTCTAACGGTGAAAAAATTTTAGCAATCGGACCAGTACTTCCAGAGATTACCTCCTACAAACAAAAAACCAAACTTTACCTCTTTATTATATTAGTGTAGATAAAATAAAAAGTCCCAATAATTAAATCCATCGTAAATAGAAAGCTAAAATCATAAACCTTCCCTTTGTTTTTGTCATGGTCAGGTGGGTCGGTGAGCTCGGCCTGTATTTATAGTACACAGTAATAGGCTAGCTTATTGAGTACCACTATTGCCTCCTCAATCGGAACATCAACAGAGAACCACGATTCTTTAAATGAAAAAAAAAAACACTTTTACACTCAATTTCTTTTTAGTCAGTTTAAACTAGATGAGAAAGAAAATATATCAAGAAAAAAAAATTAAAAAAAAAAAAATTAAAACTGATGGAACTTATAAGGGTTGAATTTTTTTAAGCAGCCTTACGCAACACTAAAATTAATGCAGGCGCGTCACAAAAGACAATTATTTAAAAAATGAAGGAGATATGTCAGTTTCTAGTTCAGTTCTGTGTACCTGTCTGTTCAAAAAACGTAATGACCCTTGCGAGAGCCAGCTAGCGCTCGGATAGCATGCTTGTGCAGGAGCACGTATCGAGGACTTACCAGAAAACTGCCGTTGATGCCGGAGGACAGCAGGTACTCGGCGGCGTTGCGCGAGATGGGCCCGTGGTACCACGAGTGCTTCTCCAGCGAGTTGACGGGCGTCACGTAGTTGCTGGGCACCCAGCCGACCCCGCCGCCCAGCGTGTGCGCCTCGCACCACTCGCCGCTCTTGTTGTAGCTCTTGATGCGCACCTGCTCGCCTGCGACACACAACCACACAACTGCTCACGACACTACACATACTCGCAGGATATAACCTTAATAACTTACTAACCAAAGGGAACTCGACTACCTATCTAAATTCACAGTTCAGTGATCATTGGGTTTGAAAGAGTAGTAGTTATACCCCTTAATAAATGTAGGCCGTAGTTTTTTTAGTTCCGGGAATCTAAATTTGTACTAATCAATTTAATTAATAAATAAATAAAAAACATAAAACCGAACTCAAAATCTTATCCTTTTTAAGTGGGTTAAAAACAAAAAATATCTCCTTCAAAATGACACGGTCATGGCATACCACCTATACAGGGTTATTTGTAAAACACTAGCAACCTCTTAGGTGCTAGTCAAAAACATCATAAACAACAACTGTTGTTCTACGACTTTTAAAAATTTATCATACTTTGGTTCATCAGATTTTCATACAAAAATATTTTTTTTTTAAATTGAACGTTCTAAATATTACGAAGTCTATGAGAAGCAAGTGATAGTACAATAGCGGAGGGTAGCTGAACGTGAACGTCTGTATGGGTCGGTACCGATCGGTACAGGTATGATTTTCCCGTGTGTTTTTGTGCGCTCATTTATAAAGAAACAGGTTTATACTTGTCGGTACCGACTGCCTGTACCGAATCATACGGGTTTGCGCATTGGCCAATGTAGTGTTTTACACACACAGATTTACCTGTATCTTTATGTAGTTTTACCGGTACCTGTCTGTACCTACCCGTACCAACATATCGGGACCGAAAAACCTGTATCTTTATGTTTGCACCCTAAGTCGCATTGATGCGCTTGCGTCGCGTCATACGTGTTCTTGTAGCGAAATTCGGCAGTGCGGATCTTTACATATGATGGTGTATCAATATTCTGATGTCGAGTACACGGAAATGGTGCGATGCTTGCTTACTATTATTACAAAAACAGTGCGCGGGAGCCGCAAAATACAGAGTTGAAATGTGTTAGATAGAACAACGAAATCTTGAAGGTTTGTTTTTTGGTAAATGTGTTATTTTTTGTTAAAAGTAATAGGAGAAAAGTTGTTGTTTATGATGTTAGTAATACATTCCTGCAAGGTTTTTAGTGTTTTACAAATCACGAGAGCAGCGAGTGATTCAAAAATTAGAATCCTAAGCGTTAGCGAGAGAATCAAAAGAGCACGAGGTGAAAAATCTTTGCGCTGGAGTGCAACACGTAACTTTTTATCCTACCTAAGCGAGGAAATGATTAAATGCAAAAAAAAAAATACACCAAGGAGGTTCTGAGTCTGAGTTTTTAACAAATTTAAAAAAAGTGGTATGATAAATTTGGTACCATGGAGGTAGAAGTACAGACCCACCAACTTATCTGTGAACTGAGTGGTAGCGACACTGTCGCTTTAGTGTTGCAAATTAATAAAAGTTACCCATGATTGGGTATGTCAGATAAGTGACTAGGTGAACATATAAACATTATTTTATTATTTTAAACAAATACCTAACATTGTTTTATAATAATAAAATGCTAATATATGTACTAAATAGTCTTCAAAAATAGGAAAATTAATGGAGGTAGATACACACATTAGCTTTTTCTCTGGCATTCAATTGATATAATGTAGGTACCTCACTTACAAACTAAATGTTTAGCAAAGTAAGCAAATGAAATTTAATAACGTTATATTAAAAAAAAAATCTGCATTTTGCATAAGTACCTACTTAGATGGATTCAGCAGTTACAAGCTTGATACAAAAAACCCATAGTTTAGTACTAGCTTCTCTATTTAAACAAAACTCAAATACTAGACACTCAAGATGTGTCCTGTAGGACATGACCTAGTTAATAGATAGAATAAAACAAAAGTTTCATCATCATCATCATCAACTCATATACGTCCCCACTGCTGGGGCACGGGCCTCCCTTAACGATGTGAGGGGTAAAAAAAAAAAAAACTTTGCTTAACAATAATTTATTAGAATCCCGATTTACAATAATTATGATCTTTTGATGAACTTGCACGTCCAACTTCATCCTGGCTGTGAGGCCATACGCCGCTTATATCCATGTCATCATTATCACTGTCACTTTCAGTTTCCGAATCACTTATCACTTCTATAGTGAACGGTTTAACCAAATACACATCATGCTTCAAATATTCTGCTTGTAACTTGCGAACATGATTGCAATGCTGAGCCCACTCACTAACCGTTATACTTTCAAAAGCTTCTTGAACTAGGCGGGGAATCTCAGAATTTTTGTGGTCAATATTTACATCAGCAACTTTTCTTTTCATCGAGCTCTATATTAATTCGATAGGATTGAGATCACAATGATAGGGAGGTAAGTACAAGCATTTGTGTCCATTTTCTTCTAAATTTTTTTCAATTTCATACACAGGTTCAGGTTTATTTCTCTTAATTATTTCTAACAGCTGAGGTTTCGTCAACTCCACTCCGTAGTAAATTTTATTTTGTGTCAACCATAATTGCATATCTTTCTTTAAAGAATTAGTATTTGGTATTTTATTTACACAAATACGATGATAAGGGGCATTATCCATTACTATTATTGATGGCTCTTGTAAATTAGGCACAAGTTTTTCAATAACCCACTTTTTAAAGTTAGTACTATTCATGTCGTCATGATAGTCACCACTTTTTGTGTTAGACTTAAAACTAGAAGAGCATTTTGGACAAATCCGGTATCCCCTCCCGCATGAACAATAATATATCGTTGCCCTTTTGATACAGGCTCTAACACTCCATCTACACCCTCTCCTTGCCAGCATTTACCTGATGTATGCGATGAATGTATATAGGTTTCATCTAAATAAATTAGCGGCCGAGGCTGTGGAGATTTATATTTTTTTTTCTACAGCATGCAAGTATTTTGCTCTCCAAGCTGATACTTCATTGCGATCCATGAGCATTTTACGATTAGATTGAGACTTTTTAAAACGAAAACCCATTTTTTGGAGCAGCTTTCGTAGACTTTCTCTTTGTCCCGTGTAATTTATTTCTGTTTTTAAGACCTCTAGGAGCTTTTTAACAGCCGGTAACTCGTTTTTATTAGAGTAAAATTCATGTACTTTCCTCCGGATAACTCCCATGTCAAAATCATCAACATGAATAAACCCACTTTGACGTTTCCTCTCCTTGCCTGGGGTCCGAATTTTTGTACCAGCTTCTTCTGCTGCATGCCCTTCTTTAACTATTTTTGAAATTAGCCTTTGACTCACACCTGAAATATAGACAAAATTTATTAAGCATTTACATACTGTAGTTAAAATTTTAAATGTAAGTGTGAGTAACTGTTTTTTATGCGGCTTGCGTACAAATTGCGTCACGTAAGAAGAACGCTGGAAGGCAGTGGAGTGGAGAGAATTTACGCTAAGCCAAAGCCCCTCAGATTATTCCAGCGTTCTTTTTACGTGACGAGAACTATAGTTAGTTGAATCACTCAGCTTTACGTTAAAAAGTAATCAATGAAAAAAATATCGGGTAATTTACAAAAAGAAAGTAGACAACACTAACCTGTAGCTGCCGAAATTCGTTTGTATACTTGATTAAATGGAATAATCGGATCCTCCGCCCGAGCTTCTTCTTCAAAAAAGGCTTTGACCTTAAGAATGATGCTTCGCGCATCACTTTTAATCGCTTTCGGCATATTAAACGCTGAAAATGTAGAAATATCGCAACAGAAAACACAGAGCACCCGAATGTAGTAGACACTGACAATCGAATGACATTTCAACATGGCGGCCGTAGTTCCCATTTTCTCCATTTCACAGATAAGTTGGTAAGACAGTAAATAGGTTTAATGATGTTTTGAATTCATAAGCTTAGTGCAGGCAATGTTCTAAATTCAATTTACTTTATCTCTATAGAGAATAAAAACGGTTTTTGCTCTCAGATATCGAAGAGCTAAAATATTCTTTCCGAGATGGGGGGATGAAAAAGTTATTTTGCATTTTCAGTGTTTTTTTTTACATTGAAGTCGGTTGTTCTTTTTTTGTTAAAAATATTTTATTTTACACTTTTTAGTTATGGTACTCCATCGCTAAAAAGTACCCGTCAGCCAAACTTAAATACCTTATTAGCCAGAGTGCATCTCATAACAATTCTAATAATCCCAAACACGGTTAGATTACATTTATTTATATTCCGGCTTAATCATCAGATCAGTTTGATCTATCAGTCAGTTATCGACTACACGTATAAACAAAGCAATCTTACTAGTTACGACGACAGTTCTGCTGTGAACCAATGAGGAGTTCTGCTCACTATCTTCGAAGTTCATGACCAGATCATATAACAATATTTCTATGGGAGAGTGTGTCCATGGAGTTTCTTGCACGTTCTTCTCCATAGAGATCTACGCTTTGGAACGTGCAATTTAGCCCCGGTTTTTTTGTTGACTGACCGACATATTGACAATTCGAAAGTGCTTTTAGTTGGTCTATTTGAAAAAAACGTTTCTGATTTCTGATGGGACCAATTTGGAAGCATAACCTTTCAATCAAAAAAATAATTTTTAAAATCGGTCTACAAAAATGACCGAGACATCGGTGGACATACATAAGAAAAAATACATTCAGCCAAATATAGAACCTCTTTTTTAGTAGGGGAGGGACGGATGCTAAATTTGCAGTTACTAAAGTGCCATGGGGATCTGTTGCATTGCGAAGATTAGGTTCTCAAACGAAAAAAAACCTATGAGAAGTTTCCATTTTAGAGGGCGAAAGAGCATAAAAGAATTTTCAAAAATGTAAAAAAAATCGTAAGTAACTACGCAATACTTGGACGCGATTGTTTTTTTTATTATTAAGAAAAATCTATAATCTGACGGTTTTCATGGGGCGACCATCAATGTGTAAAAAGAGAAACCCGGTTCTGGGCTTGATTCGTTCCACGAAGGAAATACATATGTGCCAAAAAAATCTATTTTTTTAATTATTTTAATTCATTTAAATCTTACCCTAAGTAATGGCCAAGTGTAGAAAATAAATAGATTTATATTTTTTAGTTTTAGATAAGCTTTGTAAACTATTACAGAACTTATTTCTTAATATGCCACTAACTTCACAAACGCTGTCATTGTGACATTAGAGCATAACCTAGGAACGTAACTTGATACTTCATCAAATAATTAAATAACATGCCTCCGTTTTATTACAACTGCATAATAGATGTTAAAAACGTAAAACAATTAAAAATCAATCTCAACTGTCTTCATTGTTATGGCTTCGGGTCACTTTTGGATTATGATAATGAGGCGATATGGTATATATTTATATACCTTAGCCTGCCCATAAAGGGTGAAGGAAAAAAACATTGTTGTCGTGTCATGGCATGTATGCTATCAATGTCATTCGATGTCGTTTTGCGCAAGTGAATGCATTTTTTCATTTTGTTGGGATTTATTATTTGAAAAACTATAGAAAAGAAAGAAAAACTATTTATTGGCATACACACAATGTAGTAACAACATGTAGACACTAATAAATTATTATAATTAAAAAAAAGAGACAACTAACAATGTGTGTCTCACGGCGGCGCCAAATAGGTCCAGTTCAGCAATAATGCCAGACAACTACATGATAGTTGCCTGACGCTGGTTTTCAACTGAACCTTATTTCGAGTGTACGGTTGAAAATTGGTTTATTTTTTAGTACTCAGTTATTAGTGATAGGTGTAGGGTAAATAAATTACATATTATATATGTTTATGTGCAGTAAATAATAAATAAGTAAGTGTTCAGCGTACAAAATATATCAAATTAAAAAAAAAGAAAAAACAGTAATAAAAAAATAATTAAAATAAAAAAATAAATAATGTATATGTAAACAAAAAAATAGTAATGGGTCTATCTAATCGTGCATAATTACATGCGCAAACAAAAAACCGGTTTTGAAGCGACTCAGTCTCAAAACACTGCCACGCCCGTCAGCTTGCGCAGTGTAACGGGACGCCAATTCATTATGCCTAGGACAGCTAAGCGCAATGGACGAATTGTCAACAGCGCGAAACGTAAAAAAAAAAACTTGTAACTTCGGGTACTTTGGAAATAAAAAAGAAATATCGCAATGAAATAAAGCGTGAGTTTCTTAATGCTATAATATCTATCAGTTAAGTGAATTTTAGTGTTATACTCGTAGAAGAAAGAAGTGAAAAAAGATAGAGTCTGACCAAAGAAAGATGGCAAAACAAAAAGGAGGCAGAATTAAAAAAAATTTAAGCTATTCACCCTAAATGTACGCCACTTAAACGGAGTTGATACGTTTGATTATTCATGAAAATAATAAGTATGCGATATATATGATGCATGTTTATTTAACAATTAAACATGTCAATTAAACAACGAGTCCAAACTCGATGGGGTTGTGTCGTTCTATTGCGGCGTTCCCATAGCCACCTGCCAACACCATCTTCAGACCATAGTAACCATATAGGATCAAAGTACTCGTCAATACAAATCAAACGAGCTCAAACTCGATTGCGTTGTGTCATTTTATTGCGGAGTTCCTATGGCCACCTTCTAGCTCCATCATCAGACCATGGTAACTATACAGGATTAAAGTACTCGTAAATACGCATCAAACGAGCCCAAACTCGATGGGGTTGTGTCGTTTTATTGCGGAGTTCCTATGGCCACCTTTCAGCTCCATCATCAGACCATGGTAACCATATAGGACCAAAGTACTCGTCAATACAAATCAAACGAGCCAAAACTCGATGGGATTGTGTCGTTTTATTGCGGAGTTCCTATGGCCGCCTTTCAGCTCTATCATCAGATCAGCTCTATGTCATCATAATATTGCATTGTCACGCACTTTACACATGTATACAAAATTTCAGCTCAATTAGTAGCCGGGAAGTGGATCAAATTTAACTTGCAAGATTTGATTACAGACAAATATCGGGACTGATGAAACTAAAAAAAAGCTTGTAAAAAAAAATTAAAAGAAAAAAATCTTTTTTAAAACAAGCTTTTAATTCAATGCGCTAAAAAGAATAAAATAAAAATTTTCCTTTAAATCTTTTACTATTTTTTCTGCTGTTTCGGCCCTAAATTAACATATTTTTTCCGCGCCTCTGATTTATGGAAACATCACCATCTTTTGGAAAAAATGGACCAAATTATCCGGCATACCCTTACATCAATTTTAAACGTGGCCATGGACGACCGAGCCTGGGCTCAAGCTACCCTTCCCATCCGTATGGGAGGTCTCGGTGTCCGCAAAATTTCTAGTATTAGTTTACCAGCTTTTATATCCTCGGTTCACGGCACTGAGAAATTAATCAGGAATATCCTATCTCCCTCACTGATTGATTTCAATGTGCCATGCTTCATCGAGGCTGTAGATGCCTGGAGATTTGCTTGCCCGAATACAAATCCGCCCGATAACCCAGCTTCCCAGAGACGGTGGGATGAGCCGCTCTGCAGAGTAGTTCAGGAAAACCTAATTCTAACATCTGCTACGACTGCGGAGCGGGCGCGCCTGCTGGCTGTGGGAAATTGGGAGTCAGGTCTTTGGCTTCACGCACTGCCGTCGTCGAATATTGGCACCTTGTTCGACGATACTACTTTCCGCCTAGCTGTTGCCCTACGCCTTGGCGCTCCTTGTTATTCTCCTCATCGCTGTCACTGTGGCGAAGCTGTCAACAGCCTCGGTCACCACGGCCTGTCATGCAGTCGAAGTGCTGGACGCATAGCGCGGCACGCGAATATTAACGACATTATCCGACGAGCCCTTGTCACCGTCGGCGTTCCGGCTGTTTTGGAACCTCATGGCCTGGCACGCGACGATGGTAAGAGACCGGACGGTATGTCTTTATTTCCATGGAAGTTGGGTAGACCTTTAGTGTGGGACGCTACCTGTGTCGACACTCTTGCGCCATCCCATCTTCCTAGTTCATCGTGCTGTGCTGGTGCTGCCGCTGCGGCTGCGGAGAACCTCAAGCGGCGGAAATATAACAACCTTGTCGGCAGTTATATTTTTGAGCCGTTTGGGGTTGAAACTCTTGGGCCGTGGGGTCCGAGTGCTCATATACTTTTTAAAGAGCTGTCAAAACGCTTAGTTGACACTTCGCGTGACCCAAGGGCTGGTTTTTATCTTGGTCAGAGATTAAGCATTGCCATTCAACGTGGCAATGCCGCCAGCCTCTTGGGCACACTTCCAGTCGACAGCGATGCGGAGGAGTTTTATGACGCCATATTTTAGTAGGAAGTAGCCCTTAGTGTGTATAGTTAGGTTAAGCATACTTAAATATTTTAATTTAAGTTTATTATGCATATATTTTGTTGCTTTAAGTTGTAAATAAATAGCTATAGGGAACTTTTACTATTAACTTATATGTCGCGAGATTTTTAAGTATACTTAGTTTGAAAATTAAAATCAATCAGATCAAGTTATTTAATTCGTTTAATATCAACACAGGTAAATCTCGCGACAAGCTTTTGTATCATACTAGCTTTGCCCGCGCGGCTTCGCTCCCGCTCTTCCTTACTCCACCCTACTATACCCTACTCTACCCTACCCTACTCTACTCTACCCTCCTCTACTCTACCCTACCCTACTCTCTCCTCTACAAATCCCCTACTCTCTACTCTATAAATTATTAATTAGTTTAGTTTTAAAAGTTTCTAAGCGATTTGCAGTTTTCGGGTTAACAGTGATATTCTTTTTAGCCACTATGATGTTTGGAATTTGAAAAGTAATTAATTGCCCACAATGATCAGAATCTAGTAAATTTATAATGTCTTTATGGCTAGGTACAACATCGGTATAAATATTATCTATGCAAGTGGCACTAGTAGGAGTTAAGAATAACTCCTACTCTAAAAACAAATTAACAAGATTGTAGGACTGAAACAAACTTATAATTTTGCTACATAAAGCTGAATTTTCTAATAAATTAACATTAAAATCACCACATGTGATTATGTACTTGTTTGAATTACAAATCTTATGAAACACTTCATCCATTACCTTTTCAAAGCAGTCATACAATCCGGAAGGGGGTTTGTACACACTTAATATAATAAACTGCTCCAACTCAACACAGGCTATTTCAATTGACCGCTCAACAGATAGACTCTGAGGGTCGCAAACCGGGATACCGAATTTCGAAAATACCGGAATACCGGGCCAAATTTAGGTCTAATTAATACCGGTATTCATTTCACAAAAACCGGGATATTCGGTATTTTCGGTTTTAATAAAATAAATAAAAAACAAATAAAAATAGAAAAAGTTACGCGCCATTTAATCCAAATTACGCGCGCGCGTGTAGCAGATATACTTAAAATTCAGATCCAAGAAGGCAATGATAGATTTAAAAATTAATCAAGAGCTATCAGAAAGTGAATACCGACGTCTGGCTGATCTCAGCAGAGTATTTGAAATACTAAAAGCCACTGTCGAAGAGCTGTGCAAAAGAACCGCTAGCCTAATAACTGCCGATACTGCTCTGAAGTTTATGTTCCCAAAATTAGACGCCATGCAACATGAGTTAGTTGCTCGTGAACTTGTAACTTCTCTGAAACGTAGGGTTAAGGAACGAAGGTTGCTAGTTGCTTCAACCTTAAATTATCTACATAACTCAAAAACCTATTTCGATTCAGCAAATGAATACTGTGATGATTTTTAAGGCCAGATTGCAAACACATTGTGGATGTTGTCAAACCCAAAGATTTAAATCTGGAATCTACACATGTTGTTACTGTTGCTGCGTATGATGATCTCCCTTCAGCTTCAGTGCCGCTAAAGAAACAGTTAGAAATGGCGGTGAAAGAAAACGGAACGAAAACGGTGGGTCTAGAGGAAAATATTTGAGTATGGCCTTCAACAATTTAATAAGTATCCCACCAACTAGTGTAGAGTCAGAGGGAGCTTTCTCTTCATCGGGTTACTTGTGTAATCATTTGCGATCAAGATTGAGTGATAAAAGTTTTGATACTTTACTGTTTCTACGACCTCATTACAAAGCTCAACCAAAAATTTAATGGAGATTTAATAATATTTTAATTACCTTTTCATAACTCAATTTGATTTGGACTGAATTTAATTTAAGCATTTTTATTATTTTGTTAATTAAAATATAATTTGATGATTAGTAAGTCATACTAAAACTTTATGTTTTATGAGAATTTATTAGAAGTGTATTTTTTTGTTTCGTTTTGTATATGTTGAGACTGTTGTGAGACGTTTAAGTTTGATAGATATTTTATTTTTAGAACTGATTCCTACTTTCTAGTCAAACACTAGATTTAATTAAAGTATTTGAACTAGTTAACCTAAGTTGTTTTAATAAAGGAATAAAAGGGCATTTAGTATTAGTAAATTATTACTAAGAACTAACTGATTGATTACCAAATGAAAATTTTGTTTTATTTAGATGATAAATTTATTTAGGTACCTACTTACCATACCTCCGGAAACTAACTTTATTATATTAAATTTGCTAACTTTAGCTTAATCCCGGAAATATCGAAAATACCGGATTATCGGTATTGGTCTGGAGCCAATACCGAAAATACCGGTTTTGCTTAAATGATTCGGTATTGCGACCCCTAATAGACTCACAATATCCGTACGTTCCTTAAATTTAATGTGGTTACTAACTAAAATCAATGAGCCACCACGTAAGGCATTAGTTCTGCTGAATGAACTACCAACCTGGTGGTTATTAAAATTGAACATGAGCTGGTGGCTTTTAAGCCAATGTTCCGTTATACAAAGAATATCAATATCATTACAATTAAGGAATAGCTCTACCTCTAAATCTTTATTCATGAATCCTTCAATGTTTTGATGCACCAGGTTGGTACTATTTATTGATTTCAAGATTTGATTTGAATGATTTTTGTTTATCAGTAAATTCGTGCTAGAGATTGACTCTGTTGTCTCAATTTCTAATTTAAAATAATATTAATGTCAATATTTGATGCCAACTTATTGGCACAATCAATTATTAAGTCATTGCATTGCTCAACAGGAGCAAGTTGTCTCTTACAAAATTTGGAAAGATAGTAATTATCAGCAAAATATCTATCTTTTGTCAAATAATAGTTAATACCAACATAGTTGTTGGTGTCAATTAAATGGAAAAAATTATTACCTACCATGGTAACCATGGTCTGATGATGGAGCTGGGAGGTGGCCATGGGAATACTGCAATAGAACGACACAACCCTATCGAGTTTGGGCTCGTTTGATTGGTATTGACGAGTACTTTGATCTTACATAGTTACGATGGTCTGATGATGGAGCTGGATGGTGGCCATAGGATTTCCGCAATAAAACACACAACCTAATCAAATTTGTGCTCGTTTGATTCGTATTGACAAGTACTTTGATCCTGTATGTTAACCAGGGTGATAATGGAGCTGAAAGGTGGCCATTGGATTTTCACAATAAAACGACACAGCCACATCGAGTTTGGGCTTTTTGATTTGTATTGACGAGTATTTTGATCCTATATGGTTACAAGGGTCTGAAGATGGAGTTGGAAGGTGGCTATAGGAACTGCAATAAAACGACACAATTAACCCCATCGAGTTTGAGATCGCTTGATTTGTTTTGATAATGATGAGAACTTTGGTCCGAGATAATCATCAATCTCTGAGAAAATAAGTTTGTTACACTTGGTATGAATGTGGATTCTGTCTGATTGGATGAATGACACAGTATTAAAGAGAGTTATGAAAGTGTTTATACATGACATATTGCTAACGCAGTGCCTCATGGTACCAGGGCGATCCTTGTTGTACTGAAATTCTTATCCCTCTACAATGTAAAAGAGTATCTCGAGGATGAAACGGCCTGGGATTGACCTGCTCCAGTACCTACTCACTATAATTGTTATCATTTGAATGTTTTTTTGTTTTAACTGCCTTTTTTTTATTGACGATTGTTGTTGTTTTACAGTTATGATATTGTATAAGTATATATTATATATATTATTATTTTTTTTTACAATTATGACATGTTTATTTTTACTATTTGACTGGTTTTTTTTATATACATTTTTTTTACAATTTGCAATATTTACACTTTTGTAAATTTTATTATTGTGCATGTGAGAATGTTGATTACTCTTTCCTTTTCTTTTATTTTCACATGATGTCTGGCAGTTTTGAGTATTTGATGTGGCCTACCCAAATGTCCTTTCTTTGGCATTGTTCGTCAAGTCGTTGAGCTCCTTAGAAGTCCTGAGTTGAGCTACACGCATATTGACAAATGCTTGCACTGACTGGACAGGTCCACTTAGAACTGTGTGGTTCTTTCTTCAAAAGACCATCTCAGGCTCAATCTGCCTGGTTCTCATATTATTTGACCATTACATGTTTTGCTGTATGGACTTTAAAAGAGACTTTGACCCCTGAGTTTGTTTCGCTGTTTCTTCTCAGGGTAGTCAGCTAGGAAACACCGGCCTCATCTAGCATTAATTGACGAAAAAAAAAATTGACGTGTAAAAGTGTTTTTATAAAACCTACTAGCAAATAAAGATCATTTATCATTTATCATTTAATGGACCTCTGCGGGGAGAGGATAGTGTTTGTCCTAATACTGGTCAAATGCGAGTCGGACTAAGGGTTCTGTACAAAGTGTCTGACATATATTATGTAAATAGTGGATTTCCCAAATCGAGTCTCGAAGATTAGTTATGCCAAATCGCAAAATTGTGACGCAACAACATCATAGCACAAGTGTTGGAGAAAGTCTGACTTCATGACAAACAAGATTCTAGGCTAACGGAAAGTACCCTATTTATAGGTTTTGATTTCCTAGCGAGTGTCAAATTATGTGCCTAAACGGAGCATAAACGGCATATCATTAGCTTCGTTCACTTTTGAAGTTTCGTTTTTTATATAAGCTCTTATTTAGCGTGAAATCTATGTCTGTACGAGTATGTAACTGTTCAGATGAAATCTCACAACTCAATTTTGAAGCAGATATTTGCAATCGATTGAATTGAAATTTTGATATGGTGGACTTTTGTTATACACTTACATAAAATATGACTGTCAAATAAAAGGAATGTTGAGAATACGAATACGAGTTAACATAGTTATCACTAAAAAGTAAAAAATAAAATTAAAAGAAAAAAATCTTTTTTAAAACAAGCTTTTAATTCAATGCGCTAAAAAGAATAAAATAAAACTTTTCCTTTAAATCTTTTACTATTAACTTATAACGTCACTAACCAATTATATGATATAAAAGCTTGTCGCGAGATTTACCTGTGTTGATATTAAACGAATGAAATAACTTGATCTGATTGATTTCGTCAACGGCGCGCGCTGTTCCCGCGCGCCTCAAGGAGTTGTCAGCAACAGCAGGGGCCCAGCCGGGTCGAAGCCTACTGGGGCCAGGGTAATCCGAAAAGGCGCTCGAGCCCCGGTATGAAGGCTTGAAGGAACGGGATGGGTTTTTTAGTCAGTAAGAGTCTGACACTATCTCCCGCTCCGCCCAAGAGCGGGGGTTGTCATAAGATGATTTTTCCCATCGGAAAAAAAAAAAAAAAAAAATATGATTGATTTTAATTTTCAAACTAAGTAAACTTATACTTAAAAATCTCGCGACAAGCAACGATGCAACGCAATAACTGCAACACGGTCTTCTTTAAACGTCCACTCCATATTTAAAAATGAGTAAATTTCTAAAAAATACAAACATCCGAATTGAGAACCACCTCCTTTTTTAGAAGTCGGTTAAAAAGTACAAATTTTTATTTTCATGAACAATTCGAAATTCAAATTCAATAAAAAAAATTGTAGCCAGCATTCTAAAAAAAAAGTTTTAACTGTGTGACAATACTTATGAACTGACTAGGTAGTTGGGGCCACCCTAAACGCATTTGTACCTTGTTATCGTTACTGTGATTAGCACCATCCATGTTTGTTCCAGATGTATGTAAGATGCAAAGCTTAAACCATATTATACATTATAACATTTTTTATTTAAATACCATTTATGTACAAACATAACCTGCCACTGTGCACATAGGTTTAAGTTTCTGTGAAATTGTTACTATTTTGGTGTATAATAAAGTTTATTCTATTCTATTCTATAACCTATAATGTAAACACTGCTTGATTTTACCAATTTGGCCAAAGCTGAGAACCGAAACTTTGGCTCATGATACCTACCTATATCCTATAGTTTACGGCCAAATTCCAGCCCTGGAACTAGTCAGGCCCAAGCATGTATGGATTTTGGTTTTGTCCTTTTCAACGTTCCTAGCAAAATTATCTTAGCAAACGTAGTGGTAAAAGAATTACTCGTTGTAACAAAATATGAACAGGAACCTTACAATCTAACTTTATGACTCGCCGATTTGCTTAATATGTAAGTTACCTTGTTTTAATCTGACGCGCGCGAATTTTTCCGAGAATCAATTTTATTTGGGAAATAATAATGGTTCCGAAAAACAATTTAATCTCCAGCGATCTGTGGCCGACTATTATTCTAATTAACTAGCGTTATAATGAATTACCGACAAAAAATCCAAAATATAAACGAAAAAAAATATCCAATTTAACAACAAATAAGAGCATGTTCAAATTACATTTTCTCCTAAAAAAAAATGGATCTTCGAATAACAAAACTAAACTTGCGAATAGAATACTGAACCTCCGACAAAATTACTAAGTTACCGACAACAGAGGTTTGGTCAAAATAATCATATTTTTACAACTTGCATGAACTGTTTTAATTTCTATTGTTGGTTATCAAATTTATTTTTTAGCTCTCAATAATGATGAAAATACCTCAACTGTTCGGCCCGCGCGATGGGGTTCGGATCTACTATGTAACTACATTTTCATAATAAACTGAGTTTTGTTTTATTTTTATCTTTGTTCTCGCTGACATTATAAAAGTTAGGAAATTTGTCGAATAATAATACAGTATAATATTCTAGGAAACCAAAGTCTACTTGGTTTTCGATTAAGGCATGAATAGGGGTACGTATCAAAATCCCGAAAGTTCATTATACCTATGGCTGAAATACTGACGTGCAAAACACCGAAAGGTTTAAATGCCGATAGTCGTTATATCGAAACACAAAATACCGATGTTCAAATGCCCGAAAGGACGAAATCCCGAATAGACGAAACAACTTGAACGTAGCGGTTGGTCACAGTTCTAACGTTACCTAACCTATTTCACCCAGTTCAAAGAGCAATCAAAATACAATCTACCTGTGAATAGACTATTAGACAATGGTAAACACATTTTTACGAGAGATTGTGGCTGAAATAGGTTAGGTTAGAATTGTGACCAAAAGCGCGCGAGCCGAGCGAGCGGAGCGAGCGGCGCCGCGGCAGCGGCCGGCGAGTGCTACTTCTCAAAATAAAACAAATCGGGACCTTAGGGCACCCCGACACGGACGAGTCGGGATTTTGAACTTCGGGATTTTAAACATTCGAACAAATGAACTTTCGGGATTTTAAACTTTCGTCCATTTGGCGTTTCAATTTTCGGGATTTCGTCCATCGGTAATTTAAAATTCGGGATTTTTATACGTACCCATGAATACGACTGTTTTAACTTTTTGACGCCTGAAATAGGTACCGATATCGAAGCATACCCGTGGTAAGTAAAATTCATCATATATGATGCAATTAAATGTTATTGTTACCAGTACATTTTTATATTTTTCATAAGTTTCTTTAAAGCCACTCAGAATAATATTTTCAGTATAATGTGACAGTTAAAATACCACCACAATCTATGAAATATGAAAGGTAATTTATGAATTAATAGTAGGCAAGTAAAGATAAAAATTACAAAGCAAAGTTTTCAGTAGAACGTAATTTATGCTGGTAGAAAAGTATTATAGCAATAGACAGTCATGTTTATTTTTCGAAGATTTCAGTATCTCATTCGGTCGTTTCGTCATTTTTATTCGGACAAAAGTAGTCGGAAAGTTAGTATTTTAGGCAGTAGATTTAATATTTTGAGTAAGGACAATTCTTCTTTTTTTGTCGGAGCTTTTATTACTACCCATTTTATTTTACTAATCTGACGGGCTGCCCTCAACGAACCTTTTGGGGAATGAACTGCTCGCGTCCGTAAGATTTACTTGACTTTTGAACACCCTACACGTTTCCCCTGGGTAGTGCTAAACGAGCAGTATATACGATGGTAGGCCATAGCATCGGCTGCCGGCTTAAAGGTCACCACCCACCAGATAATATCATGCCTCCAAGCGATCCGTCGTGTTCGTTGTTTCGTGGTATGTTGTCTGGTGAAGCCGTATGGTGGAGGATGCGTCTGAGCAGTTGTGTTGCGATGTATGCCGGCATGCACCAGTTTCTGTTGTGTCGGAGGTTTGATCGTGGAGGGTAGCAGGATCCGCTGGCCGACCGCAAATAGTTGAGGGCCCAAGTAGTGTGCCAGCCACACACGAAAGGCTGCCCCGCCATCCGTGAAAAATCCCAGGGTGGCCCCATCGTGCCGGTTGGCGACCAGGCGAGAGGACCCGATATCGCCATCGGGTTCATCGCATCTGGGGGGCTTTCGGTCATCCCCGCAGCCTCCAGATCAACCCTCCATTGGCGCAGCAACTCTGGTTGTGTTGTTGGGATTGACATCGCATCACCTCGCTCAACTGCTATCTTCCACCAACCCTATTCACTCCAAATTTAAAACTAATGAAAAGTAAGTGTGTACAGCAGATGCACGTCCTCTCGTTCCATGTGCACCTGTCAAATATACGAGGACTGCTCTCCAATCTCGACCACCACCTCGAGACTGACATGAGTGACAAGCCCCACTTACTTTTCTTAACGGAGACGCAGATCAGTACCCCTAGCACGAACAACTTGCGAAAAAGTAATTTAAACTAATTTTGTGGGTATGAACATAGTCAAGTAAGTTTCGAATCGAATTCATCGTAACGTAACCGTGAGGTGTATGAAGATAGCTAGCACGAAGGCAAAAATGACGTATAGTATCGTCATTGTCGAAGGCTGGTTTGCGAGTTTCTCGAAAGTTTATTCACTATAAATTTGGCAGTGAGAAAACTTTCGTCGGAGTTTATTGGAGGCATAAAATAATAATTTAAGTGATTGTGTTAATAAATTTTGTTAGAAAATGCTTAGATTAACAAGAAGCACTCCTCGACATAGTACATTTTACTATTATCTTGCGGCGCGATTGATTGTTAAAAGTTGACATGTACCTACGAAGAGAAACCAAGTGTGCGATTTATTTTAGAACACTATATTTTTGTAAAAACAAGTTTTTCGTCTAAGTAAGGAAGCATTTTTGTATTTATGTCGCGAATTAAAAGATGAATATAGTCTCAAGATCAAGTAAAAGAATCAGCCTGGAACATAAACTAAGTGTAGTAAGTGAATACTTACCTTCTTACTTACCGAAAGTTTTTACAAAAATATTTTTGTGTGCTATACCTACCTATAATGGATATTTTTAGTTATTATTATCATTAACAAAGAAAAATAGAATCCTAATATCCCATTAAAACACTGACAATCAACTTAGGTTTACAATAAAATCTTAAATGTTTATTTACTTTTCCATAAATTCTACCATAATGGTGTATTGCGGGTTCTCATTTTGGAAACTTTTTATTGGTTTTATTGTTGCGAGAGTTAAGTTTTAAATTTTCAGATGTAAAGAAATACAAGTTCACATATAAACAAAATTGTCCTTGAATGAGCTTCGCCTCAAAAACATGTCAAGTGTTACGCGTCGTTCGTTTAGGAACACAGTCTCACTAAGCAAAAAGTTTTAATAATAAATTAAATAATTATACCAATTATCTAAACTGAATATTAACTTTTACTGCATTTTCTTTGTATTGCATTAAAATTTGAACAGTTTTAAAGTTTTAAAGGCCCCGAAATCACTCGGAAATAGATACGTATATAATTTTTGAACGAAATGTTCAACCAATTTTAAGATCATTAGTTCAATTTTGTACATCCTTACTTACATTAGTATGACGTCACTAACGTAATCGTGTCGAGGTCTTGCTATTATAACGAAAGAGCTTCGTGCTTCCGACTTTAGTTATGTTCCGTTATCGTATCGACAACTCGATACGTTTATGATACGAAACCTACAAATATTCGTGCTACCGATGTCCGTCTGATGCGGCGTATCTCGACTACCCGGGATACTCATTGGAGCATCATTTCCTGCAGCGTGCCGGGGTCTGTGTATACGTCCGCAATGACATCTGCTGCCAGCGTCTCCGTCACCTTGAAGACTCCAGTTTCTCGACCTTATTGTTGCTGGTGGACACCAGTGTGGACAAAATTGTCTACACCTGTGTTTACCGATCGCACAGCGGCGACCAGGAGACGACTCGACTGTTTGGCCACCTCAGTGAGGCCGCCGATGAGCTTTGGAGCTTTGCATCGGCACCCTGATACGCAGTTTGTTGCTCTGGGGGATTTAACGCCTAACGACAAGGTTGCCTGATGTCGTTGGTCATACGATGAGATGCGGCACTTCTTTGCGTCTTATCCTTGGCAGCAGGTCTGCTTCTCTCCTGAAAATCCGTCAAGCTGTGCGGATGCTGTAACCGATGTGATGATACGTCAAGCTATGGAGTATTTTATCCCATAGAGCGATGTACCCATCGGTGGCTCAGCTCACCCGTGGTTCAACGCCGATTGCGTTCAGGCTGAAGAGCGTAAGCATTCGGCGTTTCTCGCCTGGGTTGACGCTCGTGACCGCAAAACTCCGGATCTGAATTCAAAGAAGAGAGCCTTCAACCATGCTGCCAAGTCCTACAAAAAAGCACTAGAGAAAGCACGCTTCGACCGCATTACCCATATTGGCACAAAGCTCTCTGCACAGCCAACCGGTAGCAGAGCATTCTGGCCCTTTGCCAAGTCGATCGAGATGACTCTGCCTCATTATAACTCTTCAATGCCCGAGGTTCACATAAGGAACAGAGAAGTTCTGAGAGAGCTGCGTCGTCTGGACGTGAATAAAGCTATTGGACCAGATGGCATACCAGCGATTGTTCTCAGTGCGCCCGAGTTATCTCCTGTATTGATGCGCTTGTATCGCCTCTCATTTAGGACTGGTATAGTGCCCTAGGTCCTTAAAGCTTGCCAACATATAACCCGTGCCCAAAAAGGGCAGTCGTGTCGATCCTGCCAACTATCGGCCGATTTCCATACTCTGCAGGATTATGGAGCGTGTATTGACTCTACAAAAAATGTCCTACGATGACACAGAGAATTTACTGATTGTGCTAAAGTGATTTTTTCTTTTATTTGTTTTTATTTTTTAGACAACTTTTGACCTACTTTAAGTACGTTAGGCATGCTGCATCGTCGACCACATCATCACTTACCATCAGGTGAAATCAATAGATAATAATAAAAAAACCTTGTTATTTAAGAAACTAGAAGTTAAGATTTGGTAATATTATAATACGAGTAGTTTAAGATAACTTGCCTACATTACAGATTTTTTACACGTTTGTATTACTTTAAAGAATCCTTTTGATTATTTGCTAATTTTAAATTATTTTAGCTCTTCTCGCATGAAACACAGGATTTCCTAGTTCAGGCATGAAAGACTCAGAATTAAGATTTATATTTAAGACTGTATTAATTTATCCTGTAAAGAATTTTTAAATAAATATTATTATTATTCTCTTTATTTTCCATTATAACATATTAAGTACATTTATTATTATTATTGAACTCACGCCTCATGGCATACCTGGAAAGTAACGATCTCCTCAGTGACAGACAGTTTCGCCGCAATCGGTCTACTTGTGGGGCGAGGCCCTCGAGAAGAATGGAGAAGAGATTGCCGTTTCCTTAGACGTCTCGAAGGCCTTCGACAGGGTATGGCACGCTGGCCTTTTGAGTAAGTTTCCAGCATACGGCATTTCCCCTGGTCTGATTAACTGGGTAAAAGATTTTCTGAGTGAAAGGTCTCTCTGAGTTGTTGTCGATGGATGCTCATCAGAGCCCATGACGACTAATGCCGGAGTTCCTCAGGGGTCAGTTCTCTCTGCAACTCTCTTTCTGCTGCATATCAACGATCTGCTGGTGCCCTGTATCTATGGGTATGCAGATGATAGCACAGTTGTAGAGAGATACCTGCCCAGTGCTCGGCCTAGTAAGGAGCTAATTCAGTCCGAAAGAGAGGCTATGAGAGAATATCTCACTTCAGGTGGGCTGAAACCATTCTGGTGGGATTCAACGCCGCCAAAACACAAACGTGTCTGTTCACCGCCAAAAGGAGCCCGTTCACCTTAGCTCCTGCTCTCCGGAATGTATCCTTGGAGTGTACCGACCGTCTTCAGCTTTTGGGAGTTGAAATTTCCCTAGACCTGAAGTTTGGGTGGTTCATTGAATCCCAAAGCCAAGGTGGCTCCTAGAAAACTCGGTGTTCTTGCAAAGGTCCGGTGATACTTCACACCGGGACAGCTTTTAATATTATACTAAGCACAGGTCCGTTCGTGTGTGGAGTATTGCAGTCACATATGGGCTGGTGCTGTAAAATGCCACCTGGCAGCTTTAGACTCGGTGGAATGGCGTGCGAAGAGGCTAATTGGTGATCCAGATTTGGTTAAGTCCAAGTTTCAAAGCCTTGAGCACAGGCGTAGGGTAGCCAGCCTTTCGGTATTTTACAGGAAGCACTTTCGAGAGTGTGCGCAGAATTGCATGATTTGATATCGCCATCACAATTCTATCATTGGACAAACCGACGTACGGCGAATATCCACTCTTACGTTGTTGAAATCTCTACGGTCCGGACTAAGCGTTTCGCCTCGTCATTTATACCGCGTACGTCGAAGGACTGGAACAGTTTGCCTGCTGCGGTCTTCCCGTCCGATTATAATTTGGGTGTCTTCAAGGCTAGAGTGAATAGGCTCACTAGTGCGCCTCACCATCAGAGATTGCATCACTGCTTAACATCAGGTGGGATCGCAATCAAGCACTAGTTTATATCAATTAAAAAAAAAGAACCCCACCATATTAAGGGTCCATAACATGTGGTAGAGATAAATTACAAGGTTCAAGGTTTCTCTCCATATGATTTTCTGTCGCACTCGAGTATCCCGCAAAATCCCTATCTCGCCGCCACAACGTAGAACATCATGTTGACTTATTACTATTTTTATATCAATAATACAGGAGTAAATCTGATGCTCGCATGGAGTGAGGTCAATTCAAGCACACACACATAGGCACAAGCCTATCAATAATAATAATAAAAAAAAGATGGTATTGCGAAGTCTGTTCTGGACACGTACCAGTACAACGCGAGGACAAGACCCTGTCCAAAGAGAAAATGCCAAACAGGCTGTCACGCGCCGCGCGTCAAAGAGTGCCCGCTAAATCCCATCAGGCGATACGCCGCCACTACAATAGGCACCGAGGGACCTAGTCTCGAGTTGCATTATGCTCATATGTGACTAATTACGTCGCAGCATTAATTCCAGCTAAAGATCAGGACTTAAGAGGCTGCTTTTCCACTCGCCTATCATCAACATCGAGCATGGTTTGAAAGCTTGTTACTTCATCTAACGCAATCCAACGCGATGTTTGACGAAATGGCGACGCGAAAAAAGGAGAGATAACGGCTGAAAACTCTGTTGGCATTCGGTAATTCCGTGATTTACTCGAATATTTTATAAAACTTGTTCCAGGAAATACGTGTTATTTTTAATCCCTTAAAAGTTTTTGAAAAACATTGTCATTATTTAGAATCTTGATAAAATTTGCTAGACTTGTATGGTTGTACTTTTTTGACTGTTTTAATTTTTGAGTAAATTCTGAAAAAAATAAAAAAAGTCAAGTTTTATGAAATATTCGAGTTATCTCTCTTTTTTCGCGTTGCCTTTTCGTCAAACATCGCGTTGGATTGCGTTAGATGAAGTAAGAAGCTTTTAAACCACGTTCGATGTTTTTTTTTTATGGTGGGAAAAAATCATGCATTGATATCCCCCGCTCTTGGGCGGAGCGGGAGATAGTGTCAGACTCTAACTGACTAAAAGACCCACCCCGTTCCTTCTAGCCTTCATACCGGGGCTCAAGCGCCCTTTCGGATAACCCTGGCGATTAGCGATAGGCGAGTGGAAAAGCAGCCTCTTAAATCACATATTCACACAAGTCCTTAAACGTGCCCAAGAATTTGCCCGCAGAACCGTTACCTTTCTTGAGACTGAGCTGGTTCTCGCCGCCCGCCTGGAAGTCGTACAGCGCCACGAACAATTGTGGGTCGTCTTCGTCGTGGTGCGCCAGCAAGTTCTCCTTCGACGTCCATCTGGCGACACACGAGCTAAAAAAATGTATACGTTAAATTCTCAATCTGAGCAGTGCGAAGCCTTACTATCGCATCAAGGAAGAACAGTGGTTTGAACAGAACTATCTTGTAAAAGACCCTAAAACTACGATTTGATAAATTATAATATCTAACTATCATTCTAATCGAGAAACTAAATGTTCAACACTATGATGCTCGAACAAAGCGGTTCTAGCTTGGCGGCTGCGCTGGTTTCGCGCGGCACTTTGCGACTTTGAAGGGACGCCTTCAAATTTGCCGCGAAGTGTCAGTAATAGTTCAGTATTAGTAACTCAGTACCCAAAGTAAATTAACCACTTCTAACGTGCTTTTTCTAATTCCGTAAAGAATATTGTGGGGATCACTTCTAGTCCCTTCTTCTAGTCCTCTACCTCAGAATAACAAACTACGAGATCACCAAAAAACAGACGTGTCCAAAGAGAGCTTGAAACAGTGTGAGTCTTGTTAAACGCGTTGTGTGTATTGATGGACAATCCATACCCGGGTTTAAACCCTATAAACACCCAAATTTTTGGAAATTTGATTTTAAACTTAAATTAAGCTTTTTTTTCGACCTGGCCAAAACAAGATGTATAGTGGGCTACAATTTTTTTTTTTTTAGTAATATACTAATATTGTGATATGGAATATTAGTATATTATTGAGATACAGAGCTTGTGTTATGAGTACTAGACAACTGATAAACATACTTATACATTTCTAAATACATACATATTATAGATAAAATTACACCCAGCCACAGAACAAATGATCATGCTCATCCATCCATAAATATATTATAATAATAATATCTGTGGCTCGGCTGTCAAGGTGTGACAGCAAAATTTTTCTCCCTGTAATATTTTTTCGAAATAAATACCAAATTTTACAACAAAATGCAAATAAAATATAATAACAGTACGAACAAGGAAAAAAAATACACATATAGTGTATTATAGCTGATTCAGTTTATCGAGGATATTACAACGACTTTAAAATGACAATTGACTTTGGGAGCATATAACAACATAAATGCTGACTAGAAGCCGAGCACAGCAACTAAACACACATCTAACAACTTCGGGTTCGTCGCTCAGCTCCGCCTCGCAGCCGCCGGGACCAGCGCCAGCCGTGAGTCCAGAGATTCCGGAAGCTGCAGTTGCGTCGAGCTCGAGCGACGAATACTTCTCGCCGCCGACGACACCACCACCTACGCGTCGGCGGGGAAGAGGCCGACCTCCGGCCTGCTTGGGACCTCGAGGCCCTCCAGCCTCTGACAGGGTCCCCGCTGCCGGTGGAAGTGTGCAGCGCATGCGATGGACACAATCCATTAATGAAAATGTCATGCGCTCATACTTTGGGGCTACAGAGGGGGGAACTAACCTGACCGCGTACCGTGGTCGGATGCTCTCTCTGTTTCAGGTGCTTGAACCAGCTGTCAACGTTTCGGCCCAAAGACTATCGGATCAGGTGCGGGTCATCCAGCGTAACCGTATGTTGGATGACGCCGTACTTGATAGACTGCGCCTAGAATCACGGAATGGTCGTGTCTCACCTGTTTCACCACCGGCCGCGGTGCAACGTCAACTCAGTGTTTCACCGCGACCCGACTACGTTGGTGAGGATGATGATGACGAGGCTATATCCGTGAGTACCCAGTGCAATGCACGTTTGAGGAGCGCTTTGGAGGATGCATTCCGGGAGTACCGCTCTATACCACCAGAGCTTAGACCTCGTCTACCTCGTTTGCCTATGCATAGAAAAAATAGGGCGTTGGTGTGTGCTCTAGATTCGCAGCTATCAAATTGTTTTGATACCAGCGAAGACCTTACCGATACCCACTCGATCTTATACTGTGCGGCTGCAGCGGCGTGTCGTGTAGCTCACGTCAAAATTCCAAATAGTGACAGAGCTACACGACCAGCTAAACCAGCTTGGCAGTGCAGGATCGAGCGTCGTATCGGTGAGGCTAGAGCACTCATCGGCAAACTTATCTGCTTCAGGGAGGGCAACAGTCGCCCTAGAGTGATGCGCTTTGTGAGGCGGGCGTTCTCGGGGACAGATATTAGTCCACGAGATTATCTACCCCGTATCACAGAGCGTATCGACTTCCTGAGGCAGAAAGTCTATGCATGGGCAAACCGTATACGACGGTACAAGCGGCGAGTGGAGCGGTACACCCAGAATCGCGCGTTCCAAAGCAACGAAAGGTGGGTTTACAGGGCTTGGGAGCGACCGGACCAAAGTATGATTGATACGCACCTACCGGATGATGATGCCATGTATTCATTTTGGCGCAGCATTTGGTCGGTGCCTGTCAGTCACACTGAGGGAGATTGGACTCGGGAGGTCGAGCGAGAGTGCGAACTTATACCAGAAATGGGGGCAATTACCATCAGCCCCCAAGATGTAGCTCGTGCAGTCCGTCCGTTACCAAATTGGAAATCTCCAGGGCCGGAGGGGCTGCACAACTTTTGGCTTAAATGGTTTAAAAGTTCGCACGCTCGCTTGGCGTCCCAATTCCAATCTGCCTTAGCGTCAGGGTCGCTGCCCCAGTTCCTGACTACAGGAATAACCCACCTGCTCTATAAATCGGGTAGTACTGCGGAACCCAAAAATTATAGACCGATTACGTGTTTGCCGACGGTCTATAAAGTTCTTACATCCATCCTGAGAGCTAAAATTAATAGTCATATTGAGACAAATTCCATCATGTCTGCTTCTCAGAATGGATGTAGGAACGGGTCCCGTGGTACTAAGGAGCTGCTCCTCATTGATGTTGCCATTAGCCAACAGGTTCGTCGTTCTCGAAGAGATCTGTCGACATGTTGGATAGATTACAAGAAGGCCTATGATTCAGTGCCGCTTACATGGTTCATGAGGGTGCTGGAGCTATATAAAATTGATGTAACTCTGCGCACCTTTCTGATGTCATGTATGGGGCAGTGGAGGACGGTCCTTCACTATCCAGGGTGTCGACGGGTTTCGGAGAACAGCGAACCGTTAAGGATCGAGCGTGGCATATTCCAGGGTGACAGTCTGAGTCCACTGTGGTTTTGCCTAGCCTTGAACCCTCTCAGCACACTGCTGGAAGGTTCGGGTTTAGGCTACCGGTTGAGAAGAGAGGGTCAGGTCATATCTCACCTTCTTTACATGGATGATCTGAAACTTTTTGCTTCCAACAACTTGCAACTGATGGAGCTACTGAAGGTAACTGAAACCTTCAGTAGTGCCATCAGGATGGAATTTGGTTTGGACAAATGTGCAGTCATGCATGTAAAGCGAGGGGAGATTATGGAATCCGTGGGAACCCAACTCTCGGATTCCATACACCTTAGATCCTTCTGCTCAACCGAAACTTACAAGTATTTGGGTATGTCGGAAGCGTTGGGCATCAATGCTGCTGACGTGAAACAATCGTTGAGGGAGCGCTTCTTTGGCCACCTGAATAAAGTACTGAAAAGTCTTTTATCGGGCGGGAACAAGGTACGCGCCTTCAACGGTTGGGTCATGCCGGTTTTGATGTACTCTTTGGGCATACTCAAATGGACTCAGACGGAACTCGACGCCCTGGATAGGAGGGTCCGCACTCTGCTTACCGCAAATCGGATGCATCACCCGCGATCATCGGTGATGAGGCTGTATATCCCGCGGAAGTGTGGGGGTCGTGGCTTCTTAAATGCCAAGACCCTGCACAACCGTGAGGTATGCAGTCTCAGGGAATACTTCCTGGAAACCGACGTGGGGATGCACCGAGATGTAGTGGCGGTGGACAAAGGCCTCACCCCGCTCTCCTTGGCCAACGAGAACTGGCGCAAACCTATAGTAATGGATACTAATGAACGCAAGGAAGTATGGAAGGGCAAGGAGCTTCACGGGCGCTTTTACCGGGCCTTACATGGGCCCGATGTAGATCTTTTAGCGTCCGTATCCTGGCTACGCTTTGGTGATCTCTTTGGAGAAACCGAAGGTTTTGTCTTTGCAATTATGGACGAAGTTATGATGACGAACAACTACCGGAAATATATTGTGAAGGACGGTACGGTTGACATCTGTCGGGCATGCCACCGGCCCGGAGAATCAATCCGACACATTATTTCTGGGTGTTCTCATTTAGCTAACGGAGACTATTTGCACAGACACAACCTTGTAGCCAGGATTATCCATCAGCAACTTGCTCTTAAATACAATCTTGTTGAATCAGAAGTACCGTACTATAGGTATGTGCCCGACCCAGTTCTCGAGAATGGCAGCGTCACATTGTATTGGGACCGATCTATCATCACTGACAGGACTATTGTTGCCAATAAGCCTGACATAGTGGTGATAGATCGACTAGAGCGTCGCACAATGATTGTTGATATAGCGGTCCCTCATGACGAGAACCTCGTGAAAGCTGAGAAAGATAAACAAACTAAATATCTTGACTTGGCTCGCGAGGTTGTCGACATGTGGGAAGTGGATAGAGCAATCATTGTGCCGATAGTCGTGACGGCCAATGGCTTAATAGCCAAGAGCCTCGACCAACATCTGCGGAGGCTCTCGTTAGGCAGTTGGATCAAGGGCTTGATCCAGAAGGCAGTACTCCTAGACACGGCGCGTATTGTCCGGAGGTTCCTCTCTCAGGAGCCCTGACCGCCGGCAGCTTGGACCCTGCTCCCGATGCCGGTGGGCTACTATTTTTTATATTTTTAAATGTTTTTTTTTTTATATATGTATTTGTTATAAAAAAATATTTAAAAATGTAAATTGTATGTATAATAGAAAAATAAAGGAGATAATAATAATAATAATAATTTATTACACCAGAAAAATACATGTTTACACAATTTGTCTATAAACAAATTAAGATAAAAACTAAAACAGTCACAATTGTGCTTAATTTTGCATCTACTGCCGAACTAGGCTAGGTGCCTGTATTTCGGCACGCAGTGCCTCAAACCCTGGAGCTGGGTGCAAGTACGAACACAAGACATTTGAAAAAAATTTAAATAATGAAACAAAATAATTTAAACAGAAAAAAACAGTAATAATAATAAAATAAATGGTAAATGTCCTCTGGGTGTATAAAGTGAAATTGTGAGTGTATGTGTGTTAGAGGGTGTGTAGGTTTAAAATTACTAACTATTCACCTTCAGTTCCTAGCAATAATTATTACAATAAGTTAAATCATTACCTCAATGTGGTCAGTAAATCCTCAGTTTGATCATACGACAACTTCCAAAGCCATTGAGTTAAAGTTTTTTTTAGGGTTAATCTATTCAAAGAGTAGATCTGTAGGGTTTTATTAACTTGGTCATATAAAAATGGACCCAGAAAAGGAAAAAATCTGCGAATAAAAGCTGTTTTTAAGTGCGGCAGCCTTTTACAAACAGGTAAACTTCTGCGCCTGGATACCATATTGTGAGTATACTGCAAAGAAGCATGTTGTTTCAGAATAATGCTAGCGACAAATAGTTGGCGAACTGATAGGACCTCGCAATATTCATAAAGAAGTGATGTAGGGTAACGGAAGTGTTTAAAAGTGCTAAGTTTTAATATTGTTCTTTGTGATACCTCAAGTTGCTTTAAGGTAGTTTTCGGTGCACCACCCCAAGTTGAAATGCAATATGTAATCAGAGACTGACAGAGCGCATAGTAAATTTGCTTTAAAACTATTGGGGTGACCACTTGCCTCAGTGTCTTAAAAGTATAGGTTAGCTTACGGATCCTTCTACTCAGTATTTGAATGTGGGATTTAAAGCTAAAGTTTTCATCAATTATTATACCTAAGTATTTAATTGTTTTTACACGTTCCAGTGGGTTACATGAGCATTTTAAATTAAACGAAGAATCAGGGGAACAGTTATGTGCAATTAACTTTAAATTAATTTGTGAAGAAGCGCGCAGAGAGAAAGCCAGGTATTTAGTTTTCTCAACATTCAAGGTAAGTACATTATCATAAATCCACGACCGCACTAAATCAAAACCCTTTTGGGCTAGCTGATAAGTCTCATTCCATGTTTTAGCAACGAAAATGAGGGCAGTGTCATCTGCATATGAGATTATTTTACCATGATATGAGCTCAAAGAAAAGAGATCGTTAATATAGACGAGAAAAAGAGTAGGACCAAGAATGCTACCCTGTGGCACGCCGAAATTCACTGGAAGTTCAGTACTAATGTGCGGTCCCACCCTGACACTTTGAGTCCTGCCTGATAGATAATCAGACAGTAGGCTAAGTTGTTTACCCCTAATTCCAATCCTTTCCAATTTTTGAACAAGTATGGGAATGGAGACCGTGTCGAATGCCTTAGCTAGATCTAGAAATATTGAAACACATTTATTTCCCATATCAAGATTAGTGGTTATGTAATTTGTCAAATTGCTGACTGCATCATCTGTGGATTTACCACGTCGAAAACCAAACTGGTGATCCGACAAAATATTATTTCTTTCTAGATAATTTACTAAGCGTCTGTTAACAATTTTTTCCAGAATTTTAGAAAGTGAAGGCAGAATCGAAATAGGTCGAAAGTTCTCGATACGGTCTCTGGCCCCCCCCCCTTGTGAATTGGCAGTATCTGGGATTTTTTAAGGTCTCTGGGAAAGCAACCCTTTTGCAGACACTTATTGAAGATGTAGGTTAAGTGTGGCACAAGAATATCTTTGTAGTCTTTCAGAAACTGATTTGACAAGTTATCCCACCCTACAGAACATTCACTTTTAAGAGTAGCTATTATGCTCATAACTTCATCTTCATCTGTATCAAAGAATACGGCTGAATTGGGGTTTTGCTTAAGGGGTGTTTTTCTATTTCTATGAATCCACGTTTGGTCCAGCACCATTTGTTCAGCCAACGATTTCCCGACATTAGAAAAATAGAGATTCGCGTGGTTCACAGAGTTCTCAGGTGTATCAGATATTGAAAGTAATTCTTTTGGATAACTAACTTGTTTTGATGTATTCGTGATATTTTTCATTGTTTCCCACAACTTTTTGCTACTCTTGCCAGCTTTTTGGACAAGTTCTCTCTCATAAGTACGTTTAACCTTTTTTATGATTGCATTACAAAAATTTCTATACCGTACATAAGTTTTTTTAATTATTAAGTCACTTGGAAACAATTTTGCTTTTTGATGAAGTTTATCCCTATTGCGCATACAGCGCAAGAGGCCTTGTGTTATCCAGGGTTTGATGATCCTTTTGCGACGTGGAAGTGAAACGAACGAATATACAAGGTGTAAGTGACAGCCCTCCACAAACTTTAAGGGCTTGCTCAGTAGACGATACTGAACAACATTCCACAAAATTACCCACCAACCAACAACCCCTCAACCCATTTAACCCCTCGAATTAGCGACCTCGCTGCGCTCGGCCGCCAACTCCTTCTCGGGACGAAATGAATTACTTTCACCCCTAGTGTAACAATGTACTATTTCATTACTCATACTCTGAAAGTGGGTCTGAAGTTGCCTGAGGAGCGGGTTAAAAGTGATACTTTACATCCCGAGGGAGTTTTACTTTCAACTGACAGCTGTCAAATTATTAAAAAAAAAACTAGGTTCTATCTTCACATTTCTATTGAATCATGTTCCAATTTTCCATACAGCCAGTCAATTACAGCGCGATATAAAATTGAAATAACTTAAAGATAAGTATTAATTAAATAATATTTGTAACGCGCGGACCAGTGGTAGGTAGGTTCCCGCGCAGCTAGTGCCCGGTCGCCCGCCCGAGCGTATGCGAACCGTTCCCGAAGTTTTACGAACTCTACTACGCATGCGCAAGACGCCGCGTGGCTCGCGACGCGCAGGCAGATCGCTCTCTCGTTCCGTAACCGCCAACTAAACCGACGCACGCGAACCGAGATCTTCGATGACACGCGTCCGAGCAAACGTTTTCTCGCTCATGTTGTTGTTCCTGGTATTATATATTGTAACTGTGTAAACTGTGTACCTAAACTTTGTTTTGATAAGCAAATAAACGTTTTCAACAAGCTTACAGTGGCGCTCCAACTAGTGGCTACGAAACACGAACTCTACCTACAGTTTTGTTACGTACATACCAAGTGCCGTGGCCGTGCTTATTAGTACCTACCTAGGTACTCACGCGAAAAGTTTAAAACGAAAACTACGTTAACGGTTACCTACTATGCCAAACATGCTTGCCAACATTATGCTGCTTCGGATGCGGATAACCAGCCGAGCGACGTCAGCGATCGCGAGGATTACGACGAGGCTACGGAGCAGAGTTCCGAACGGGCCCCCGAACCCGTCCCAGCGTCAAACGAAACATTCATTGCCAACATTATGGAGTCGTTTGTCAAGATGCAGGCAGAGACCAACAGGAACATGGTGGAAACGCTAAGATCGCCGCTGCCGGCATCGACGCCGACACTAAACACCACCACTGGTTCGACCACTGGAAACTTCGCGAAATGCACCGCGAGGTTCAATGGTACTTCCCGCGAGCCGGAAGTGCTGGAAGCTTTCTTCGATGCATTTCAGGTGTACAAGGAGTGCGTGGACGTGAGCTATCACGCGCTGCGAGGGCTCCCGATGCTGCTGGAGGGCGACGCCGCCGTTTGGTGGCGCGGCGCCCGCACCGCCGTCACCACCTGGAACGAGGCCGTGGCTCGACTTCGCTCCATGTACGGGACGCAGAAACCGGCATATAAAATACTGCGAGAAGTGTTCAGTCACGAACAAAAAGACGAACGTGCCTTAGTGTTCATGTGTAAAGATAGATCTTTAATTGTAAAATTGCCATATGAAGTGCCTATACCTATGCAAATAGATATAATTTATGGTTTGTTACACCGTCGTGTTCGAAAACGGTTACAAAGAGGTGATATCACTGATATTGATAGTTTTGTAGAGAGGGCGAGGGTCATCGAAGACGCGATTTCTGAATTATCGGTAAGTACCACAAGTATCTACACGGCAAAGCCGAGCGTTTCATCTGCCGAAATAACGAACGTTTCCCGCTCGCAAGTTTCACGCGATCGCGACCTTGATAAGACCGAGCGCGCCTCTACCACTGGTTCTAGAGTTAACACCGCCTCGAACAAAAATTCGAAACGCGAAAAGCGCGAACGTTGTACATTTTGAAAGTTTTACGGCCATAACGTATCCGATTGTAGAAATTTGAAAAACAAACAAGCCGCGAACACCCTTCCAGATTCGGAGAAAATTAGTAATAATAGTTCTAACCCGATACGTTGTTACGGATGTGGCCAGGCTGGCGTAGTGAGGTCAAAATGACAGAATGCATAACCACAAAACTTAGCGATGAAAACTGATACTCAATGATTTGCTGGCATTTCTTGCTGAGTTTTTACAGTATCGCAAAACAGACGTATTCAATTATTGTATTTGACGGAATTCATTGGTACCCATTATTTATACAAAAAAGAAAAAAATATTTAATAAAATATTTTAAAAAAAAAACAAACGGAATAAAACATCATGAAAACTTCGTGTTCACTAAAGCAGTTGTAGGTAAAAAACCCGGTTTTTGTGGGACGGAACATCTGCATGTTTTAGTCTATGATTGTAAAATGGAAAAGCTTTTAAATAACATAATATAATTTCTAACATACTATTACGATATTTGAAGCTTTAAATTGCTTGAATAATCAATTATTTTACTTTCATGACTACTGAATTATTATTTAAGTCCCAAATTCACTTTCTTTTGAATTTATAAGCGCCGCTCTCACACTGTATGAATGTCAAAATTGCACTAAAGTCATCAATATCAATTTGCCTAGAATTCAGTGCAACGGATTCGTTTGAAGTGAGTGTTCATCACGCCTAATCTAGTACGTAGTACATATATCGATGCTTGGTCCTAAAATAATCTGGAACAGCAATCTGGTATGCAGAAGGTGAGGACGCCGGGCGTCATACCAGCCACACCTCTAAGTACCGCCATAATTATGGCGTGCCCAGCATTTGTGTGTGACAATCGCTGTCATCATTTCACCATGAGATTCCGCCAAAATTCTGTCCGCGGAGTGCCGCTGGCAGCATTACATCTCGATGTCATGGTGGCAAGCCAGCAAGGAGGCTAAACTAAGGGGGTTTATGACGTACCTTTTTCTCTTTTTCTTAAGTTTTAGATTCTGGTAACCAGTTTAAACAACCCAACGTTGAAACAGGTTAAAAGAATCAGTAACACACAAACTAAACGAGACTTGAAGTGTATACTTATTTGTATTGTAATAAACAGCGTGAAAAACTTATCATGCCCCTAGGACTCACTACCTAGGACTCACTCGTTTTTGTTAATTTTTATTTTTTTGGCTGTCTCTCTCTCGCTCGTTAAAGTCTGGCAGTTACCGGTGATCACGTCCCGCTCGCGTCATATCGCATCGAAATGCGTTTATAAACTCACCCGAAAATATTCAGCTATTGTAGAGCCTGTGACGGTTCTTTTGATTTTAATATAGCTCGAAATTAACGTAAACTAAAACCCGACACGTAAACATTGGTTCAATTATAGTAGTGTGTTTTTTCGTGGGTAAAAATCATCCAAATGACATCCCCCGCCCTCGGGCGGAGCGGGAGATAGTGTCAGACTCTTACTGACTAAAAACCCTCCCCGTTTTTTCTTGCCTTTCATACCAGGGCCGAGCTTCCCTTTCGGAGCCAAACCCTGGCCCCAGTAGGCTTCGAACCAGCTGGGCCCTTGGTGTTGCTGACAACTCATAGAGGCGCGCATTGCGGGCCGTCCACGACTTGTGCTCGGTCCGGACAGTTAGGTACAGTTGCCATCACGGATCTTGAACATACAAATATTCGGTCTCTTTAGTGGTGCGAAGTGTGACGCGGGGGCGGAGAGTGTCAGTGATTGGCTGGCCGCGCCATTGCGTCATAGACGTCACTCCTCATTCGTCAACAACGAAGACGATTGGCTCGCCAATGTGTGGAATGCGCAGAGCGATCCCCACTCTCACTCAATATCCGTGGTGGCAGCTGTACCGGATAATCGGACAGCGAGCTACCTATTGCTCGCCGTCCGCAAGCCCGCGTCTACGTTAGCCGGAAATCGGGATCAGAATCCCGGCGGCAGCTGAGGCGCTGTGAGCGCCGTTGCCCGATGCGGTCGGCCTCCTCCTTTGCTAGCATTACTATTTCGCAGGAGGCGACCGCCTGCCACTCCTCCTCGCTCCGGGACCATGGCCTGTACAAAAGCCCGGCGCGAGAGATCGCCGCTGCCGAGAACACGGCGATGCTCTGCCCACTGCCTCCACTGTGTGCTCCACCGTGTCCTCCAGGCGTTCCGCACAGTGGCGACACCCGGGCGTCACTTCCGCACGAATCCGGTGCAGGTACCTCCCGAACTTACAATGTTTGGTGAGAATCTGCGTCATTCGGAAGGTGAAGACGCTGTGAGTTCTTTCCACCACGCCCCAAAGAAGGGACTTACCGCCATAATTGTGGCTTGCCCAGCACTGGGTTGCGATAGTCGCTGGCGCCATTTCACCATGAGGTCCCACCGGAACTTTGTGCGCCATTGCCTCCTTGCTGACCTGCCACCATGGGATTTGGAGGCAACAGTCCTTACCCGCATGCACGATTTGCGCATGGAGATGTAACGCCGGGGCGAAACTCCGCTGCCGCGCTAAGTCACGCCATGATAGAGTTTCGGCGGGATGTCACGATGGAATGGCGATAGTGACTGTCGCAACGTAGTGCTAAGCACGACACAATTATGGCGGTAAGTCCCGTCTTTGAGGATTGGCTGGAAAGACAACACGGCGTCCTTAATTCCGCATGACGCTCACCGGACATGGTAAGTTCGGGACGTTCCTGCACCGGATTCGTGCGGAAAAAACGTCCGAGTGTCACCTTTGTGTGCACTGCCCGGAGGACACGGTAGAGCATACGGTAGAGGTGTGCCTCGCCTGGGCAGAACACTACCGTGTCATCGTGGGGGCGATCGGCGGCAGCGATCTCTCGCGCCGAGCCTTAGGGCCATATTTCACCATGGTGGGCGCGACCAGTCGCTGCCACCAACAAAACGTAGGCTCTATAGAGCGTCACTCACCGGTGTCTGTTTGGTTGCGCAACCAATTTGGCGGCGCTACCAGCTACCAGCCAACCAAAGAGTATGTAATAAGATGAAAATCTAACCCGAGGATTTTATAAATCTAGTTTATCTTAAACTGGATTTACTACGAAGCAATCCCACTCTAAACTTAAGTGTTTTCATGGGCATTAAGTTCATATTGACAAGCAAACGGGGAAAAATGTACTGAGTAAGACATCGACAAAAATGCTCCGTGTAACTTTCTTACCTCTATTTTAACTAGGGTAACATACTTTTACTAAATTAATTGTTATTATTTTTGTCACTCCAGCATTTTATATGTAAATTTTTTATCGACGGCAAAGTATCAATAACTCCTAACTGTCTGTGAAACCTGAAAAAATAGTTTATTCATAGTTAATTTATTGATAAGTAATAGTAATAACGACTTTTGGTTTAATTATTAAACTGCTTTAATATATTTTATTAAAGTGTCTCTCTAACCACTTGTGTTTTATAACTTGTAGTTATTAGTGTCATATGAGGTAATTGTGAAATTACTGACACGTTGGTTTAGTTAAGAGGTATTTTCGCCTCGTCGCGCGCCTAACACGAGTAGGGCCGGACCTTTCGGACAGTCAGTTCGGCTTTCGCAGGATGCGCTCCAAAGTGGAGTCATCATGCGCGTGCGAGCCCTCACGACGGGGGATGCGATGTCCCGGGGTAGGTGTGTCGTGGCACTGTCCTTGGACATTGCCAACGCCTTCAATTCCCTGCCCTGGATTACGATCCGAAGGGCACTCCCGGTACCACCGGGTGCCCGAATACCTCTGTCGAGTGGTCGAGGCCTACCTATCGGACAGCTATATTATGTACCCCGGTCACCAGGGAGACTGGAAATGTCGAGAGATGTCGTGCGGTGTTCCGCAGGGTTCGGTACTAGGGCCACCCTTGTGGAACATCGGGTACGACTACGTGCTACGCGGCGACTTCCCTGACGGGGTCAGCGTGGTTTGCTACGCAGACGACACGCTGGTTCTAGCGCAGGGAGAGTCGTACCGGGCGGCGGTCGCTCTAGCGAAATGCGGGGTTGCGATAGTCGTTGGTAGGATCCAGGAGTTGGGACTCGAGGTGGCGCTGCACAAATCCGAGGCTATGTGCTTTCACGGCCCTCGGGACGCGCTGCCATCGGGTTCCCAATTAACGGTAGAAGTTCGCATCGGCGTCGAGTCGACGATGAAGTACCTGGGACTCGTCCTCGACAGCCGGTGGAATTTCGGGGAGCATTTCCGACGTCTGGCTCCTAAACTCAACCGGACTGGGGCTGCGCTCAAGCGGCTCCTGCCCAACCTTGGGGGTCCAGATGCCTCGTGCCGGAGGCTCTGCGCGGGGATCGTTCAGTCCATGGCCCTCTACGGGGCGCCGGTGTGGGCGCCGTCGCTGCAAAAGCGACCGGCGGCCATGCTGACCGCCTGTCAGAGGGTCATGGCAATACGGATGTTGCGGGGATACCGCACGATTTCCCGCGAAGCGGCGAGCCTTCTGGCTGGCCTACCACCGTGGGATCTGGAGGCAACAGTTCTTGCACACATGCACGATATGCGTGTACAGATGCAACGCCGGGGTGAAAGTCCGCTGCCGCGTCAGGTCACGAGATAGCGGACAGAGCTCCGGCGGGATCTCATGGTGAAATGGCGTCAGCGACTATCGCAACCCAGTGCTGGGCACGCCACAATCATGGCGGTAAGTCCCCTCTTTGAGGCGTGGCTAGAGAGACCTCACGGCGTCCTTACCTTCCGCATGACGCAGGTCCTCACCGGACATGCTTCAATCGGGAGGTTCCTGCACCGGATTCATGCGGAAGTGACGCCCGGGTGTCGCCATTGTGCGGAATGCCCGGAGGACACGGTGGAGCACACAGTCGAGGTGTGCCCTGCTTGAGCGGAGCATCGCCGTGCCCTCGTGGGGGCGATCAGCGGCGGAGACCTCTCGCGCTGGGCCTTGGTTGAGGCCATGGTCCGGAGCGAGGAGGAGTGGCAGGCGGTCGCCGACTTCTGCGAAGCAGCTCGCAAAGGAGAAGGCCGACCGCATCAGGCAACGGCGCTCGCGCCGCCGCCGCCGGGATTCCGATCCCGATTTCCGGCCACCGTAGGCGCGAGCTTGCGGACAGTAAGCAATTGGTAGCTCGCTGTCCGACCGGTAACTGTCCGGACCAAGCCCAAGTCGTCGACGGCGCGCACTGTTCCCGCGCGCTTCAAGGAGTTGTCAGCAACAGCAGGGGCCCAGCCGGGTCGAAGCCTACTGGGGCCAGGGTTATCCGAAAGGGAACTCGAGCCGCGGTATGAAGGCTTGAAGGAATAGGGGGGTTTTTTTAGTCAGTAAGAGTCTGACACTATCTCCCGCTCCACCCGAGAGCGGGGTTTGTCATTGGACGATTATCCCCACCGAAAAAAAAATCAGTTAATCTCCCTAATATTAAGTAACTAACACTGTGTTTCCGTACTGCCAACATTACAGCGAAGGAACTTCTTATGTGAAACGTACTATATACTTCGCGGTCAATATACAGGGTTATTTGTAAAACACTAACAACCTTGCAGGACTGTATTACTAACATCATAAACAAAAACTTTTATTCTATGACTTTTTACAAAACAACATATTTACCAAAAACAAACCTTCAAGATTTCGTTGTTCTAACATATTTTAACTCTGTATTTTGTTGTACCCATCTATGCTTTCCGCGCACCATCCCCACTCCCCTCCGCTATTAAAATTATTGTTTTGCACAGACTTAATAACATTTAGAACGTTAAATTTAAATATTTTTATTTTTTTTTATGAAAATCTGATGAACCAAATTATGAAAAAAATTTAGTCATAGAACAAAAAGTTGTTGTTTAAGATGTTCTTGACATAGTCCTGACAGGTTTCCAATGTTTTACAAACAACCCTATATATAATATACACTTGCGTACAAAAAAATCGGCCCACCCCTAATTTTGGTTTAAAACACGATTCTTAGAGGAAAAAATAAAATTAATTAAATAAAGTTTTTGACATAAATTTATAGATAAAGAAGGAAAACTTCATTGCACTTGTTTTAAAAGTCATAGTTTTTTTTTTAATAGATTTTACAGACTTATTTATAGTACGATCAACTTTATACCACGTTTAACGATGCGCACGAGATAATTTCGGATCATTGGCAGGCCTGTGTGAATGTAATCTCTGTTCTGCAAGTCTTCGTCATACAATCTACTCACTTATTGAGACTCTAGGGACATAGAGAAGTTTTTGTTGCACTTGAACTCCAGTGAGATATCGATTACGCAAAGACATTTTTACCAAAAATCGGTCATCGTACTCTGATGTCACCCGATTTCTGCCTGAACCCGTTCGTCTATTGAAACTTCCGGTCTTCAAGAAACCTTTGACGCACTCGTCTTACTGCAGATCGACTAAAATGAAGACTTCTAGCAACGACCTGACTCTACTTGAGCGGCCTCAGTCGGACTTTATCCATTTTTACATAAAGCAAACACGTTTAAATTAAGTTAGATGATCAAGAAATCAACAAAGTTAGGCAAATTCCAAATAAAGAAAGATTTGATTCAATTTAAATACGGAGCAAAATCAAAAACATTATGTTTTAAAAAGTGTAAAAAAAGGGTGTTCGACGATTTGAGTCGATAATGTGAACAATGGTACATTTACTGAAATGAAGAGTATGTGTAAAAGAAGTTTATAAACCTATCTTCAATAATATTAAAAGAAAGTTTACAATTTGAAAATTTTTTGGTTAATTATTAGGTTCCAAAGCGCTGCCTATGGGTTTGTCAGAAGAGGTAATCATATCGTGAGTACTAGCAGTCCGAGAGATTGACAAATGTTTGAATTTATGTTAGACAGAACAGTATAAAGAGTGTGTGTGTCGATTCGGTGAATTACACTACGCGTTATTCAGCACTCGATATACAGACTGTCACTAAATTCACGCAGGCTCTGCTTTATTTCATACAAAATCACGCACGACACTACGAGACTCAGTGTGCCATACCTTGCGTGCAGCCCCGCAGCCACGGGCGTGTGTGCATGTTTCTCCTCATGTGCCAGGGGGCGGCTGATAGGTCCGTGTCCTAAGGTACTTACCGATAACTCAACGTCTCACTACTAACATCACTGATAGCGGGACTCATTGTTGTTCTAGATTGCAGGTTTTTTAATAATTTAGTTCATAAAAAAATTACTTTTGGAACAAGTCACCTTGCCAACGGAAACTGAAAATTCTCCGGATTTGGAACATCGCGCTGTGATTAAATTCCTTGTTAAAAAGGAAATACGCCTAAAAAAAGTTTTGAAGTGATGTCATCAGCTCTTCAGGACTCCGAGCTTTCATATACGATGGTTAAAAAATGGACTTGGCTATTTCGACAAGGCAGAGAGACATGTGAAGACGACCCTCGCCCGGGTCGCCCTGTGAGGGTCTTGGTCGAAGAAAACTTCAAAAATGTGTAAAAATTAGTATTCAGAAGTAGTGTAGTGGTCGCAGAATAAATTGTGCGAGATAGCAGAAGACCCACAGATTAGTAAAGGATAAATTGGAGTGATTTTTCATAATCATTTATACATGCAAAAATTGCAGTTCCGTATGGTGTCCGGACGTAAAGAATAACACCATCCCATTTCTTCCCGTGGGTGTCGTAAGAGGCGACTAAGGGACATTTTGAGACCATGCGTAATATAAGGCACTGAAAGTCACCGCATGTTGATGCGTTAACCACCAACAATAGCGTTCCCAAGGAGGGTTGGTGTCAGGCTGGCGGCCGACTGTAAAACAGTTGCCAAATCCTTTGTAACATGTTTGTTAATGAAAAAATGCGCGATAGGGTTAGGGCGTACCCTACAGGCGACGCGCAGGGGCAGCACCCGGCTTCTGTGGGAAATGGACCAGGGTTGTTGCAAGACTAATGAATGAGGAAAATCATTGGAATGGAATTTTAGAGAGTAAACCAGTGAATGTAGGGTTAATGAGAATGGTTAGTATTGATGAAGTCAGAATAGCAGTGAATGGAATAAAAAATGGTAAAGCCATTGGTCCAGATGGAATACCAGGGTGGATAACCATCCACTCGCCATAACTTAACTTCCACACTTTAAAGTGTGGAAGTTATGGCGAGTGGATGGTTGGACGTGGTTAGCTTTGTTCTTCAATAAGTTGTTGCAGGAAGAAGCCATACCTGATGATTGGTGCAGCAGTTCCTTGGTGCCCATCTTTAAAAACAAAGGTGATGTGCTTGAGTGCAACAATTATAGAGGAATAAATGTCACATACTATGAAAGCCTGGGAGAAAGTTATTGAAAGGCGTCTGAGAGAAGAGAGTGAAATTTCGCAGAACCAATTCGGTTTTACGCCTGGTCGGGGTACAATGGATGCCATTTTTGGTATTCGTTAGCTGTGCGAGAAATACAGAAGTGCGCATAAAAACTTGCACATGGTATTCGTTGACCTCGAAAAGGCATACGACCGGGTACCTTGTGAGGTTCTGTGGTGGGCCCTTAAGGAGAAAGGTGTGCCTGGGAAGTTTGTGCAGTTGATCCGAGCGATGTATAGTGGATGTAATACCCAAGTCCGGTCTACAGTTGGCACCACTGGCAGCTTCAATGTGGCTGTCGGTTTACATCAAGGGTCGGCTCTCAGCCCTTACTTCTTCCTGATGATAATGGACGCTCTGACGTCGGACATTCAGGAAGAGGCTCCCTGGTGCATGCTGTTTGCCGACGACATTGTGCTGGTTGCCGAGAGTGGCCTAGAGGTCCAGAACAGTTTAGAGGTGTGGTGGCATAGACTGGAGAGTGTTGGCCTGAAATAGAGTAGAACCAAAACGGAGTACTTGTTCTGCTATTTCGGCAGTGTCTCCAATCCAGTGCCTTTAGCTCTCGCCGGAACGCCCATACCAATCTGTTCCGACTTTCGGTACCTCGGGTCACTCGTCCAAGGGGATGGTGAGGTGGAAGTAACGCGTCGGATCAACGCAGGATGGATGAAATGGCGACAGGTCACGGGGACCACTTGTGACCCACGGATGCCCCTCAAGTTGAAGGGTAAAATCTACAAGTCATACTGTATGGATCAGAATGTTGGGCTGTGAAAAAGACGGATGAAAAAAGATTGCACGTAGCGGAGATGAGAATGTTAAGATGAAAAATCCTCTCCGGAGACCGTTGGAAGCAGACGTGTACTAAAATATTATAAATTTTAATTAAAAACTTAGCAAAGTGATCCTTATAAGTGCATTGTTTAAGTCAAATTAACATTGAAGTAGCTTAATCACTCAAGACCTTGTGTCCTTACGCGAAACTACGCCGGCGCGCGCGCAGCACCGCTCACCCCCACGGGGAAAAGAGAGCATCCGATATTTTTTCATCTCCTCGCACGCACTCGGAACACAACAACATGAGTACGACGAGGACGCCGCACAAGGCGACATTGATAAGGGGCAGCGAGAGCGATAGCGGATCGGTACCGAACTTATGCACTTTAAGTGAGAAAGACTTACGAGCTAGCGCTACTTCAAGAAGGCGGAATGTGCGTACAGAAGAAAGTGGTTATAAAAAGGATTTCGCGAACTTCCGCAAGGAAATGATGAACTTCTTAACCAATTTTGGCAAAACACAAACCGAAAACTTAAACCAAATTAAAGAACAAATATCGGATATCAAGAACGAAATTAAGACAATAAAACTAACTACCGAAAATTTTACACAACAGTTCGAATATACTAATACAGAACTAGCAAATATCAAAGCTAAAACTATCGCAACTGAGGACAAAATAAAAAATATAGAAACCGAAATATCCCAAATAAAAATTGAGCAACACAGAAAATGTTCAGTAATAAAATCACCCGTCGAGTGTCACGAAGACCTCATCCTAGAGCTTAAGGTTTGATGGTCGCATCGAGAAAAATATTGTGATTGTGGGTATATCGGAAATAAACGATAAAAACTGGAAATCAAGACAAAATCACGATAATCAGAAAGTTATGAAGTTAATTACAATGCTTTTTGAAGATTGCCCTAAGCCAATCAAATCTCATTATCATCATTTCAGCCGATACACGTCCACTGTTGGACATAGGCCTCCCCCAAGCGTCGCCACATCGAACGTTCCTGTGCGTCCCGCATCCATCGGTTTCCTGCTCCCTTCACCAGGTCATCGGTCCACCTTGTAGGAGGCCTTCCAACACTGCGTCTTCCGGTACGCGGTCGCTACTCCAAAACCTTTCGGCCCCAACGGCCATCTGTTCTGCGAGCAATGTGCCCTGCCCATTGCCACTAAAAATTGGCAATTCTTTGTGCTATGTCGGCAACCTTAGTTTTCCTGCGGATATCTTCATTTTTTATTCGATCACGCAAGGAAACCCCGAGCATAGCCCTTTCCATTGCTCTTTGGGTGACTTTAAGCCTTCTGATGAGGCCCATTGTGAGCGACCACGTTTCGGAGCCATATGTCATCACTGGCAACACGCACTGGTTAAAGACTTTCGTCTTGAGACACTGTGGTATGTTGGACGAGAAGATACCGCGTAGCTTCCCGAACGCTGCCCAACCGAGTTGGATTCGACGGTTGACCTCTTTCTCGAAGTTAGACCTACCCAACTGGACTGTCTGTCCGAGGTAGACGTAATCGTCCACAACTTCGAGTGTAGAGTCTCCGACCTTGATAGGAGTGGGCGCTACATGGTTGTTAACCATGATCTTGGTTTTATCCATGTTCATTTTAAGACCCACTCTTAGAGAAGCTCTACTGAGGTCATTGAGCATTGTACTGAGCTCCTCCATAGTCTCTGCCATGACTACTATGTCGTCGGCAAACCGAAGGTTGTACTCGCCATTGACATTAATGCCTAGTCCACTCCAGTCCAGAACCTTGAAGACATCCTCCATTGCGGCCGTGAACAGTTTCGGAGAGATGACGTTTCCCTGCCTCACACCTCGCAATCAAATCTCAGAGACTAGGAAAATATGTGCATAATAAAAATAGACCCATAAAAGTTTACTTCGAAAATACCAAAACTGCTTGGGACCTGTTAAAAAATAAAACGAAACTACCTGAAAATGTGCAGATTTTTTCTGATCAAACCCCTAAACAAAAACAATACTTAGAGCGTATACAGGATGGTGAAAAAAATCTCACTATTAAATATGTGAAAGGAACGCCGACAATACTTGCTACAATAAAAAAAAACCAATAAGTGTCCCATTACAGAATAGCGAACCGACGGATAGTTCTAGGAAACTATGCCATCAAGTAAATAAATATTGAAGACATTCAATTGCATCCGTCCTCTTTAAGATTTCTTTATGCATATTTACGTAGTATACGCAAACCTGGAAAGTTCGATGAAATAAAATGCATCCTAAACGCCATAAAAATGACCACCTACCTATTGATTTTCACTGAGACGTGGATCAACTCAGAGTCTGATGCGAAACTGTACCAACTGCCTAACTATAATCATATCTATAACTATAGACAGAATTGTAAAGGCGGAGGTGTTTCCATTTACGTGCACAAAAGTATAAAATACGATATAACAGAAGAGTTATGCGAAAACGGAAACCACTATCTATGGATATATATAAACAAACCATTGACTTATATTCTAGTGATAGACAGGCCCTTTCATGGAAAATATTTGTCAAAATATTGAAAAGTTAAAACGAAAATCTGCTGCAGCGCTACATTGGCATTATGTCGTCTAACAGAACTATTAAAATATAAACCGCTGATAGCTTTTAGAGGATAATTTTTCGCGACCAAAACGTCTTAAGCGCCATGAATTTCGAAGTACTTACGCGTTTAGTTCAACATAGTGTAATGACATGTTATCCATATAGATTTTTATACCGCAGAAGTGACACAGTTTTTTGCCTACAATACTTCATTACAATAAAACTCTATTTCAAAATTTTATCAGTAGTCCACGTTAGTGTAAATTCAGAAAACTACGTCTACTACTTAGTGAATTCAAAATCGTGTAAAATAATGAAACCATTTATTGTAATCATCATTCTAAAGGACGCTATCTTTAGTGAATGATGGTCAGGACTGCGCTGCTAATATTTAGTAACAAAACAAACAACAACTATAACTATAGCATAATCGGCTTTTTAATGTTCCCACTGCTGGGACTCAAGCCTTCTCTCTAGGAGGGAATGGGCCGTAAACCACCACGCTGGCCCAGTGCGGGTTGGTGAATGTCGCATGTCTTCGAAATATGCCGCCGGTTTTCTTACGATGTTTTCCTTCACCTTTTTGAGAGCAATGGTGATGAAATAAATTACATAAAAAACTAAAACTTTTTTAAAATCTATTTTCAACTTAATTTTTCGGGGCGAATCAAAAATTGATTCGGAGTCAGAAATTTGCACTTGGTTTAATTATGTAGAGGAAAGCTATAAATGTTTGAAGGCACATTCTGAAGGAATAGCATTACTGCAAGGAATAGCCGACTCATTAGAAAACGTTTTCCAGCTTTAGTATCATCAGTTTGAAAGTGTGCAGAGCAGATAAAAGGATATTTTGTAGGAAGCCACGTGTTTTCACGTCTATCCTCTTAAAGATATTTTATCAATTTTTCTCTTTTCGGCTGACCAGAGTGAACAAACTTGAAATAATTATAGTTTATGAAGGACGAAATCTCAATAACAGTAATGATCACTTAGTGATGTATCACTTATATTACACATATGACTACAAATTCAACTGAACTTAATTTATATTTGAATACTAATCTATGTATATATAATATCTAGGTAGGTACGTAATACCTCAGTGCTTACGAATGACAGAATGCTTAACCACAAAACTTAGCGATGAAAACTGATACTCAATGATTTGCTGGCATTTCTTGCTGAGTTTTTACAGTATCGCGAAACAGACGTATTCATATTTATTGAATTTGACGGAATTCATTGGTACCTATTATTTATACAAAAAAGAAAAAAATATTAAATAAAATATTTAAAAAAAACAAAGGGAATAAAACATCATGCAAAGTTCGTGTTCACTAAAGCAGTTGTAGGTAAAAAACCCGGTTTTTGTGGGATGGAACATCTGCATGTTTTAGTCTATGATTGTAAAATGGAAAAGCTTTTAAATAAAGTAATATAATTTCTAACATACTATTACGAAATTTGCTATTAAATCGCTTGAATAATCAATTATTTTATTTTCATGACTACTGAATTATTATTTACGTCCCAAATTCACTTTATTTTGAATTTATAAGCGCCGCTCTCACACTGTATGAACGTCAAAATTGCACTAAACTCATCAACGTCAATTTGCCTAGAATTCAGTGCAACGGATTCGTTTGAAGTGAGTGTTCAGCACGCCCTATCTAATACGTAGTACATATATATCGATGAAACAAACTATCATTAAATATTGGAGCGATTTATAAACCAGGAGATACCAACTTATACAACTTTTTAGAAATATATTTATCTCAATTGAGCGACGAAAAAGATCAATAGTTTTTGGAGATTTCAATATAGATTTATTAAATACAAACAGTAATATATCAAAATATAAGCATGGAGTCCAAGAGAACCGGCCTCTTCGAATAATAAATAAAATCAACAAATCATACTACACACGTGATACAGCCACAACAAACACAATACTGGACCATGTGTGTACTAACATAAACAACCATTCTCTCAGTGTTTCGATAATTGCATCAAGTCTTTCTGATTATAAGCAGATATATTTAGAAGTAGGAAGTTTGTCTCCTCAACACAACAAAAAGAAACAATATAAGGCTCTGGATTACGAAAATTTGTACAACAACACACAACAATGACGACCACGACTACAACCAACTAGAAAAATTTATCTCAGAACAGATAAACAAGAATAAAATAGATAAGATAAAAATTCTAACCCCCCCCCCCCCTCAACGAGACTGGATTACTCAGGATATTATAAAAGCAATCAAGGCACGAAATAGTTTATGGCAACAAACGAAATCAAACCCAGATGATGACAGTTTACGGAAAAAGTTCCAGAAAGAACAACAGAAAGTGAAAACTCTAATAAACACTTACAAGAAAACCTATTATTATAATTTATTTCAAAGCTACAGCAATGAACCAAAAAAATATGGGAGTTAATCAATAACTTAGGATTAAACAAAATTAAAGACAGTGCTGCTCCTCCCAAACTAACGTCAAACGCTGGACTTCTAACAGAAGGTAACTCAATATGTGACTTGTTCAATTCTTTTTTTCTCATCTATAGGCGCAGACTTGGCAAAGGAAATTCCAGACAAATATCACACAAATACGGGCAACACATTAATGTACGATCATAACTATACACATGACTAACACTAAACGAACTAATGCCGTGCACATTGGACGAAATAATTCGAATCATAGAAGACCTCGATAGTAACACTAGCACTGTAGCCCGATTCACGTAATCAAAACCGTAACGATATCGTAGCGATTTAATCGTTTAGACAATTTCCGTATTCACATCCATCAATCGAGTTTGAACGACACCGATTTTAAAGTCGTTTGGTCGAAAAGTCGATTAAAAAAAAACTGTTTTACATTATCCTGGTAGAATACTTATCAATGTAACTGGAAATAAGTCGTCGATACATCGTTTAGTTTCGAGCCAGTTGAGTTATCGTTCTATCCAATCCCGATTAAGGAACACGTGAATACCGCTTTTGGATATAGACCAGGGTAGAAGCCTTTAAAAATAATAAAAAGTGAAAAAAAATAGTAGTAGGATGAAACCCATTAGAAAAGGAGGAGAATGTTATAAAAATGAAAGGAAAAATAATTTACGGGCGATCTGAGGTCGGGAAGGGGATGGGGGTGAGTTTTTAAGGGTAAAAAACGGTTTTTCTCGATTTCCGGCAAAACTAGAAGCCCTATGGAAAAAAGTCAAACGGCAAAGTTGTAGGTAATAAAAAGATCTAAAACTTTTGGATTTACACTTTTTTCACATAACCTCAAAATTTATGTGAAAAATTCAAAAAACCAAGTTTTTGGTTTTTTATTTTTATCTTTTTAAAAAATAAAAAAAATTTCACGAAATTTGGTGAAAACTTACCTTTTTATGTCTCAAATACGCTGTAATTTATTTGATTAGAAATATTTATTTTTTCACCTTATTTTGAATTAATATCGAAAAAGCACCCTAATTTTCAATCGAAAAATCACCCGTCAAAATATCAGCTTTTTACAAAAAGTTGGTATATTTTCTGTTCGTTGAAATCTCTACTTTCCGATGGTGAAAAAAAATATATATGTTACCATAGTAAATCTTCTCAGAAAATGCAAAAAATCGAAAAAAAAACTCGAATTCGAAAAATTTTTTTCAATTATTATATACAATTTTGAGCTATTTATTAAAATTTACACTTTAGTTACTCGAAAAACGTAAGATTACATGTTACATTGATAAATAAAAAAATTGCAAATCAAAATATACTACTATAATTAACAAACAAATAAGTTAATAAAATTAATATTCAATAAGACATCTACAATATTTGGAGAAAGTAGTCGAATCTTCTTTAAATTATATGCGTAGATGCCTATTTCTAACTATTTTTAGATAACTTATATACCTGAGTGACCTACGAAAAATTTTAGCCCATCAAAAGGTATTTCATAGAGAAGTGGGGAAGGGGCTAGGCGGGTCTGGGTCTTACTACCTACATACCTACTATTTCTTAGCAGCTGTAACAACCGTTAGCCTAGCCAGTACCTATTCGAAATACAGTACAGTATACAACATCGTTTATAAAAATACACGTGCATGCTGAGTTTCTTTAATATAATTGTGACAAGTTTACTTAAAAAAAACTAACAAGATTAAAAAATAATAATCTCCTTTATTTTGCACAAACAAACTTAGTTACTCCCATGAAAAAAAAAAATTCAAAATACATAAAAAATATATTAAAAATCTATAATAAATATATACATATAAGTAAAATATTTATCGTAAATATATTTTTAATAACTAACTTTTGGCCGATTTGCATATATATTTTATACATTTCAAATATATTTTGGATACATTCAAAATATATCTTAAAAGACATAAAAAACATAGCTAAGAATATAAAAAAAAAATATATATATATATATATTTATTATAGATTTTTAATATATTTTTTATGTATTTTGAATTTTTTTTTTCATGGGAGTAACTAAATTTGTTTGTGCAAAATAAAGGAGATTATTATTTTTTAATCTTGTTAGTTTTTTTTAAGTAAACTTGTCACAATTATATTAAAGAAACTCAGCATGCACGTGTATTTTTATAAACGATGTTGTATACTGTACTGTATTTCGAATAGGTACTGGCTAGGCTAACGGTTGTTACAGCTGCTAAGAAATAGTAGGTATGTAGGTAGTAAGACCCAGACCCGCCTAGCCCCTTCCCCACTTCTCTATGAAATACCTTTTGATGGGCTAAAATTTTTCGTAGGTCACTCAGGTATATAAGTTATCTAAAAATAGTTAGAAATAGGCATCTACGCATATAATTTAAAGAAGATTCGACTACTTTCTCCAAATATTGTAGATGTCTTATTGAATATTAATTTTATTAACTTATTTGTTTGTTAATTATAGTAGTATATTTTGATTAGCAATTTTTTTTTTATCAATGTAACATGTAATCTTACGTTTTTCGAGTAATTAAAGTGTAAATTTTAATAAATAGCTCAAAATTGTATATAATAATTGAAAAAAATTTTTCGAATTCGAGTTTTTTTCGATTTTTTTCATTTTCTGAGAAGATTTACTATGGTAACATATATATTTTTTTTCACCATCGGAAAGTAGAGATTTCAACGAACAGAAAATATACCAACTTTTTGTAAAAAGCTGATATTTTGACGGGTGATTTTTCGATTGAAAATTAGGGTGCTTTTTCGATATTAATTCAAAATAAGGTGAAAAAATAAATATTTCTAATTAAATAAATTACAGCGTATTTGAGACATAAAAAGGTAAGTTTTCACCAAATTTCGTGAAAAAAATTTTATTTTTTAAAAAGATAAAAATAAAAAACCAAAAACTTGGTTTTTTGAATTTTTCACATAAATTTTGAGGTTATGTGAAAAAAGTGTAAATACAAAAGTTTTAGATCTTTTTATTACCTACAACTTTGCCGTTTGACTTTTTTCCATAGGGCTTTTAGTTTTGCCGGAAATCGAGAAAAACCGTTTTTTACCCTTAAAAACTCACCCCCATCCCCTTCCCGACCTCAGATCGCCCGTAAATTATTTTTCCTTTCATTTTTATAATATTCTCCTCCTTTTCTAATGGGTTTCATCCTACTATTATTTTTTTTGGTTTTAAAAATTATCGACCCTGGTCTAATAGGACTTCGATCGAACGACTATAAAACTTCAACGACATTTGGCTTGTTTGATTTTACGTGAATCAGGCTATAGGTCTGGATGGTATTAGTACAAAGGCAATAAAATGTTTAAAAAATATAATTGTTGAGCAGCTGACTAACTGTATAAATGCCTGTACTTAATAATACATGGTACTTTTCCCGACACCCTCAAGGTGGCTAGGGTCAGTCCTATTTACAAATCTGGAAAGAGAACTGACCCAGGCAACTACAGACCGGTGTCAGTGTGACCTGTTATGTCCAAAATATTTGAACGCGCATTATATAGTCGCCTAAATAACTATTTGACAAATGAGAAATTTCTAATAAACGAACAGTATGGCTTTTTCGCCCGAAATCAAGTACTCTCTCAGCTGCAACGGATCTAGTTACCAAAATTAAAACCCATATAGATCAAAAGAGCTATTCCTTAGGAATATTCATCGACCTAAAAAAGCGTTCGATACCGTGAGTCATCAAAAACTGCTTCAGAAGTTAGATAACATAGGTGTTACAGGTACAGCACATAAAATGTTCAAGTCTTATTTGGAGAACAGGCGTCAAGTTGTTAAAATAGGAGATACTCACACCAGCTCGGTCCAAAATATTTCATATGGCTGTCCTCAAGGTTCAATTATCAGTCCGTTACTTTTCCTAATCTATATAAATAATATTAATAAAATTGGGAATCAAACGAGCTTACCTGTTAAGCGAAGTCTTGATTCTAATTTTATGAGCGCCGAGTCCGAAATGCAGTTTTATTGTTTTACATGTAGGTAGGTTATTCTTCCTTCTTGGGATAAATACGCGAAGTTTAGATGTTTAAAAAATATAAAGCTAAAAACCCTTCTATCCAGACGCCATATGTTGAACTGTCACTCATTTTAGAGATTATCGGATAAGGAACAAGCTGTCTTTTGGGCAGACTTGTTCCTACATACTTACATTCACTGTTTTCCTGCAAGGATAACTGTGTGTTAGGTAAGGATAATTATTGCAGCTTTTGGGCTATTAAAACTAGTGGCGGGTGGGTAACTGCATTTCGGACTCGGCGCTCATAAAATTAGAATCAAGACTTCGCTTAACAGGTAAGCTCGTTTGATTCCCAATTTTACTTCGCGCCGAGTCCGAAATGCAGTTTTATTGTTTTACATGTAGGTAGATGTTTAGAGTTTGCTGCAATAATTAATTGTTACGCTATGGTATTATCAACTCAAATGCGGTTCTCTTTTATAGTAAGGCATGAATTAATTTTGTTGCGTTGGGAGAGGCTCCTAAGATGTTGTCTAAACTATCCTTTTGTTTGTTAAGTTATTGTGTGGGAAGTGTCCTCGAGTTGTAAAAGTATATTTGGTTCATTGGTAACTGATTTATATGAGAACCATGTTATCTTTTACGAGGGCAGTTATAGTATCACGATGTGAGACATGTATTGTAATTAATTGGATTATTCTTAATGTAAATAATCACTTATGAATTACCAGTTAGCTTTTAAGAATATTATTATAATTACTATTGGGTACTTTACTACTTGGTTATTTGTACAATCATCGTTATATCTGGCCGTTGATATCGGCTATATTACAAGATCTTTACTATTAAATTAAATCGGGTAAAGAGTTACTTGGTTTTATATTAGTGCTGTTCCGTTTTAGCACAACGACGATTTGTTGAGGTCTATTGAAATATAATAATCTTATTAGTTATTTTATCATGCCATAGTGATGTTTTACTATTTGAGTGTGCTGAGCTGTTTAGTTGTTAGGGTTGTTTTGTGGCAGTCAATTTGTTGTTAGTTTCCTCAAGTTTCTTCTATAATGTGAGACAGGAAAGAGGCTATGACTTTTTCATGTTCTGGAAAGAGAAAATACCCCTAATTGGGGAATGTTATAGTAGAATCGAATGTCACAGAAAGTGATTACATTACATTCGTCATACATTTAGCCTTGTCTTACATTAGGCAATGCAATTAGGTATCTACATGTATTATACATTGCAATTCATTCATCGTTTTCATTTAAAGATGACGTGTCTATTCATGACTAAGTTATATTTGTGTTGACATTGTAGTGACTGGTATAAAAGTATAGCTTACCAGTTTTATTGTTACTATTATTTATTTTCTACTGTATGGTACAGTTAGTGTGCCTACATTCGCTTCGGCATGTATGGGTATATACTTGTATGTAAGCTTATACCTGTAGGTATGTGCTTATGGATCTATTATATGTACCTATAAAAATATTTAATAGCTGTGAAGGCAATTGTATGTCGTTTATTTATGCCTCCCAAAATGGAAGTCAATACGATTGTTTCCCCTTTGTTATTAGTATTTTTATGACAAAGTGTGGAGGAGTTTATGTGTGATAGAACTAACCTAGCCTTCTACTAGGTCCTAGGTACCTGGGGAAGTTGTAAGGTCACTGATCTTGCACGAGATCTTGATGAGTCTGATCTTGTTGTACTAGGTAGTCCCCAGGATGCATTTTCTCCCCCCCCCTCTTTTTGTTTCTTGGAAATGCCATTTTACTTGTGTATTGGTAAGTTTAGATTTGTTTTAGTAATTCGGATGTAATAATTCATTGCCTCAAGTACATTTTAACCATTCAGTCCCACACAGATGAGGGTAATGAGAAAATTAAATATGTTTGTTCTAGCTCAATAAACACAAAATAAATTAAAAGTAAGTATGAAACAAACAAAACTAGTTTTTTTTTTTTTTTTTTTTGTGGCCTACATATTTGGTGTATGTATGGTCGATGTGTGTTACACACTTGCACCATAGACAAGAGGGTTGTCTATTGCATTTCCGGCAACGTTTGACAGTGACACTGACAAAGTAAACAATAATAAAATAAAGACCATAATTTGAACATTATGTGATTTACATATAGGCATACAGGTATAATATCATACCATGTTTTGGTGAAACATTTTGTTTTCAAGTTGGTCAGTATTCCATTACATGCTTGGGAATGTCTGAATAATCCGACATGAAATGTGACATTTGATTAACTTAGTTGTGGATTGTTTATCTACTATCATGTTTAATTTTATGTTCTGGAGTCTTGTGCACTGCAAAGTGGTATTCATATTATGTTTCTCTGTAATCTTGAAATTTTTTGTTAGGCTGAGTATTCATTTATAAAGTTTGTTTGATAGCCATAGAAGTGATTCATGGTGATTGAAGTAGTTTTGGTGTTTTAGGTAACAGAGTTCTTATATACAGAGTGCATCTGAAGTAATGTTTCTGTGACCGAGTTAGTTGTCTAGTCATATGAAGGTTGTTATGATAATAGGATAATGTCTTCCTTAACCACAGAAGATATTGTAAATTTATGACAATTACTACTGAAGATATTATACAGGTGCAGATCAAATTGAATCTGAATTTTGTTATTTCTAATTCCTTGCAATAAGATTTTCCTTATTTATTTCAACGTTAAATGTTGATAGGGTATCTATTTATTTATTTATTAGGAGCACCAACCACATATTTACAAAAGATTTTGTGTTTAGGTAGTCAAATATATAGCGTTTAATTGTTATTCATTTTGTTCTAACAACTATTTAAAAGTATATCAAGGTATTTCAATATTTAGTTGTTGTATTCCATTATGAGCTTGTCGCTGACTTACTCCCTTGTGTAATTATGTGTAAATGGAGCAGGTGGTTTTGTCCACCAATCTACCCACACTAATATACAGTTGGGGAGTATACACTTCTGTTTCCAACAGTAAGTGGTTCCTTCTTAAAATCAATGGTAGCTTCCTTAACCTTTCAGATACCATCAACCTGAGACACAATAGCAAGATAAAAGATGCGAGAACGCCGGCGTTTGCTTGGGGTTTAATGAATTAAACCGCTTAGCCCAATAGTCAACTAAACTAGTAGTAGTATTGGTGTCATACATCAAGTATTCTAAGGTGCTGGGGTGTTGAGTATTATTATAATATTGAAAATTTGGGAGCTTATAATTTTACTCAGGACTGCTGTTGGTGTCCACAGAGGACTTAACCCGCAATTTTCTAAGGTTTGGTACCTTAAGAGGTCAACTTACATGCTCTTTGAGCAAGTTTTTTATCATAAGGTTAATACTAAATGTGTGGAGTGATATGCTGTATCTATGGATTCAATTCATATAAGTTATATCATTTTCCATAGGTATTTTGCCTGGAGTAATGTGCCTGTCGCTTAATTATATTTATTATTGTAAAATGTTATTTGTTATTAGTAAGCATATCCTTTGTGAGTTGTTGGTGAAGTAATTAAGTTACTTAGTGCTTAAGTAGTATTATTGTCAGCATCACATTCTCTGCAGTCAGTGCATAACATAGCCGTAAAGAAAATATTATTTTCTATAGAATAGTTTATTAGTACTGTTTAATTGACTCAGTTTTGATAATTGATCTGATTCAGGTATATTTATTTGCTATCAGTGTGGTAAAGGCATGATATATGGGTGACAGGTTTCCGCTACACCACATGTAGCTTTTGTTCTCAGTCATATTCTTATATCATAGCTAATTTGACAATTAACTCATAACGGTGAGGGCTGGTACACTACAAGCATCTTGCACTTAACGTATTCACTCTGTGGCGGTGTTTTCCATCAGAGTTGCAGACATACTTGGTAAGGTATCAATAATTCTGCCTTCTCTCAATGGTTTTGGGTTGGCTTCTAGTCCAACAACTGGATGCAGATAGGTGCCTGTCGGCAATCCAGCTAGGTACAGCGGAATAACTTATGATAATTTGAATATCTCGTATTCATTAGCATTTTATGCTTAGAAAAGTTTATGATTTAATTAACAGACAGTGTGCAGCTTACCACCTCATATTGGTTTGGAATATCTCGTATTCCCTAGGAGTTAAGTGTTTAGTAGCGATCTACACCTAAGTGGTGCACTGTTTTGTTGTCATACAGATGGGTAATTTAGAACTTAGCCTTCTCGAGGCCTTTAAAAGTACTGATAAAGTAGGAGTACGTCAACCTTAGTCTTTTCCCTATTTTCGTTCTTTGGATTATAATGGAATGGGACTCACCTGTTATGACAGATCCATACCAGAGTAGCAACATGAAAATTACGTCGCTAAGAGTATCGCGTACTGTCTGGTATGTTGTTGCAATCAGTTTAGCGCGTGAATGACGTCGCTAATGGTATCTCGTACCCTGATTGAGATTGAACAAGGTTTCGACTCGTAAGTCTTAAAGTAACTGCAGTATTCACTATGATCACCTAGTGCTTGGAACAGGCACAGTGAGGATCACGTCCTCAGTGACCAGTTTCAGGTGGCCTTTCTCACGCCTTGAGTCGTGGAAAGTCTCCAGGGGTACATCCAACTTGTCTGGGTGTCGGGTAAGATTCTATTCCTTTGATGTGTTTATCCTGGCGTTCTTCGTCCTGTGTGATTTTAGATTCAAGGCTTCGACAGGCTTGAAATCCGTTACTGTACAATACACTTTGTGATGTCACTTTGAATTTCGTTAATTTTGCTAAAAAAAGGTACTATTTCATGTATTTTTAGTGAATAATTAGATGGTATCACTTGGGGTTTTGTTAATTTGCAAAAAAATACTATTTTATGAATTTTAAAAGAATAATTAGATAAGAGAAAAAGTTTTGCTCGCGTTCTTTTACCCGCGAAGAAAATAAGTGACAGTTCAACATATGGCGTCTGGATACAAGGGTTTTTAGCTTTATATTTTTTAAACATCTAAACTTCGCGTATTTATCCCAAGAAGGAAGAATAACCTACCTACATGTAAAACAATAAAACTGCATTTCGGACTCGGCGCGAAGTAAAATAGGCTTAATAGGACACCTAACGCTATATGCAGATGACACCTGTCTCTTTTACTTTAACGATTCAATTCATAAGATTATAAAAGACGCACAGCATGACCTTGATTTATTAAACGTCAAAAACCTCATACATGATTTTTACCGCTAAAAACAAGCGTGTACCGGACTTCTCGCCTCTTAAAATAAATAACGAAATAATAAAACGATCCAAAAACGAAAAATATCTGGGTTTGAGGGTAGATGAGAAACTAACTTGGAAATTACACATCGACCATCTTAGAAGTAAATTAACATCGTTATTAGGAGCATTACGGAAAGTAGCAAACTGTATTCCAAGCAAAGTATGCACTTTGATTTAAAACTCGTTAGTCAAATCACATTTAGAATATTTGATCGAGATATGGGGTTCCGCAGCAATAACTGACTTAAATTCACTTCAAAGAGTTCAAAATAAAATAATTAAAACTTTGTTCCACTATAATTATCTTACTCCAACAAAAACCATATACGAAAAAACTAAATTACTAAACATTAGACAGCTATACGTTTATTACACATGCATTCTTGTAAAAAAATAACCTCTAACTGTGTACTAACTAACATACAAATAAAGAAAAAGACAATGTCACATAACCTGAGAAATAGATATAAAAACAAACGAAGAAGTCATCAGCGTACGCACTAATTGCGGTAGAAAGACCATTTATTTGAAGGAGTTCATCTGTTCAATGGATTACCGGACGATATCAAGGAATACGATAACATGAATACTTTTAAAAACAAACTTAAGAACCATGTAACTACATTATAACTTCTAATACTCTGGAGGAATTTGTATTGTATAATCATACTTATTACTTTGTATCTCATTATAAGCGGACTGTATGTTCTTATGAGAAATAAATTTCTTTAAACTGAAGATGGATGTGTAGTGTGACGAGAATGGATAAAGTGAGAAATGAGTATATTAGGGGTAGTTTGAAAGTGGCGCCAGTGACTGAAAAGTTGAAAGGGAATCGTTTGTCTTGGTATGGTCATGTGAAAAGGAGGGACGAAACGCATGTTGCTAAAAAAGTTATGAGTTTACATGTGGATGGAGGGGGAGAGGGAGGCAAAAGAAAAGATGGATAGATTGTGTGAGAAGCGATATGAAAGAAAAGGGAGTTAGTGATAGCGTGACGAGTGACAGGACAGAATGGAAGAAAAAAACGTGTTGCGCCGACCCCAAATAAAACGGGACTAGGGCAGGAAGATGATGATTTGTACATACAAAAAATTGGTGCGCGTTGGGTACTGCGACAAGCAGCGATGATTAGGCAGCTGTAAAGATTTTTTGGAGTTGTGCTAGCCTAATCTGGATGAAATCTGTAATTTTATTAATTTATTATTTGTCTAAAGGGACTTCAATGAACATCCTACGTTCAGTTACTGAGTCAGGCACGTGACACAGTCGTACAGAAAAGACGTGGCAAGTTGGCACGCGGAGTGCTTTTTCTGCAAGACAACGCGCCCGTTCACACAGCTCGAGTTGCAAGGAATTAAAATCTACGGACTTTACAGAAAAAACCGGCCAAGTGCGAGTCGGACTCGCCCATGGAGGGTTCCGTAGCAGCAAGTAACATAATATAAAAGTTCTTGTAGTTCGTTGTAACTTTGATCGATGTTTTAATAATAGTGTAATTTTTTTAAAGATTTATGACGTATTAAAAAAAAACTACTAACTAGATCTCGTTCAAACCAATTTTCGTTGGTAGTTTACATAGTAATTTACATCGTATATTTTTTTTAGTTTTATTATTCTCTTATTTTAGAAGTTACAGGGACACACACACATTTTACCACTTCGGAAGTGTCTCTCGCGTAAACTATTCAATTTAGAAAAAAAATATATTAGAAACCTCAATATCATTTTTGAAGACCTATCCATAGATACCTCACACGTATGGGTTTGACGAAAAAAAAATATTTTGAGTTTCAGTTCTAAGTATGGGGACCCCCAAAATTTATTGCTCTTTTTCTATTTTTGTGTGAAAATCTTAAAGCGGTGCACAGAATACATCTACTTACTAAGTTTCAACAGTATAGCTCTTATAGTTTCGGAAAGAAGTGGCTGTGACATACGGACGGACAGACAGACAGACATGACGAATCTATAAGGGTTCCGTTTTTTGCCATTTGGCTACGGAACCCTAAAAAGGAGCTACGGGGACGAAGATTTTCGAAAGACAATAGATGATGGCGGCTGTAGACAGCCATTTTAAAGAGAACGTAAAGATTTTTTTTTATTGGTACAAAAAAAAATATATTGACGTTGTGAAAAGTGAATTTCACTTGAGGGGGATTACATTGAAAAATAAGAAACTGTATATTTCTTTCATAAAATACTTACGGTCACGGACTTATCAGCCGCCCCTCGTAGGCGCGTGATCTGCATGAACGCTCGTGGATACATTTTCGGTATGTTGGATTGTGCGTGTTTTCTGTACAAACGGAGATACTTAAAAGGAACGTTAAGGGCCAAGCGCCCGAAAAGTGCCATAAAACAGTGATTTTCTGAGGCCTACTCCTCCGTAACGGCTAGGTCAATTGGTTTGAAAAAAATATATGTTTATTATAGATTCATGAACAATAATATCAACATTTGATTTTTTCGTGCAATTAATACTTTTGTCAAAAAAAAAAATATTTAGCAATTTCGCAACTTTTCCCTACTCCTTCGAAACGGCTTGGACCCCTAGAAACATTTTTACACATAAAAATTGGTGGTTAAATATTCTTCAAATTGAACAATCATCAATATCTCGCAGAGAAAATGGATTTAAAGCGCTTTCCGGGCGCTGCTGGCCGCAAATAAATGCACAGATTTGCGTACTGCCGCCTAAGCGAGTGCGAGAGTTGCGTTCACATAATTTCGGTCAGATGGTTCACGGGACTATACGCCTTAAAACACGCATTCATGCGCTACGCTGCGTGGTGCAAGGCAATGTGATAATCGCCTTAGTAAAATCTCCGAAGTGACTTTTTTGTTTTTAGGTTTCACGAACAGTTATTGGTACTTTGTTGTCGATATAAAAATATACACCATCATTTTATAGCACATGCTGCAGTGACAAAAATAATAACAATTAATTTAGTAAAATTATGGTTACCCTCGTTAAAATAGAGGTAAGAAAGGAACACACCGACCCTTTGTCGTTGTCTTGCTCAGTACATTTTTCCCCGTTAGCTTGTTAATATGAACTTAATGACAATGAGAATGAACACTTTAGAGTGTGATTTCTTCATAGTCAATCTAGTTTATCCGTAGGATATATAAAATCTTTGCTCTAGTGTCAGTATGATGTCTAGTTTGGTATCCGCCGGCCCCGCCTATCCCGATTTCTAGCCACCGTACATAACTGCGTGCTTGTGGACGGCAACCAATGGGTAGCTCGCCATCCTACTATCCTGTAAACATCCGGACCGAGCCCAAGCTATCAACGGCGCGTAATATTCCACGCGCGCCACAAGGAGATGTCAGCAAAACCGTAGGGGCCCAGCAAGGTCGAAGCCTACTGGGGCCATGGGTTGTGCGAAAGAGAACCCCGGCACCCTGGAACGAAGGTAAAGAAGGAACAGAAGTGGGTTTTAGTCAAGCAAAGTTTCATCTTACTAGCACTTACCGTTTGGACGGTAAGCCGAGAACGGACGGACTGATGGACATGACGAAAGTATAAGGGTTCCGACACGTGAACTACGGAACCCTAAAAATGCATTCAATCACTATCGGATACACCTATACAATTTATTGCTTGTGATATTGTGGAGACATCTTCACAAGCAATGAATTGGATAGGTTCCATTACGTCTGAACTACTTTGTACTTGATAGATGAAATTTACATCGTAATAGTTCCTTTAAGTAATTATTCACAATATAGAATTGAACATACTTTATTAAAAAACAATTTTAAGACTTGTTTTTATATTACTTCAGTAATTTCACAAATAAAAGTAATAAACCATTTTTTGGGTGTTTAATGTTTATGGGTATTTTCGGGTGTTTATCGGGTTTTTATCAAAACAGCGGGTTTAAACCCGGTACTTTGCCCATCACTAGTCATGTGCCGTGACGGTGACGCCAAATGTTAGCATATCAGGCATGCGCATGCGGTGAAGTGGTACCTGTTGGCGGAGTCGAGCGGCTGTGGCGTGCCGGGGGCGGGCTCGCCATCCGGCAGGTCGGGGATGTGCGGCAGCGGCCGGCTCTGCAGCAGCGCTTCTGCAAAAACACGCAACTTCTTACCAATCTGCACGCACCAGGCATATAGCCCATAAGTTTTTATTATTGTGATGTATCCACGGATATCGAAAGATACGCCCATGGGGGCGTGGCACGTGGCCGCATAAAATTATCAAATGCCCATAAGATTCGAACGGCGGCTGTACGATTCATTCAGTCACTTTGCAATTGCGTACAGTGTGCTATTGATGCGTAAAAAACTAAAATGCCGAGTTGTGCAGTAATTTCATGTAAAAATAGGTCAATTATCATCAATCTAAAGATAAATGGCGTGTCCTACTACCGGTAAATAAACAATTAAGTCACTGTTTTATATTTTAAATCATTTACTAACCTATGTCCAGAGCGAGACGAACTAGCCCGAACCAGGGGGGTGAAAGTCACCTACTATGCCGATTCTACGATTTTGCTGCTGCCATCTATTAGTCTGGTTCCCTAAATTTAGTTTTTCTAAATTCCGACCGATAGCATTGTATCCTCTTATAACTGCATGTCTCAGGGCTGCCATTTTATAATGGTAGTTCAGCATTATAAAAATAGAATATGTAAGAGAAAATTAGATATTTTGACTTTTACTAAATTAATAATTAATTACAATACTTTCTTTTCTATGTTAATAACAAATTGTTTTTTTTTTTTGCAACCCTGTTATTCTGACAGCAGGGTTGGAAAAAAAAACTTTTTTTTTTTTAATTTTATAAAACAAACAGTTCAAATTATTTTAAACAAGTGTTTTTTTTTTTTTTTTAGATATGGTCACAATTTCAATTAATATGACCTATAATTTTTCATTTCTAGACTAGATCTTTTCAAATTCGCTATACTAAATTAAATATTTACAAAAACTATCAATTGATAAACATTTACTTTATGTTGTGTATCTTTATTCAATACTGAACGCTTTACATTCACTCTGTATGTTCTAACTAATGTTGATTTTTAAATAAGGCTACTTAGGGACTTTTCTAGCGCGACTATATCGGCGAGAAATTTCTTATGAACTACCCTTTGAATAGGGGAAATACCAATATTTATATTTAAATAAGGGGAATAACCACTAGTCCATTGAATTACTTCTTTCGACAGCCAACATTAGGAACTTTCCTTACGGGACTTCACCGGTGCGGAAGAGACGTTTCGGGGAATTACCTATGAACCTTATGAACTATGAATTCTATTCTTTGAATAGGGGAAACACCAATATTTATATTTCAACCACTAGTCCATTGAATTTACTTCTTTCGACAGACAATATTGGACTTTCCTTACGGGACTTCACCGATGCGGAAGCGATCGGAAATTGGTATATTATGTCTGATATATGCTTAGGTGATTCAACTGCTATAGATTTGTCAATTTCATTGAAAGTAAATGACGTGGCGCTGAAGCAACAAGACCAGGGTCTCTACAAAAAACTGGAAAATATTGCAGTTACACTTGACATCTCCCAAAAGACATCTTGTTGTATTGGTGAAGTAACGGAAGCCTGGATAGAGCTCAAAAATATGTTTGAGGGTGAGAATGTACGAGTGCGTGAGTCCGAATATTCACTGAATGATCTAAAAAAGTTCAAAGCTCGTTATGAAACGGCAATGTCTTCAGCTCATTTTGCGTCAAACTTACTACATCCTAAGTATAGGGGCGAAAATCTCACGAGTGAAGAAATTTTTGAGGCTTTATTATTCATAGAACATTATCACAAAGGGGCGATGCCCTATGTTGTTAAATACAGAGCAATGACGGATCCCTTTCATAATTTTCTATTTGGAGATCATGTAGTAAATCAAGTCATTAAAAAAACAAATAAATGACCAAACAATGTACTTGGTGACTCAGCTTCACAGTGCAGTGGCTTCGAGTGCTGGAATTGAAAGACTGTTTTCAACATTTGGATTTATTCATTCTGACATACGAAATCAAGTGGGTATCGAGAAAGCTGCAAAACTTGTCACAATTTTTAAGTATTTTAAATAAGAAAAATTAATTGATATCTTGATATTGCTATATTCATATTCTCTTATTCTGACCTGACTGATATAATTTTGATTTTATAAAAACTCGTGTTGTTTATTATTAAAAAAAAGTTACCATTTTGATTGATTTGTTTATAATAATTATGTAAAAATTTATAACACCTGGTTGTTTGATAAAATAAATTACTTAGCACAAAAATGATGTTTTATTTAGTTACAATGCTAATATAAGTTCAAAAATATAACAGCAATAGCATAAACTTAACTGGGTATATGTCAAGCTATTTAGTCTCCTAAATATAAATTTGTTTTCAGTTTATACCCATTTATATTCACCATGAAAAATTGTTTTAAACATAGTTTTTTTTAAATTGTTTTATACAATGTTTAAAATTTGTTTTATCTGTGTTTTTAAACAAGTAATAAAAAACACGGTTTAAATTCAAACGGTTTTAAACTCTGTTTTAAACATGTGTTTTAAATCACTTGTTTTAATCATTGCCAACCCTGTCTGACAGACAGTACTTTTTATCGTTACTACCCGTTTTGGTCGTTTTTAAATGGGCTAGAACATTAAACAAATTTAATTTTCTTTAATTCAACTGTGATTGAAAGATAAATTGGTTTCTAAGTGCGTCGAGTGTTTTCCTCCGCTACATTCTAATTGAGCTAGCTCCTCGTTTTATTCCATTAGTCAGATATATGCGAGATTGGACGCCTTAGTGTTATAAGTTTCTTTGCGATATTGTGGACGCCTTAGTTGAGTTTTTCGTTGTGATTATTGTTTGTTGATTAAGTTTTCAACAATGCCAACTACAAGACAATGTATCTTTGGATGTCAACAATTTCAATCGAGATTTTCAGCTGGTAAATCTGTAAATCGTATTTTGTCTGGAAAAATAGTTTATTATGGGAATGATGAAGTGAAAAGTGCTGCTCAACTGTATTATAATAAACACAAACACAATAAAGTAAAGGAATAATTAAATGCATTTTTATTTAATCGCCCACGTACTGAGTTTTCTTTCTAAAAATACATGGTCAATGTTGTAATCTAGCACTTATTCCTAAAAGCGCAGCTTTAGCATATTGCCTGAAATTTAATTTCGAATTTTAAAAAAATCAGTGTACAGGTTTTTTAAAATTCGAAGTTAAATTTCAGACAATAAGCTAAAGCTGTTCTTGTAGGTAGTAGGAGTAGGTTATGGGCACACAAAGAAAAGTTCTATTTACGTATGTGTGTATAAAACACATACGGTAGTTTGTTCTGCGTCTGGGTGTAATCTTATATATAAAATTCTCGTGTCACAATGTTCGTTCCCGTACTCCTCCGAAACGGCTTGACCGATTCTCATGAAATGTTGTGAGCATTTTGAGTAGGTCTGAGAATCAGCCAACATCTATTTTTCATACCCCTTAGTGATAAAAAAAATAAAAAATATTTAAGTATATGGCAAAACAACGTTTGCCGGGTCAGCTAGTTTATCTATAATATGTATGTATTTAGAAATATGTTTAACAGTTGTCAGGTACCTATAACACAAGCTCTGCTTAGCTTGGGACTAGACGGCATTGTGTGATAGTTGTGGAATATTATTATTATTAATTACATTATTAATTTCAGTCTCATGATCATTAATTGTATTGGTTTTTTTTATCAGATGTCACAATAATAGAAATGACATCAGCGAATAAAATAAAATAGGTCCTAATTCGCTCCCTTGTGGGTCGCCATATTTGTTATATTTGATGTCAGAATAATGCGATGTCATATCATTATTTTCATCTATTCTTGTAATGGCAACACGTTGTTGTCTATTACTTAGGTAAAAAGATATCCATTGAAGTGCAATGCCTCTAATTCCAATTGCCTCCAATTTGTGCAGTAATAAGTCATGAGAGACTAAATCAAAGGCCTCAGGCCTAAACGTCTGACTTTTCACCAGTTTTATAAAGAGGCTTAATTATTGACATCTTCAGTGCTTCGAGAAAAGTGCCAGTTGAGAATGACAAATTAATTAAATACGTTATTATTGCAATTAGTAATTACTGGATGCTTCTCATTAATTTCTCGGAGTTATGGCGTGTTCAAGTTTAATGTTAATTTAAGCTTTTACACTTCACGAGTATTGTAATAATAATTTCTTAATTTGGTTCAGACAACATTTAACGTGTAATATGATAGTATGTATTGAAATGCAAAAATAAATTATTTCATTTCATTTCATTTATTTATTCATTATAACAATATAAATTGTGTCAAAATGTTTTACAAAAAAAATAGAAAATAAATTAATAATAGCTAGAGTGCGTCTACTGAAAGCGTAACCTGGAGTTTTTTTTTTTAAATTAAATTGGCAACATTGTTTTGCCGAAAAAATCACGTCAAAGTCTATGGTTGCAATTGTCAGTTTTTGGAAACAGATATTTATTTTTCAAGAATTATTGCTTAAATATGGGAAAAACAATAAACAGTAACATGCAAAAACTGCTACACACTATGGTTAATAAATTAAAATAAAAACAAGAAGAGAAAGAAGGTGTTTTCAATGAAAACCAACAATGTTTATATACGATTTCTGAATTTTTAAGTTAGTATGACGTTATAATCTTGATCCTTGTCGACTAATATTATTAGATAGTTATATTTAGGACATAATGATTTTTTTTTCTTATATTTTTAGATAATCTGACATATTGCGAATTTCATAATGGACAAAAACATCGAACAAAGAAGGCTTTTGGTGAATCGAATTAATCATAAACACATGCTAGTGAGTGGTAGAATGCGTTCAAAAGCAGTTGAGATGTAATGAAAGATTTGCCTCACTGTCTGGTAGTGCATCAAAGTCTTCAACTGAAGTTAAAATCGCGAAAGTGAAGGAAATAGTAACTGAAATCCTAGTTCAAGTTTGAGAGAGATAGCTGCTGAACTTTTTGTGTCTCACGAGTCGATCTGTATCATTTGAAACAATCACTGGAGTATAAAACATGTTCCAACTTGACTAATCCAAAAAGATCTGAATTTTGTCTATGTTAAAACGAATCGAACCCAACAATCTTGAAACATATTATGTTAAATAGGGCCGGGATTTGTACACAATAAGACGCAGCAGTCACTTGGTGAATTCCGTATATTATCACTTTACAACTAGGCAACAGAACTCGCGACAGTTACAGATTGTTAAAAACAGTACAATACACACATAAAGCTAAATTAGTTAGGAAACTGAAAAGGTTTTGGCGGGAACTTGGAACATTTATATACACGCCCGCGCGCGTCGAGTTTTTGGCGGCGACTGCGCGGCGTCCAAAGCGCGCGCGTCGTGGGCGGGGCCCACAGTTCAAAAATGCGCGCGAAACAAAATCAAATCGCAGTTGGTGTTCGCGCGTAAATATTGCCAACTTAAAACTAATAATAAAAATACATTTACAAAAATGAGTTGCCTACACATTATTAGTGTTGGCGAGACGTGATGAAGTTAAAATCATGTTGACTATTTTATTTGACTATCGCGGTGTTGTGCACTTGGTATTCTTGCCAGAAGGCCAAATGGTAAATAAAGAATATTATTTGAATATTATATAGCGACATTTGGGAGATCAGATAAAATAAAATAATTTGGAATAATAACTAACATTTTGTGTGTTATTGACCTTTACCATACACCCACCAAATAATTAAGTCTACACACATGTTTTTGACTACGATTTAAGTTCTTATACAACTATTATACAATTGTCATAAATACAAAAAATACTCTAGTATCAAAACTTTTTTCTCATACTATTTCAATAATACCACATTCAGAATTTTTGGTTGTAACCTCCTTTTCTCAGGTCACGCTTTCATTAGACGGACTCTAAAACATTTCCAATAAAATCAATTAATCAATAAAATTAAATAATAATCACAATTATAAAACAATGTCAACACACAAAGAAATAATAATGTCACAAGTTCATTATGTCAACCACTAGTATTTTATAAAATAATAACAAAAATGAATAAAATTAAAAATAACAATACTAACAGATAGTAAAATAAAAATTCATTATTTGTCAAAAATCATCTAAATCAAAATTATTAAAATAGTTAAACATGTCATAATGTCATAGTAAAAAAAAGAAAAATATTTACCTTACAAAAATTTAAAAACATATTTCATAACCCATAAAAAACAGTTCTTTTGTGGTACATAAATAATAAAAACAAAAACAACAAATGAAATTAATATTATTAACAATAGCGTTGAGTCATGAATTCCTCAACTGAGTAGAAACATTTTTCCAATAAAAAGTTTTTGAGTTTATTTCTAAATTGAGTGGTTTTATATAATATCTCTTTCAGTTCTTTAGGTAAACAATTAAATAATTTTACCGCTTGATATTGAACATAATGTTTTGCAATATTTAATTTGGGGTTTAATTTGTGTTTCAAGTATTGATTTCGTGTGCTTTCTCTTAGGTGTCTTTCGTCCTGCGTTTCATAATCATTTATGTGTTTTGCCAGGCTAGTCAAGACTATCAGGATATAAAGACTAGGTACTGTGAGTATCGACAGACATTGGAAATACTTCCGACAGGACTCGATTTGGGGAATGCGAACCATAGTTCTGATCGCCCTCTTTTGTAGCAGAAATGCTCTATCAGAGTTATATTTGTAGCTATTTCCCCATTGTTGAATGCTATATCTCAATCTTGACTCCACCAGTGAGTAATAAACTGATTTTAAAATAGTTAAGCTAAGTTCATAGCATGAAACGAGGGCATAGCATGCTGATGATATTGACCCGTCTATGGCTTTTAGTTAATTTTTCCAGTTTAATAAATGATCAATATGAACCCCTAAAATTTTTACTGAATCTACTGTATCTATCTTATCTCCATTTACCTGAACATGTAAATTATCACTAGCACGTGACGTAGACTTGAACAGTAAGATGTTTGTTTTTTTGTATTTATAATTAATTTATTTGCAGTAAACCACAATTTGAAGAACTCAAGAGCCGTATTTATGCTGTTGCTCAATGCCTCTGCAGTGGTTTCGCTAACAACAGCATTTGTATCGTCTGCAAATGCTACTAATGTTATATCCGGATTTATTTTTGTTACTAGGTTAAATAAATCGTTCGTAAAAATTAAAAATAAGATTGGACCTAGTATAGATCTCTGTGGGACACCTGTCAAAACCCTGCGTAATTTGGAATGGTGGACTTTCTGAACGTTATCTTGATTATTGAACTGCAATAAAACGCATTTCGATAAAATCAGCCACACGCGCTCGATTGCACCTCTCTAAATCTTAATCAATCTTTGCGTTCGGAAAGATTCGGGATAGTTCGGGCCACAGAGTACAATAAATATATAGAGAGATAGAGAGCCCTCTTGACGTATAAATGTGTCTCCTAGCGCAGTAGTGCCATCTACGAGTATTAGTCTGTGTCCCTAAACTACCGTATGCGTTTTACACACACATACGTAAATAGAACTTTTCTTTGTGTGCTCATAACCTTCTCCTACTACTAAGCTAAAGCTGTGCTTTTAAGAATAAGCACTAGTTTATAACATTGACCATGTATTTTTAGAAAAAAACTCAGTACGTGGGCGATTAAATAAAAATGCATTGAATTATTTCTTTACTTTATTGTGTTTGTTTACTTTATTGTTTTTTGTTTTTATTTTTTTTAATACATTCCTGGATTTTTCGAGCATGGAAAGTGTAGAAAGAATAGATGAATATTTATTCCATTATTGGCTAGGACTACAAAAACAACTATTTGAATTATTGTTGTATGAAATTCCACGTGTTATTGAAACACTTAAGAGGTATTTTGGGTTTAGGTGCCCTTTTAATGAAAATGAGAACTGGTGACTCCGATGACCGCTTGTCACAGTTATTAATGGTCCCAAGGCGCACATTAGAAAGATTGATGAATAAGGTTAGGGAAATATTGGTGCAAGAATTTGTGCCCAGAAATCTGGGAATCGGACATATATCCCGTGAGCAACTGTTGCAACACAACTTAATGATACCCAATGCAATTTATAATCAAAGTAATGAAATTCTAATAATAATATGTAATGGGACTTATATTTATTTAAATAAAAGTTCGAACTATATGTTCCAAAAAGACATACTCGTTACATAAATATAGAAACTTATTTAAACCATTTCTGCTGGTGGCATCTGATGGTTACATTGTAGACTGCTTTGGGCCATACAAGGCTACCACGTCTGATGCAGAGATAATGATTTCTCTTTTCCGAGATGAAAACTTTCAGGCAATACTTTCAAACTAATGACATTTTCATTCCAGACAGGGGATTTAGAAATGCAATTAATCTGCTAGAGTCTTGCTATTATAAAACATACATGCCGGAATCCTTATTAGAAGGTGAGCATCAACTCACCACTGAGCAAGCTAATAGGAGTCGTTGTGTAACTATATGCCGTTGGGCGGTGGAGGTTGTGAATGGTTATTTTAAACGGGATTATAAATTACTCCGGCATGAGTATTTTAATTTATCTGTGCCACACATGATGCAAATGTTTTCTATAGCTGCGAGCCTTCTAAATAAATTCGGCGTTAGGTTGAAAAATAGAAATGATGCTGAACAATTATAAATGTGATTAGGGAACGATTTCCATTACATAATAATTTATCAGATTTTATAATGTTGATGAATATGAATAGAAGAAGCTCTAATTTTATTAGTATAACAGCTAATAACAATAATATTACATTCCATCATTTAGAATATAATGAAGTAATATTATTTGCCTTAGGAACATACCAGATCCGACAGGCAAAGTCATATTATGGTGAACATATTAGGTTTCACGGAGGTTACAGAATCGAAGTGTGCAGAGAAAATGTTAATACATCAGAGTATAGTTTGAGAAGAAATGGAGATAATTCCCTAATAAGAGGAAAAAATAAAATCCAGACATGTTTCAAGAAAAATATATTATGTATATTTACTAATTGAAAGTAATGTGTCAGGAAGGGCAGGTATTGTAGAATACTGCTGTAATAGGCTAGTTGCCGTAAAAAAAAAATAAGGGACACGTATTTTTTTATTTGTAAATTAAACTAAAAATGACAAAGATATAGCCCATTAAAGTTACGTGTAACGTCACGCCGTGCTGCATTTTTTTCGCACGGGGTGACGTCACACGTAACTTTAATGAGCTATATCTTTGTTATTTTTAGTTTAATCGAAAAAAGAAATAATACGTGTTCAATATTTTTTTATGTTTGTCCTGTATTTTTTTGTATATGTGGTGTACAATAAAGAATATATATATGTTATGGACCAAATGATAAATTGGGCATTATACATAATGCCCGGTCATTATGAAAAATGCCCAATATGAGAGTGCGATTTGATAATAATTATTCAAATAATCAAATTGACCGGGCATTATACATACGGCCCATCACCGTTTGGGCAGAGTAATACAAACATATTTAATTACATTTTTTTTATTGGTATTGTCATTTAACTTAAAATAAACTAAATATTAAACCATTAAAATAATCAGGCTCTCTTATTTGGATTAATTACATCAAGGAGTGCTACTATCTACCTTAAAACTCTGCCAGTTCGAAATAACGAATAATACCTACAAACTCTCGTAAAAATGTGATTGTATTTTGATTGCACTTTGAACTGGGTAAAATAGGTTAGGTTAGGTTAGAACTGTGACCAACCGCGCGTGAGCCGAGCGAGCGAAGCGAGCGGTGCCGCGGCAGCGGCCGGCGAACGCTACGTCCAAGTTGTTTCGTCCATTCGAGATTTTTATCCAGTAATCCATTTTGACCTTTGAACGATTTGGTCAATAGTGTAATAAATAATTTAAACATTGATATTCCAGACTTTGGTCAGAAACTGAACTTTTGATCAAATGACCATCGTTATTTTAAACTTTGTTGATTAGTACGTTGTTCTTTTGAAATTTGCTCAGGAAAGTTTTGATTTTCTAATATGCAACCGTCACACCCTGCGTGCTTCCCTCCCCGCCCTCGCACCGCGTCTTTAGCTTTATTATCAAATTGCCCAATTGTCATGTAGCAGTATAATAATGACCGCGCAATGTTATAAATATTGAAGTTAAGATAGTAATTAATCACTTGGTCCAATAGAGCTAGACATTATTCATAATGTTCGAACATTATTTATAATGCCCGCATTAATCACCCGGTCCATAACATATACACCGTTAAATTTTATTCGTTTTAATCCCGTGGAGGGTCGATCCGGTACATGAAATACTATCGATTTGTAAAGATAAAATTAAAAAATAAAGTACCTCTTTTTCAAAACTCGTATTAATTTACGCATGTACGAAATTAATTTCTTTAAGAAAAAGACAGCTGAGCGAGTTCAATGACCTGTAGGTACTTTGTACGCAACGCCGACTATTAACTACAGGTCATTGAACTCGCTCAGCTGTCGTTTTCTTAAAGAAATTAATTACGTACATGCGTAAATTAATACGAGTTTTGTAAAAAAGGTACTTTATTTTTTAATTTCATCTTTACAAATCGATAGTGTTTCAGGTACCGGATCGACCCTCCACGGGATTAAAACGATTAAAATTTAACGGTGTATATAATCTAAAATACATACTAAATAAAATGTCATTATTTTTACCCTGGAAACTACCCTATTTTCTAGTAGGGAGAAGAACTATTGGGTGCTGTGCACATGTTATGACGCTTGTGTGGCACTGCTACCTTGGATGGGCTAGGTATCCACCAACAATATCAGCGCCAGCAGAATTCCTCGTTGCTGTAGTTGTGAGAGAGGATGATGAATAAATTGTATTTTTGTCAAAAGGCTTTTAATTCTTTACCCTCTCCCTAAGGTTTTTTTTGGTGATTCCCTAATGTATACCGTATTATGGTAAGTAAAAAGAAACGGGGTCCCGAAAACTGAACATTATCTGTAAGTAAATCGACTTATTTGTTATTCTAACCTCAAAAGTATTTTTGGCAATAAAAAAGTATTGCGGCCATTTAGATACGAGGATGGATTGAAAAGTTTGCGACCTCAGCAAGAAAACAATATAAAATATAAACAAAAGTAATTTTATTTTTCCACGTAATCTCCACTTAACTTAATGCACTTCTTCCATCTGGTTTCCAACGCCTGTATGCCAGTCTTAAAAAAAGTTTTTTCCAGGCCTTCAAAAAAGTCACCCACCGCAGCTTCGACCTTCTCATTTGATGAAAATTTTTGACCTCCAAGGTGTTTTTTTAGGTTTGGGAATAAATGAAAGTCTGAAGGTGCCAAATCAGGGGAATAGGCGGGATGGGGCAGTAATTCAAAGCCACAATCACGAATTTGAGCCATAGATTCAACAGATCATTATCCTGATGGAACAACACTTTCTTGCTGAGTAATCCTGGCCTTTTCTCTTTGATTGTTTCACGCAAACGACGTAAAAGGGTGGAGTAATAAGCCGAGTTTATAGTTTCACCTTTTGGAAGGTAGTCCACCATGATGACACCCTTAGCATCCCAAAAAACTGACGCCATCACCTTGCCAGCTGACAAAATTGCTTTGACTTTTTTTGGAGTCGGTTCATCAGGTTTTTTCCACTGCTTGGATTGCTGTTTTGACTCTGGGGTGTAGTGGTGTACCCAGGTTTCCTGCATTGTCACAAATCTGGCCAAAAAATCTTGTGGATCAGCCTCAAACATTTCCAAACAGTCGCGAGAAATCGTGAGCCGTATTCGTTTTTGTTCAACTGAAAGCAATCTGGGTACCCACTGCGCAGAAACCTTAGAAAATCCAAGTTCATTGACTTTGATGTTTTGTGTTCGTACATACGAGATGCCAATAGTGTCTGCAATCTCAATGATGGTCAATCTCCGATCTGCCAATATCAGATCGCTGATTTTCCCGATGTTTTCTTCAGTCGTAGATGTCGTAGGCCGGCCGGAGCGAGGGTCATCTTCAATACTCTCTCGTCCGCGTTTAAATTCTGCAACCCACTTTTTCAGTCGTATACGACGGAGCAGATTGAGATTCCCCCAATGTTGTTAACATATCTTCGTGAATCTCTTTTGGAGTTAGTTTTTTTTTAAACAGGTATTTGATGACCGCACGTTGCTCAATTTTCTCCATTCTTTAAAAACGCTGCACTTAGGCTCACAAAATTCAGTCTAATTTAAACAGATAATGCTATTGCGATAGAATTTTAGAGTCTGTCTAATAAGTTAAACGACTTGGGTAATTATTAGGAATTAGTGTAATCTGATGTAGTCAACACGGGTTCAATAATCAAGGTTGTTTAAGAGATAGAGATCATTGTTTACTAACAGAAGAAACTTATGAAAAATATCGAATATAAGTATTTTTTAAATGATTAAATATTATACAAAATTTCCAAGTCGGTTGACTTATTAGACAGACTATACAATGTGACAACCAGAGCAGTGCCGTCAGATGAGGCATCGTCCTAATAGAACGCGAATACGCGATTTGTAATGCTAGTCCGATGCGGCTAGGCAGCGTTCGAGGAGCTACGAAGATGTCATACCAAAGGGCAGCTGAGAGTGCTTTGAATTTTCCGACTTGATCGAAACTAATAAAGATATCCGCAGAAAACTAAGGTTACCTACAAAACCCGAAGAATCACCAAGCTTGGCGATTCTTTTTTTCTTTGATTCTTTCCTTTAATTCTTTGCGAAGCTGGCAGTGGGTAGGACACACTGCTCGCAGAACAGTTGATGGATGAAATGGAGCTAACAGGTTCTAGAGTAGCGACCGGCGTAAAATAGCATCGATATAGATATCAATTCAAAAAATGTTTTGAAACGCTAAGTTCTCAGATACATAGCCAAGATTAATATGTATCTGTATATTTTTCCCACGGCTTCGAACTTTAGTTCACAGCTAATCAAGATGTTTACAGGTTCGTCCGAAAAAATAACTGAAGCAGGCCCGTGTTCAAGCCCAGGGAAATTCTGTGTTATTTCTTCTGGAACCATGTCAACAACTCATCTGTTGGCTTAATATTGTGTAGTAACGAACAAACAGACGGAGTCACCTGCATAGAAACTACGAAGCGGAAGTCAAGCAATAGACACCGCTATCTACAGGGCGCCGCGCCGGTGACGCTACTGTGCTGGTCCAAGTGCCCGTTGCGCCGCCAGTTATAGACACCTGCTATCCGCTCTATTAAGTATATTTCTTTGGCACGCCTTTTACCTCAAAATGGTTTGATAGATTTAAACATATTGTTGCGTACGTGGGTGGGTAATTAAATGCCGATTTACTAGCAGAGAACTTTATTCACCAAAAACAATAACAAATTAGTCCAATCAACAATAATGCAAATCACAATAATTAACACTAAAGTTCTGTTACACTATCGCTTAGGACGTTAGATGAAATCACTTCACACACTAGTAGTAGTTAAGTAGTTCGCTCTTGTTCGCAGTCAAAATCAAAACTGACTCACTTCCGGTCGGGGGCTCGTATTTATATGCAGAGCAAAGAAAATTCTGGATACCGACGTCTCAAGATCAATCTAGAACAATAGAGTCGCGTCGAGGGGCCATAAATAATTTTTTACACCACCTGCTCGATAATGTCGTTTTACACGTCATACAAACCTCACTTAAAGCAAGTCATTATATACCTAGGGAGATAATGCAGTATGGCCGATCCCTAGGGAATAATGAGATTTGAATTTGGAGCATCAAGAATCGTCAACATTGTGAATTAAAATGTAGGCGCATCGAACAAGTTGACTCGAAATTCAAACAAAAGAGTATGTAATCACTATGATTCAAACTGGCCACTAACAAAAAAAAGAAAATAGAATAAAACGTGCGTACTGACAACACGGGAGCATTATTGAAAATTGAAACTATAGAATCTTGGAGTAGTGAATTTTGTTTGTTTGATGAACTTGTAAATATAATACTTATATTTCTCTAATATTTGATTTAGTCGACCAAATTGTCTTATAATTATCTCACAGATGGTGTAAAAAGTAGAGTATGCAACACGGGGATAAAGCTGTCTTTGTCTTGGGCGGCTTAAATTCCTCACTTCACTCAGGTTTCTTTATTAACTCCCTCGCAATGCTCGGGAGTTAATTTTATAAATCCCTCACTATCGTTCGGGATTAAAATCAGCAACCTTCGTTTCGTTCGGAATTCAACATGCCGCCCGCGACTTAAAGACACTGCTTTATCCCCTAGTCACATAAACTACTATTTCATCCCACCATCTCGGAAAGAGTATTTTTGCTCTTCGATATCTGAGAGCAAAAGCCGTTTTTATTCTCTCGAGAGATAAAGTACATAAATTAAATTTAGAACATCGCGTGCACTATGTTTATGAATTCTGATGAATTCAAAACATCATTAAACCTATTAACTTCTACCTCCACCTCTATGGCACTAAATTTGTCATACAACTTTTTTTAATTTGTTAAAAACTCAGACTCAGAACCTCCTTGGTGTAATTTTTTTGAGTTTAGTCATTACCTCGCTGAGGTGGGATGAAAAGTTACGTGTTGCACTCGACTGCAAAGATTTTTCACCTCGTGCTCTTTTGATTCTCTCGCTGACGCGCAGGAATCTAATTTTTGAAAATCACTCGCTACGCTCGTGATTCAATTTTAGAATCCTTTGCTTGCTCGGTCATCAAAATTGAGCACGCGGTTAAAGAGACTTTGCACTCTTGTATAACAAATACCTATTTTACCAAGCCCAAGTCGTCGACGGCGCGCGCTGTTCCCGCGCGTCTCAAGGAGTTGTCAGCAACAGCAGGGGCCCAGCCGGGTCGAAACCTACTGGGGCCAGGGTAATCCGAAAGGGCGCTCGAGCCCCGGTATGAAGGCTTGAAGGAACGGGATGGGTTTTTTAGTCAGTAAGAGTCTGACACTATCTCCCGCTCCGCCCAAGAGCGGGGGTTGTCATAAGATGATTTTTCCCATCTAAAAAAAAAAAAAAAAAAAAAAAAACCACCCGCTCGATTATGTCCTTTTATATGTCATTCAACCATCACTTAAAGTAAGTCATTCTATCCCTAGGGAGATAATGCAGTATGGGCGATCCCTAGGGAATAATGAGATTTGAATTTGGAACATAAAAAATCATCAACATTATAAAATGTACGTGCATCGAATGAGTTTTTTCGCAATTCAAACTGAGCTGAGAACCACGTATTATTCTGTTTGTTTTGTCTTAATAAAAAACAAACAGAATAATACGTGGTTTATTGACGAGATTCTAAATAAAAAAGTAATGAAATAGAAAATTGTTACTATAGAATCTTAGAGTACTGAATTTTGTTTGTTTCGAATTTCAAAACATGTTGAGTGATATTTTTTATGGTGGGAAAATCATCTTATGACAACCTCCGCTCTTGGGCGGAGCGGATTGAATGATTTTTCCCACCGTAAAAAAAAAAAAACTATAAACAGGTAAGCAGTGCACCCACTTGTTTAATAAATAAATTGTATATCAATTAAAAGCTGTTTAATTACGAATACGATGCCAATACGCACAATGATAATGATACAATCACAAAACTAAATGGAAACACAAAGTGGGCAAATATAATAATTAGAATGCTGGAGGCGGTCAGCCCTATCGCATGTTTACGTACCGCGCGGCTGTAGGAATTTATTTAAAAAATACGGCCGAGTTACCGTACTGTATGATATTATTACCGTGACGATGCTATAGGGTTGTCTGCGAAAAATCTGGCATGAATAACGGTTGTGCATTTGTCCAAAAAAAAGTCAATTTTTAATTACGTTTCATCCATTAAAAAGAGCGGTGAAAGTCGTTCTTAATCGTATCCTCTTCTACAACAATTTTGGTAGAGTAGGCAACTCTTTCCTTTTTTCCCTTCTTTTTTCTGTAGACAGACAGGGGAGCCAACATTACGCCGAAGGATCCTCTTAAGTAAAACGCACAATACAATTTCGTCTTGGCTAATTTTATGATAGAACTTACTGTTTTGCTGAAAATCACGAAAAACTCGTTTTTGTAAACTTTGACCCCGATTTTTTTTTTTCCAAGTGTCGGATCAATGAGGACTTTTTAGATTTTATTTATAATGTTGTTTTGACAAGTCCTACCAATTTTCAGCTGGGTGCGAATTATTGTAACCTAACCCCTATTAAAGAATACGTAGAACACATCTATACCTAGGTAAACAAGTTTCCTTCAGAAAAACGAGACACAAAGATGAAGTTGATAGGAGAATTAACGCGACCTGGAAAAAGTTCTGGAGTATGAAGGAAATACTAAAGGCTAAGCTACCTACAAAACTAAAGAAAAAGGTAATGGAATCTTGCTTGCTTCCTTGTCTAACCTACGGTTCACAAACTTTATATGTTATTCAATAACCAAACCAGAATGGATATTCAATAACCAAATCAGAAATAAGGTCCAAAAAAGTCAAAGGGCTATGGAGAGGAGCATCCTCAACATCAAACTGAAACACAAGAAAAGAAACAAAGACATAAGAAGTGAAACGAATGTCATAGATACTCTAAACCATGCCCAACGTCTGAAATGGAAATGGGCAGGACATCTCGCCCGTCTTCCTGATGACAGGTGGACAAAACGAACCACATCATGGCCGGGCCCGGGTGGACACCGGAGCAGAGGTCGCCCATAGCGCTGGTCCGATGAAATAAAAACAGCAGCAGGAGCTGACTGGATTGATAAAGCCAGGGGCAGATTCAACTGGAAAACCTTGGAGGAGGCCTATACCCGAAAGGGACCTTAATTAAATTGCTATCTTTTTTGTTGTTTTACTTTTTACTTAATTAAAAAAAAAAAAAATTGTTAAAAATGTTGAGGGAAATAAAGGCTATATTATTATTATTTCGTTTATTCATTAAAGTACATATAAATTATATTTTTAAATATTCAATAAAAAATAAAAAACATTTAAAAATATAAAAAAATAGTAGCCCACCGGTATCGGGAACAGGGTCCAAGCTACCGGTCAGGGCTCCAGAGAAAGGAACCTCCTGACTATACGAGCCGTGTCGAGCAATACTGCTTTCTGAATCAAGCCCTTGATCCAGTCGCCTAACGAGAGCCTCCTAAGGTGTTGGTCGAGGCTCTTGGCTATTAAGCCATTGGCTGACACAACTATCGGTACAATGATCGCTGAATCCACTTCCCACATGTCGACAACCTCGCGAGCCAAGTCAATATACTTGATTTGTTTATCTTTCTCGGCTTTCACGAGGAACGGATGATTATTATTATTATTATAACCCCTATTAATTGGTCTAATTTGACTGGACTATTCTGCCGTCGTCGTACGAGAGAAGGGCACATCTATCATTTTAGTCGAACTGAGATAATTGGGATTAAAGTTTTTACCATATTCTGCTTCATAGTGTGGAAAACTATTGCTTAACCTTTTCGCCGCCAACGTACACAAAACGCAATGCCTCGCCGAGCGCCAAGCTATAAATGTATAACTAAATATACAGTAAACAGTAGTGATGGGGATATCGTCATATCGATGAATAAGATTTGTACGCGTAAAGTTAAGATTTAAAGTTGATTTTACGAATATAAATAAAAACTGATTAAATATTTCCAGATTTGTTTTATTTCACAGTATCCTTAATAAGAAAAAACAGTATAATTTATGAGTATCAAAGAAACTAATACATAACTCAATTAGAACTATAAGGAATGGGGTACATCTCTATTTGTTTCATGATCTCATTCTTTAACTTCATATCAAGTTATTGGCACTGAGGGCACGTTGAATTCGATTCTGATCAGGGATGGGGTCTATGGTCTTTCTTTCTTCTATTTTTGTTTATTCCTGTTTTTTTAATAACTTCAGTCAACGTTTTTTACCGTAGGTATCTAAGTGGCAGAATTTTGAATTGTTTTTAAAGTATTTTTTGAAATGGAAAGTAAGTATATATTTAAATTCTATCACGCTTGTAGCCGTGTACTTATCAAAGCATTGTTTTTAAGTGTTGTTTCTGTTCTTTTCTTAATTCATGTATCGGTAGCGTTTACCCATCTGCGCGCGGGGGACCCCGCGCACAGATTGCGTTTCTCTATTTACCCACGACGGAACGGAGCAGGTATATGCGTTTAGGTTGAGAGATGTTTGTGTGTTTGTGCAAAGTAATGTTCCCACCTATCTTCTAAACTAATGATCCGATTTTGATGCGGTTTTCAATAACAGGTTTGTGTTTGATGAGTCCATGTTCTTAGACAGGTGCCATGGCTATAACTCACTAGGGGGCGCCACAATATTAGTGCAAAACAATGTTGCAATATAATCAAAACCAAATGTCCGATTATAATACAGATACACGATACAGGAGTAAATCCTACACGTTTTTAAAAATAATAATAATAATAAAAAAAAAACGATTCCACACCTAGCAAAATTTTCAGAAGTTCGTCCGAATCAAGTTCTTCACTCATTTTTCTATTTGCAAGTGAAAGAAAGAGAGATGCGTGCGCGCGAATCCGATTTTGTGCTGCACTATGCCAAAGTGACCTTGACAGCCGCACGCCTATGACGTCACTGACACAGTAGATAAATATACAGTAAAACATCTTCATACAAACGTGCCGCTCTCGGTTTGAATGTGTGCGTGCGCGCCGCGCGCCATGTCGGCACGCGATTTCACGCACACGCTAGCATAATATATGGGGGAATAAGGTGGCGGCAGTGCGGGCTGTGCAGCGCGACTGTGAGCACGCGCGTACGCTACATGACCGCTTGCGTTCGTCAACTCTCGCCGGCGCGGGCGGCGGACACTTGTCGTAAATTACGAGTATCATGACTTCAAAAAGGGGAAAAAAATATTGTAGTGTTTTCGGGTGCCTCAATAATGATTTCGCAAACCCGGACTTATCATTCTTCATACTTCCTACTCAACCAGAAATGTAAGTACCTACTTATACTTAAATATTATTAGAAAATATGGTATTGTGTCGGCGACGGAGGTCCCTTGCAAGCACCAGGGCGCAAGTAGTGGTCGGGACCACCTAGCACGCAAGTAGTTTTTATGTACATTTTAAACTTAGAATAGGATGTTTTTACTTCATAAATGTTTGTTTTGATTTTATTAGGCTTAGGAACTTATGTCTTATTAGATTAGTGTAAGTTATAGACTGAGTTTTACTATAGAATAGCGTCATGTAACATATTTCTAAGTTTTGTTTTGTTTATGTTGTGTTTACGAAAGTATAGGTAAGATTATGTTAGTTTAAGTCTCTGTTTTGCCATTAATTAACGATTTCTTAGTTTAGTAAGGTTCAAAATAGAATAACTAATAAGATTCCAATAAGAATGAATAAGAAAGTGCGAATTTATTAGTGAAAATGTAAATTTGTTTGTTAACTATTTTGAAAGAGATTTTATCTATGTTGTCGGTACATGATAGATGTTCTATGTAGTTAATTAGTGTTTTTGAGTCTAATATAGTATATTGGGAACGATAAATTCAAGATAGCATAGTTTTAGAAATGATCGAAGTTTGTAATGTTCGCGATCCCGATTACGTAATTGTAAACTGATGTTTACCTTTTTTGTTTTGTGTCCAATTCTCACCATTACTGTATTCCTAGTTAAAACTTAACTAAAAAATGATAATATAGCCATTAGATTGACAATTGGTATAATATTGGGTGAGAAATCGAAAGATTTGTGTTTCATAATATGACCGAAATTGTATCTTTTGCAGTTTTTGTTCTAGAAACTTTTTTATGTATTGAGTTATGCAAAAGGTTATTATTTTATGTGAAAGTAGACATTGTAACGAGTATTTTGATGTGCATATTGTATATGTTATGTAAAAGAATAAATAAATATGGCATCCGAAAGGGCTCGGCTAAAGCGAAACTAAAAGTTTATAAACTAAAAATTTATAAATTGGTAAAATATTCAATCATAATATGCTTTTTATTTTATAAATTTAGATCAAGTGCTGCTTGTTCGAAAATATTAACTAAAAGTAAAAGTGACAACCCTGGGTATCAACGCAAGAGTAGGCTAATAACTCGGCGGGCGGCCTTAGATAACCTACTGTATATTTATCTACTGTGTCACTGACCAACTTCTATAGTAGTTCGTGGCACTCGGTGGCGCACAGGGGCATAGACGACCAATTGTTTTGTAGAGATGGGGAAATAACTATCGACAAGAATTAGTAACAACTTTATAATTACGTATCGGCATCTACCTGAAGGTCGAAATTCATCTACTATCCTTTGTAATGAAGTAGATAACTAAGTTCATATTTTATTGACTCCAAAATGTTTTCGATATTCGTAACTTTCTGTATTTATAAATATTTCAATGGTGAAATCAACCTTTCACGGCACATCACTGGCCAACTTGATATGAAGTGATTGGCGTTCTGAGGAAAGTAACAAAATTCGGAGTTTCTGTTTTTGCCGATTTTAGGACAAACTAGGGCTTATTTTGTGTAGAAAAATAAAAAAACAGGGTAGTAGACAGTGCTATCTTAAATAATAAAATGAAACAAAGCTTTTAATCACAGTAAATTTATTTTAATAAGATAGTTAAAATGAACAACTTCTATAGAAGTTGTGGCGCTGGTGGCACGAAAATCCCGAACTTCTATAGAAGTGCTTGGCGGTGAAAAGGTTAAAAGAAAAAAAAACCGGCCAAGTGCGAGTCGGACTCGCCCATGGAGGGTTCCGTAGCAGCATGTAACATAATATAAAAGTTCTTGTAGTTCTTTGTAACTTTGATCGATGTTTTAATAATAGTGTATTTTTTTAGATTTATGACGTATTAAAAAAAAACTACTTACTAGATCTCGTTCAAACCAATTTTCGTTGGTAGTTTGCATGGTAATGTACATCATATATTTTTTTTTATTTTTATCATTCTCTTATTTTAGAAGTTACAGGGGGGGGGACACATTTTACCACTTTGGAAGTGTCTCTCGCGTAAACTATTTAATTTAGAAAAAAATGATATTATAAACCTCAATATCATTTTTGAAGACCTATCCATAGATACTCCACTCGTATGGGATAGGTGAAAAAAAAATTTTTGAGTTTCAGTTCTAAGTATGGGGACCCCCAACATTTATTGCTTTTTTTTCTATTTTTGTGTGAAAATCTTAATACGGTTTACAGAATACATCTACTTACTAAGTTTCAACCGTATAGCTCTTATAGTTTCGGGAAAAAGTGGCTGTGACATACGGACGGACAGACAGACAGACAGACAGACAGACAGACAGACATGACGAATCTATAAGGGTTCCGTTTTTTGCCATTTGGCTACGGAACCCTAAAAATACTGATAATATATTATATTTAACACTATTATATTTTTTACTGTTTTGTTTTTATATATAAAATTCAAATTATTCCTTTCAACTTTAATAAAGTGAAAAAAAAGTACATACAGTGCGTTTCACTTAAGAGGTTTATTTGCCGTAATGTTAGCTCCCTTGTCTGTCTACAGAAAAAAGAAAGGAAAAATGAAAAGAGTTGCCTACTCTACCAAAATTTTTACACGAAATGTGAAACTAAATCGATTTTAACGGAAGTCGCACCACTTTATGGAGAATAAATAAGGGGAATGGGATTTTATAAAAAAAAAGCAAGTCTAAAAGGAATTTGTTGGATGGAAAGGTACGATATTACGGCGTGGCGTTTTCAGTATTTGAAAGAATTGCAGGACAATCGAAATGGAGCCCAACGTTGTATGCTTTATTCAAAAATAATTTTTAGTTTCCAAAAAAAAAAAAAAAATATAAGGCTATTGTTAAATGTTGTAACATATCAGTATTTCTCTAATATGAAGTAATTTAATTGCTAAAAATATAGCAACACTGTTTTGCCGTATTGCCAACATTACGTCAAAGGAACCTCTTAAGTGAAACGCACTGTACCAGTACACAGTATAGAACGCGAGCAAGATAACTTGGCGCGTAACTGGGGGCGTGCTTAATGTTTATTTATTTATTTATTTATTTATTTATTTAACACTTTATGCACATGGGTACAGAGGCGGACTTAATGCCTTAGGCATTCTCTTCCAGTCAACCTTTGGGTGATGCGGAGAAAAAGTAGTGGTAGGTGCAATAAAAGAGTGAGAAAAAGGCAAATACAAGAATTTAAATACTAATAGACCATAGAATATATATACTAATAAACCATAGAATAAATATATACAACTATACAATATATACTCAAATTAATACACTACATAAATGCACTAAAATAGTCAAATAATTGGTCCAAATCGACAATAGAAAAACATTAACGCTGTGATGAAACTACTGCCAACTTTTTACGAATCAACTCGCGAACTTTGATTTTGAATGTAAATCTGCTTGTTATTAATACCTCTGGCATTACAGTAACGCTTGCGATTTTGTATTGTCTCTTATAGGAACTTTGTTTATTTATGTGCAGTGGTATGATGCATTATTCATTACTACTAGGGAATGCAAAAACCGCCAAAATTACAAACCGATTTTTATTTTCGGTTTTCCTAAAAAAAAAACCGGTTAACCGGGTAACCGGTTTTAAAATTAGTTTTTTTGAAAAGTGAAAATTTTAATTTTTTTTTGCTTGTAAAATTCTAAATAAATATTTTTAAACTTATCTTGGAACTTATCTATTGAAAAATATAAGGTGACTGGTAATTAGTGTACGATACTTAAACACGTGATTGTGTTCATGATAACCAACAACTTTTACTATAGGAACCAACCTGAAATCGTGAAAAAAAAATCAGCTGTTCAGTACATTTATGTTTGCCTAATGTACTGAAGAGCTGATATTTTTTTCGCAATTTCGGCTTTGCTCCCATAATTAAAATTGTTTGTTATCATGAGCACAATCACGTGTTTAAGTGTCGTACACAAATTGCCAGTCACCCTATTGTATACCTAATATGAATCCTGTTAAAAATAAAAAAATCTCATCTTCATAAAAACGAATGTCTCAGAATGATGTCATACATAGATAATCTAAGCTAGAAGTTAATATATACTTCTTATATAATTCTGATTTACTCAGATAGCCAGGCAGCTCTTAACGCCCTGAACTCGAATACTTTAATTCGAAACTGGTAAAAGACTGCGTTAACAAACTGAATGACCTGGGGCAAAGGAATAAAGTTATTCTGAGATGGGTACCAGGTCATTCTGGAATCAATGGCAACGAAAAAGCCGATGCACTTGCAAGGACTGGGGCTCAAGGTCATCAGATAGGACCAGACCCCTTCTGTGGTATCTCAAAGAACCAGGCCATGCAGACCCTTAAGGGCAACCTATTCGGCGATTCAAAATTGCACTGGTTGGTACAACCAGGACTGCTACACGCCAAATCTACTACTCACTACTCACAAAAACGAACTGCCGAGCTTCTTGAGCTTAGCAGCAAACTAAACAGGCACCAATTTCAGATGAAACTGAGTGACACTGATGTTTGCCGATACTGTAATCAGGAGAGGGAGACTCCTAAGCACCTTTTGTGTGAATGCGGGACCTTTATCCACAAACGCAGTGTCCGGCCGACACATTAATCGCCCGGAGGAGATTAATTAAGATTTTTTAAGGATTTTGAATTATTGTTACATGCAGCCCATGCTCTCTAATATAGATCTCAATTTGTAGTTCACGGGTTGAGGTTTGGGCTAGCCAAAGGTCAATCATCAGCCTTAATGAAACCCGAAACACTCGCTGCAAGACAAGCCTGGGTAGTGCGTGCCTTGTGACCGGAAGCTGAGTCTTGGTGAAACACCCCAGTATGTTATCAAAAAGAGAGAGGCTTTAAGGGGCTTTGCTATGACGTTTAGGATAGTATCTTGATACTCTTTAGCTAAAATTAGAGTAGCCCATTTTCACTAAAATGAACCTTGGTCATTCCGTGATACCCTCACCAAACCATTACTGATGCCGCATGATGATCATTCAGGACTCTGATAACCTATTGAAAGTGTTCTTTGGAGTTAGTAGCTTACATCCGATAATTTTGCTTGTTGCAATATTCCTTGATTGTGAAAATTTTCTCATCGGTAGCAAGAATATTCTTGAGTTTTTCATCAGTGTAACGAACAAGCAAAGATTTTGATCTTTTCACTCTCTCTTCTATAAAAGCGACTCGTTTAAGCTGATGATGTTATGATGATTAACAACGGTGGGTATTCTATCTGCGAATAAGAATTTTGGTGTCCTTACGAGATTTTAATTCTGGCCTTGACAGCATTCACTGCCTGTTCTCACAACACGCAGCCGGCCTGGATTTTTAATGATCGTGAATAGAAGAACTGTACAATTGGTGTAGCTATCACTATGGTACATAGATATATAGATAGATAGATAAATCATTTCATAAATATTTATAAACAAACCTACAACTGATATCAAGCCTCAACGGCGTTTTAGATTAGGCACTATTTATTCTTTCAAGGATGAAGTTTGCAGAATTCATATCGTCATGATAGTCACTTCATTAAGATTTAAGCCTTTTAACAAGCTTTATTGACTTGCTAGGTACCGCTCGGGTACGAATATTTAGGGAAAATTTATTGTGATGGTCACCCGAAAAATTATTTGACAAATGGGTCTAATTTTGGAAAATGGTACCGTAGGCCCAATGTTTTCTTATTTCTCCTCACAAACACGTTTGACTTTCAAGATAATATCCCTGCTAGCACTTTTAATCACTTTTGGTATAATAATGACGACTACTTAGAAACGATAAAAACCGGCCAAGGGCGAGTCGGACTCGCCCATGAAGGGTTCCGTAGCAGCAAGTAACATAATATAAAAGTTCTTGTAGTTCGTTGTAACTTTGATCGATGTTTAATAATAGTGTATTTTTTTAGATTTATGACGTATTAAAAAAAATCTACTCACTAGATTTCGTTCAAAACAATTTTCGTTGGTAGTTTGTATAGTAATGTACATCATATATTTTTTTTAGTTTTATCACTCTCTTATTTTAGAAGTTAGAGGGGGGGGACAGACATTTTACCACTTTGGAAGTGTCTCTCGCGCAAAATATTCAGTTTAGAAAAAAGTGATATTAGAAACCTCAATATCATTTTTGAAGACCTATCCATAGATATCCCACACGTATGGATTTGATACATCTACTTACAAAGTTTCAACAGTATAGCTCTTATAGTTTCGGAAAAAAGTGGCTGTGACATACGGACGGACAGACAGACAGACAGACAAGACGAATCTATAAGGGTTCCGTTTTTTGCCATTTGGCTACGGAACCCTAAAAACACAGAACACAACACATTCTCCTGACACATGACATAAACGTCAAACGATTAGTTTCCAATATCGGCCACGCGCCAACTTATCTTGCGCTAGCTCTAGTACTTCTACCTCCATGGTACCAAATTTGTCATACAACTTTTTTTTAATTTGTTAAAAACTCAGACTCAGAACCTCCTTGGTGTACTTGTTTGCACTTAGCAAAGATTTTATACACTTCTGGACACATCTATTGGCCCACCTTGTATTTTCAGTTTCGTTTGGTCCTAGCTAAAATTTTATATTAGGTCGAGCAAAAAGTTTTTATGCAGTTTTGAACCTGGCACATTCACAATTTCATTCAATAGTCTTTTTTTGAATTTCGAACACAGAATTTAAAGAAACAAAAGACAATTTGGAGCCTGTTTGTTGATATCAAACAATCGAATACTAAGAAAACTTGGTTTTATTGGTTTACTTGGATTTAATTCTTGAAAAAGTGATTGATATCTTTGCTTTGATTATATACTTGTCTAGATAGAGCAATGCAAACAAACGAATGCACTAAAACTGTCTCCGATTGCGAGATATGTGTGAGTACCGCTTGCGTACTTATTGTCGTCAAACTGTCAAAGTGTGCGTGTTTAGGGATGCCTGCTCCAAATGGTTAACTTTCCTTTTATCCGTTATTTATTATGAAGAAAGTTTAACAAAATAGGTTGAATGAAATAATATTTTGTAAATTAAAGAAAGAAAAAAATACATTTATTTAACACAGACTTTAAGACACACAATTCTCTGGTTACATGTACTTATATGTATGTACATAAAACAAACAAATTAAAAGTATAAAGTCCGATGTAAGACAAGACAAGACAAAAAATAGAGTGAAAAAAATAACAGTCTTTTATTTTTTTTTTTGATAGGTTCGCGTTTGACCACCATCTCACCTGATGGTATGGATGACGAAATAGGCGTGTTCAAGATCGGAGACAATCAGTAATTTTAGTTCTTTAGCCGTCTTAAACCTTTTTTAAACCGTTTTTTGTAAAATATAAATCATCATCAGAAAAATGTTCGGAACACACGACTGAAGTCCTGTGGGATTTCCACTGGTCTTAATTTCGAGTCCGCAGTATAATGTCTCTCCAGCAATTTGCTAGTATGGGATCCGTAGGAAATCTGAAACCCAAAATATTAGAAAGAACTAACAAAAATACTATTTAGAGCATGACGTCAGGGGTTTTATTTATTTTTTAGGTATAGATAAGTTATCATTTATTGATTTAATAAATAATGTTTAAATTGATTTATTGATAAAATAATGTTCTCCTGATCGAAAGATGACGTACTAATATTTGTATTATGTCTCCCATAGTTTCGCCAAATCTCCCTAGTTAAAAAACTGACAACACTGGCTAATCAGAATAACTTACAAAAAAACGAATGAAAAATCGTCTTTCTTAATATATTAGTGGGTAAATAACAAAACTTACCGATGAAAAGTGATCTTGGTATTATTATACGGTTTTCCCACATAATTGCGGTTCAGTCTGATAGCACAAATCGGCATAAGTAATTACTTTTCGTGAGTACGTTATCCTTTGGTGTTTCAAATGACACTGACGTAAGGGAGAAGCGAGTCTACCAATTTTAGTAGACTTTATTTGGGCCGTTCAATAGGTGTCAATGTGGCATCTAGACAAGTATATAATCAAAGTATCTTTGGTTTTGCAACAAACATTACTTATTCTTAACATTAAGGTGAGGTTCTATCAATAATCTATGGATACTTCACCCGAAGTCGCCGCCCAAGCTGTGGCACTTATTCAGGCCGGACACAGCCAAAGAAACGTGAGTGCTCAACTTAATTTAAGTCGATCTGCGGTCCGAAATGTTTATCGGAGGTACCTAGAGACTGGCGGCTTTGTTCGTCGCCAAGGAAGGCCACGATCTCGGGTCACAACTGAAAGGCAGGATCGATTCATCGTGACGGCCAGCTTGAGAAATTGTCACCTTACCTCCATTGAGATACAAAACCAACTTCGCGACTTCCACGGAGTATCTGTGAGCGCTCGAACTGTTCGGAGAAGGTTAAAAGAACGCGATATGGTACCACACAAGCCAGCTAATGGGCCCAAACTAACGCGAGCCCACCGAACAGCGCGCCTTCATTTCGCACGCAGTCATTTAAATTGGACACAGCAATATTGGAGCCGTGTACTCTTTTCTGATGAGTCTAAAATTGTGTTACATGGCAATGATGGAAGGAAGAAGGTCTACCGACGTAAGGGAAAGCGTTTCGCACAATGCTGCTTTGAAGAGAGGGTTGCTTATGGCGGTGGCTCATGGACTGTCTGGGGCGGTATATCCGCGAGCGGCAAAACTCAACTTGAGGTTGTTACAGGACCACGGCTGCCAACATTAAATGCTGAAAGGTACATTCGTGAGTGCTTAGAACCTCACGTGATACCATACGCGGACTATGTGGGCCCAAATTTCTTTTTTATGCATGATAATGCAAGAGCCCATGCGGCCGGCATCGTCAGGGAATATCTTCGGGATGTGAACATCACAGTTATAGACTGGCCAGCCAGAAGCCCAGACATGAACCCCATTGAGCACATGTGGGACGAGCTAAAAAGACGTGTTAGGGCTCGTCAGCCAGTTGCCCAGACGATGCAGGAGTTGAAAACTGCCATAGAAGAGGAATGGGAGATGATCCCTCAAAATTTCATAGAGCGGTTGATAAACTCTATGCCTAATCGTATGAGAGCTGTGGTAGATGCCCATGGAGGCAACACGCGTTATTAAATTAAACCTTTATTTGATAAAACATGTTTTTTATTCAAAAATCAATTGCCTTTAACAAGGCGCATATCCGACTTGTTAGGTGTAGCTCCATGTCGTATGGTATTCTGAATTCAAATTTAAAACAATACGATCGAAAAAGATGGTAAAATGTATCAGGTTTAAAACTGCATCAACAGTTTTTGTTCAATCTAGCAATCATATTTCGGTAGGGGCCATCGAAACCTAAACTCTAAGGTGGGCCAATAGATGTGTCCAGAAGTGTATATCCTAGTACTAGATTGACTACGACAACCTCAAAAGCGTCCCCGAAAAGGAAAGTTACATAGTGTCCTGTCATCTCGTTCTACTAGTGTGTCCATACACTAGCTACATACCACGGGACCATTTTGCTCTAAAGTAGTAAAAGATATTTTTGGTACATTAAATAGATATGCAAGTTCAAAAACAATTAATTAATATGTATCAACTGATCTCAATATGCTTACCAAAAGGGAACTGTGAGTTTTCTCTGTAATGATTAGGAAATAGCTGATGTCTGTATATACCTTATATTAGTGTCATATCGTTGCATCGATTAATATAAAGTATATTGTGGTGGTGATCAAATAAAAGTAATTTTTCTTGCAAGTTGTCATTGTTGAAATATTTCCAGTCTACCGCCTATTCTGCTAACTTCGTGTCGTCACTACGCTGCCACCGGATCATTAATTTCGAGCAAGATATTAATATCTTGTTAGCTCTGAGCACTTACGCCTGGTATACGTAGACGAGGTGTTGCAAGTTCGAGTCCGCCAATTCACTGTCCGTCTTTTTGGATTTATAGTACTGTTTGGGTGACTGATTGCGTATTTCAAGATGTCTAACTGCAGCACTTGTCGATTACCAATTAAACAAAATGAAAAAATAACATGTTTTAACTGTGATAATTTGTATCATCACCTGTGTGTTAAACTGAGTGTTAGTGCGTTTAAGACTCAGTAAAACTGCACGTTCTAATTGGAATTGTCCGAGCTGTATATCCGAACATGAGTCAAATAAGTCAACGTCTGAGGTAATTGGCGATAGCTCTGAAGGCGAAGAAGACAAGATTAGTGACATTCGACTTATCATACGAGAAGAAATTCGGAATACATTGCGTATTGAAGTGAAGAATATGATTAGTGAGCTTAGATTTGAAATGGACGAGTTAAAGAAACAGATTGATGGATTGAAACTTTCTGGATCCTTTGACATCTCTCAAATTAACGACTTGAAAACTGAACTCAGCGGTGTGCAACGTGAGAACATTGAACTTCGTTCTCAGAACTCTGATATGCAAAAATCTATAGCTCAGCTAAAGACGCAATTAAACTCCCTTGATCAAAATATGCGCGAGGCGAATCTGGAAATTCACGGCTTGCTCGAAAACAAAATTGAAGTGTTACCGACTGTTGTATCACAATTGGCTAATGTTCTGTCATACACCCTAAAGGACTGTGATATTATGAAGTGTGTTAGAGTAGCGAGTATGAATAATAATAAGTCTCGCCCGCGTTCTGTAATAGTTAAGCTGCGTAGTCCTAGATGTCGCGACGAATTTTATTCTGCAATCACTAGATACAATAAATCTCACTCTGAGGATAAATTAAACACAAGTCTTTTGGGTTATGGTGGTAGTAAGGAGCCAATTTATGTTTCAGCGCACCTTTCTCCAACATATAAATCTTTGCATGCTGCTGCTCGTCTTAGGGCTAAGGAAAAATCCTATAAGTTTGTCTGGGTTCAATATGGTAAAATTTTTGTATGTAAAAAGGAAAATTCGGGTACTATTCTGATTAAGGATGAACAGAGTCTAGATAAAATTGTATAATAAATTAATTTAATTCTCTATTACTTTAGGTCTTACTTGTCATGATTACTGTTTATTTAGTCTAATGGATAATATTTCCATTTTTCATCAGAATGTTAGAGGTATGAAAACGAAGTCACACGAAATTCTAATGTCAATTTTAAATTCTGACTATGACATCATATGTCCGACAGAAACGTGGTTAGATGACTCGTTCTTATCCTCTGAATACTTTGATCAAAGATATACTGTTGTACGCCGTGACCGTAGTGAACAGTTCAAAGATTTATATTCTAAAAGTTATGGTGGTGGGTTATTGGTAGCTGTTAGTAATAAATATAATTTTGTAAATAAAACTGAGTGGCAAACCTCTGTTGATGATATGTGGTTATGTATTAGTGCTGGACGTCTTATATACCTTGCCATACCTTCATCCAATTCTTGGCCAGGGCTGAAGAAATTTGTTTGCGTTATACGGATTGCAATACTTTGATTACAACAAGACAAAACAATTTTGTCTTTGATTAGAGAGTATGAAATATCGATAGATTTATCGATAATTTAAACAAAAAAATATATATAGCCTGAAAAAGTTTGCTTTTGTATCCAGGAGAATGGTTGATCAATATTTTAGAAAATTCAGTTTAATTTTTTTTTATAAAAAAATTGAAACAAGTTAATTTTGGTAGGTATAATATTTATCAACTTTTTATATCATATCAAATTACAAAATAGTAAAAAGGTTTAAAAGTGAACTCTGTTACATTTTCTTTCATGTTTATAAGAATTTGGTCTCACTAAACTCCAAATGTAGTCTCAGATCATATTTTCGTTGTATTGGCTCTGATAACGGCTTTCAAAGTCCATGATGTCTAGATGAAAACGTTCTCCTTGTTCTTTTGAATACGCCCCCATGTTGTTTTTAAAGGTATTTAAATGACCATGTAGCATATGTACCCTTAAAGACATTCTGCAGCCCATAGTTTTAAAATCTTCTAACATGTTTTCAACTAGCTCTCGGTAATAGTCTGTGAGAATACAAATTCTTCGTCTTGAATATTTTTATTTGAACTCTGAGATAAGATTGAATGAGACAATTTTGTAGGAGGATCAGGTGCTGGAAGTTGTGGGTTATGAGAGATTGGAGCCAAAGACTAAGCAAGATCAGGATATTCAATGGGTTTTGCATTTTTCAGCAGGTTTAACTACGCAAAAATAACAGTCACCGACGTGGTCTTTTGGCTGTCGCCAAATTCTTGGTACTGCGAATTTCATACTCCGTTTTTCATCTCGATACCAACCTAAATTAAATAAAGATAACAATAAAAGTTGTTTATATAAAAGAAATGTTTTTTTTACTAAACATGCCTTCTAAACATCATTTGCAATTACTGCAAGCAACATGTGGAGCCCACGGTATATCTAAATTACGAACAGGGCATTTGAAATAAGCTTCGTAGGTTTCACAAAGTTTTCACACGTATTTAAATAAAATGTTATCTCTCTTACTTTAAATAAATGTACCACATATATAACTCGATGCATCAGCTTCATATTAACACTATATAGATATCATTTTAACCTTTTTGAGTCTTCTAAAAAACAGTTAATTCTTGTTTATCACTTAGTAACATCAGTAGATGCTGTGTGACAGTTACGCCATCTTAATTTTTTCGCGGTATTTTTAAAAACATCATGATGGCTATTGAATACTTTTTTTCAATATACTAACTCAAGAAAATTTATTTATTGTCATAATCACCACAAAAGCAAATTTTTAAGGAATATTGGTGTTTTTTCTTTATAATAGAGTATAGTGAATAGAAAAATCACAAAGTAAACTTTAGGACAAAGACAATTTTTTTTTATGTAGAGTTGTGTATTGGTGATTTTAATCTTCCTGGTGTGAATTGGCTTAGACCTAATGATCATTTTCTGGGTATTAGTGACCCTAAGTATTTAGCGTTAAGAGACTTTCTAAATATCACCGGGTTTGTTCAAATGAATAATATTTGCAATGAGAATGATAAGATCTTTGACCTCGTCTTAGTGGATGAGAACTCCAGTCTTTCTGTTTCTTGTGCGCCCCCCATCAGTAAACCGGATGTGCATCAGCCACTGCTAGAATTGGTCCTTACTAAAACTTCAACTTTTAATTTAAATTATAATATTTTAAAGTTTAAATATATATTTAATAAAACAGACTATGAGGCTTGTGTTCGTGACCTGCGTAAGGTAAAATGGAAGGATTATTGTCATTTATGTTGTGATGATTATGTTTTGACATTTTATAACATACTATGGGAGAGTATAGATAGATACACGCCAAAGGGTAAACCTAAAAATAATTGCTATCTAGTTTGATTCTCAGCTTCTTTGATTAAACTTCTTAAAGAAAAGCACAAATACAGGACTCGTTTCAGACGGTATAAAAACCCTCGGGACTACGATACTTTTGTTTCCCTGCACGGACGCGTGCTGAAAAAGCTATGGATGACTGTTTTAAAGATTACATAGAAAGAATTGAGAGTGAATTAAGAACAAATGTCAAAGTTTTTTGGCGTTATACCAAGTCAAAAAAAACTTTCAGAGGTGTTCCTAACCAGGTCTCGTGGGGCGATCGTGTTGCTGAGGGTGGTAGTGGTGTGGCTGATCTATTTGCAGACTACTTTGCGTCTGTGTATAGTGTTGTTCAGCAGCTTAGTAACTTGTCTCCGGGTTGCTCTTTATCTAATTACAGTATGTATTCCATTGTTATTACTGAAAGTGACGTTACAGACTGTATCAAAAAGTTAGATCTTAATAAGGGAGCTGGTCCAGATGGACTTCCTCCTATTTTTATTCGGCTCTGCATAGATGCTCTTATTTTGCCACATCAGATAATATACAATAAATCTCTTGAGGGTAAATTTCCCGATTTATAGAAAATATCACATGTTATTCCCGTACATAAATCTGGTAGTCTGAATGACGTAACTAACCATAGACCAATATCTATTATATCTCAATTGGCTAAGATGTTCGAGGGTCTTATATATAACGTAGTTTATTCTCACCTCCGCCATATAATTAGTCCGAAGCAACATGGTTTTGTGTCTAACCGTTCTACTATGTCTAACTTACTGATTTACACTGCTTTCATTGGTAACACTTTTGAAGCTAGAGGCCAGGTTGATGCTGTATATACAGATTTTGCAAAAGCCTTTGATCGTGTTGATCACTCAATTCTTTCTATGAAATTGAATAGCGCTGGTATTCATGGCTCTCTGTTAAGATGGTTTGAGAGTTACCTAATAAATCGGTCTCAAATAGTTGCCCTGGCGGGTTATGAATCTGCGCCTTTTTCTCCTGGTTCTGGTGTTCCACAAGGCTCTAAGTTAGGTCCATTGCTTTTTTTAGTATTTTTGAATGATCTTTTAGATTTAATAGATTGCAATTGTTTAGCCTATGCTGATGATTTAAAAATTTACTGTAGGATATCTGATCTGAGTGATTGCATTAAGCTTCAAAGTGATCTTGACACCCTTCAACAATGGTGTTTTAACAACAAAATGACACTAAATGTTAAGAAATGCTAAACTATAACATTCACGAACAAAGTGAATTACATCAAATTTGATTACTACATAGATGGATCAGTTCTGTGCAGAGTATCTGTCATCCGTGATCTGGGAGTACTCTTTGATACTTCCTTATCCTTTCGTGATCATGTATATGCTATAGTTGCTAAGGCTAAGAGAATGCTCGGCTTTATAATTCGCATGTCAAAGCCTTTCCGTAATCATAGTAGCATTATTCTTCTCTATAACGCCCTGGTAAGGAGCTCCTTGGAGTATTGTTCTTCTATTTGGTCTCCCTATTACTCTACCTATACTAATAATGTGGAATCTGTTCAGGCCCGTTTTGTTAGGTACCTATGTATGAAGAATGGGATCCGAAAAGCTATACCCGATTACTACGATAGGTTAAGGCACTATAAGATGGTTAGCTTAAAAGAAAGGCGGATCCATTCTGACTTACTTATACTGCACAAAATTATAAATGGTTCCATTGATGCGGAGTTGATTAATTATTTTAACTTTAGGGCTAGCCAACGCAGCAAGCGACATCATCGTATTTTTCAATTGCCTACATCCACTTTAAACATCACTTCTAATAGTCCTCTTACACGTATGGCAAGGCTTTACAATGAAAGGTCCAACTTGTTGGATTACCCTATCGATGTCTTCTCGATGAGTTTAGCTTCATACAGACGCCACTTGTATAAACAGTGTGAATAGTGTACGTTTTTTATCTTTTGGTGTGTTTTGTCTTTGTAGGGATCTGGATCTAGTTGTACTGGACACACTTTTTGTTTTTTTTGTCTCTGATTTCTCATTTTTTCAATGTCATGTATACCTGTTATTTGCGTGGTTACTAAAATGTCATTTTTTAGATGTAAGTTTTATTCGTACTGTAAGTGATTGTGCTGTTGGTATGCTTATTACTAATAAATGATTAAATAAAATGCTTGAATTACCACCTACTAGTTGATGTTGTCACGAAGTTCATCCATCCCAGACTCCCAGACGGCTAATCAGGAGAATAATATTTTTATTAAGAATTCGAAGATATAATTATTACATCGCACAAATCCGCAGAATCCACGTGTAGTGGTTTATGACCCATATCTTTTCCCAGAGAGGAGGTTTGAGTCCTAGTAGTGGGAACATTAATAGTCTAATTATGCTTAAGCCTATTTTTAAGCCAGTCCGCCCTGTATTTTGCTACCAATAACGATAGCGATATCCTCTTATGCGGCATGTGAAATGAAATATATTATACTGATAAAAAATACCTAATGTGTCTGTACGTAAGAAGATCCGGCACCTATTTAGTTTATTCTTTTTGTGTTCGTAATTGTCAGAATAAGGTTTGTCTGAAAGAAAAAACTAATTAATTATAATAAAACTGATGTTATTCTTTTATTTTTAGTTTATTGAAAATAGACTGATGCGTGACATCAAATGGTAAATTTTTTGTAACGTTAAATTGCACTTATTAACTAACAAATAAAAAACAAACAATACATTAAAAAACCAAACAAAACTGTTGCTTGAATATTTATTTTGTTGCCGAAGGTTCTCATTTCTTGGAAAACTATGACAAAACATAAAAAAATAATATACTACTAGTAGTTAACGGTTAAGCCACATATGTTCGTGTAGCATTAGCGGCATTTATTATGGACCTACCTAAGGACTAAACTTAAAGACAGTAGACTATAATTTAAAATGAATATAATTCTCGAATGTACAATAATATCGATGTTGGGAAGCGTTTGGAGTGCACGCGCGTCGTTTTCAGAAATCGGTAACGAAGTGGTCACAGATAACTACAGACTGAAGTGGTCCGAAGACACGTGTCCCGCATTCTACACCTCTTGCCGCCGCGCCACTCGCCGCTTTCAAGCGGCCGAAGGTGCCCGATCTACGGGGAAGATAAGATAAATTGTTACTTGCATCATTAAAAAAAAATATTATGCCTCCTCAGATATTTCTTAATTCATTAAACCCCAAGCGAACGCCGGCGTTCGCGCACCTATTGTCTTACTATTGTGTCTCTAATTACCCAAAGACATTCAATATATACTACCAATAGACAGGACATAGCGAACAAAAGTCCAAACCGATACTTGTTACTTGGTAGTAACAAGTCGCTCAGTCTAGTATGACACCCCTAAACGTCAAGTCGTGTTTGTATCCGCTTTAGGCACTAAAAGAAAATCATTTTCTGAGAAAATGTGCTGAGTTGCGCATTACGCTTTTGCAAATCTTGTTATGGTAAAATTATTGGACCTAACTTCGGTTTATTTTCGTAAATATTCTCGGTATTTACGCAGTAATTAATTAAAATTCAACAATTTCGACGAATAGTTCTAGAACATTTGCTGATTTTATGATAGCGCCATCTATTGCTGAAAAGTTTAACCTTACCTAGCACACACCAGTGGCGTAGCGTGGGTTTTTTCTGCTTGGGGTCGACCAGAAATACGCCGCCCTTTGTTGTTTATTATGTTTAAGAACACCAGTATTAAGAACGACTGCAGGTATCCCGTCGGGGCCACTAGCTTTATTCTTACGTACGTCTTTCTGATGGATACGAATATCCGACTAACTCGTCACGTACCCATCAGGAGAAACAGGGGGCGGTGCGTCACCGGAATTCAGACGCGAAGATTCCGCAATAAGAGAGGCAATTAAGTTTGCTTTCTCCTCAGTAGTGTGAGCCAGGGACCCGTTGGGTTTCAGCAGTGGCGGTGGTGAGGGACGGCAGAAGTTCGATTCACTCGAGTTTGCAGGGACCAAAACGCTTTACTACCAACGGGGTTTGTTCCCTATTCGGCCAATGTGGTCAAACTGAGACCTCCACAACACCTTAAGAGTCACGTCACTTGCCATGCGCATACGAGTGTTGGCCCAAGGTCGGTATGCGCGTGTTTAATCGCGTCAGCGTGAACACACTCAGTGCCAAGTCATGGTTGAGCTTGGTCCGACATTGTTACGTCAGAGAATGAACTTGGATTAATAAAAAGCAATATACCTGCTGCAGCATGCAGGGTAGACTTAACATCGACATCAAAATTTGCTTGGCACGTACGTAACATTGCGCTCGCAATTTCGAAAATTTAATTTTTTTTTTTAAATAAATAAATTGGTGCTTTCTGCCGCCTCCTTTCGTATGCCGCCTAGGGCTATGGCCCCCACCGCCCTCCACCCCCCAAGCTACGCTACTGGCACAAACTGAAGCTTCTACCACGAGCTCATAACGTGATCTATTTTACGACCTAAACCGAACTGTGAGATCCTTTTTCTTTCGTACTACTGACATTTTAACATATCATGGTAAAGCCCCTGGCCACCTACCGAGCAATAGTTAAATTTATACAAATTTTGACAAATTTAATTCGCGTGATTGCTATTCAAAGCTAGATGGCGTCACTGAGAGATAGGATGACAGTTTTTCTAAGACATTTCTCCTGATAGCCGCTCTATTGTATCTCTTTAAATCTCTTTGCTAATTACCACATAAAAGCTTTGCTTTTAATAATATAAAACTTGAACAGTAAACAACAAAATTTTATAAAATTGCATCACCCAGTCCGTCGTTTATGATGCCCCTTCTCTATGTGTTTTTACAGGTAATTAATATATTTTAATTCCCACATGAAATTCAAAACGATGTTTGTTGTCACTCTACATATATAATTTGTAAACAAAACAGAAAACTTACCTAAAAATGAAATTCCACAACCAGGATACCCATCACTAAAACAAAACTTTACACAACAACGTTTAACCATGTTGCACACTATAAACTTTACTAAATATTGTGTTAAAAACTTGTAACAAATAGAAATACAACTTTAACCCTATGTAAACATCGGCCATATTGTTTATTGATGTCAACCTGAGGGTTGCCCCCTTCATAATTTGAAAATTACTACGAATAGCTACTATATCTATATAAAATCATTATTAAATACCTACAAGAAGAATCTGTATAAAATTAAAAGAAGCATTATTTTGAAATAAAAACTTTTGTTGCAGTTGATTTTATATTGCACACCTATCAATATGCAAGAACATGGACTATTTAACGATAACATGAACAAGTTAAGAACTACCATCTATTTTTAATTTTTTTCTGATCGGAGGTGAGAAAGGGACACAGGGGATTTATCTCACTGTCTTGCTCGGAACCATTTTTCCCTTTGTGTGTCAACACACGTGAACTTTATGCTGATGAGAATAAAGAACACTTTAGAGAGTCTAATATTCCTTCGTAGTCAATCTAGTCTAGTAGGATATATAAAATATTTGGAATTTAGTCATTTCCTCGCTGAGGTGGGATGAAAAGTTAGGCATAGCGCGCTCTGTTGACTTTTGTCACGGTGACTTTAGTGTTTGTCACTGTCGCGTCTACTTTCCAAAGAGGAGTGACCAGATAGAATAACAAATTGTAACAGCCAAAAAAAACGTAAAATACTAAAATCCGACTACGAAAAACAAAAACGAGACTAAAAAAGTATGAAACAAGATTTTCAGGATGCTATGTATGTCACACGTTATTAGTGTTTCGGTAGGTACCTATAACGTGTGACTGCGGCTTTTCTTTTTGTTCTGCTCTTATTTTTCCAGTTACCTTGTTTATTTCAGCGTCTGAACATCTTGTTTCATACTTTGACATGTCGAAGAAGCGTACGTGAAACACTACACGCCGTCGTCGACACGGGCTCGGTTCGGAGGTACACTAATTTATAAAGCCACAGCCACATCTACAGAATTACTCGTATCTAGGCAGACTCTGTAGATTAGAACAAGTCGCGATAAGATATCCGCTTGTCGCGTAATCTTCGAGACGATGCCGACTGCGCGGCATGTTGAAGGCCACCGCGGCTTGCCAGCAATCACTCGCGCTTGATTACAGGTTGATTGGTGATTCGGTACATTCCATGATGTGGCTTGTCGTAGAGCTAATTTGCAACAATTTTGGCTATCGTAAATATGGATAAACCACTAGCTTTTGCCAGCGCTTTAACCCGCGTGATAGTAAACTTTGGACCCACGTTTCATCCCCTTTAGAAGGTGAATTTTGGAAAATCATTTCATATTCTTTGTAAAAGGAGCCACTATGTAAAATTTTAGGTCCAAGGGTTTAATCTGGACGTTTATGAATCAGTGAGTGAGTCAGGGATATGTCTTTAGGTGTATACAGATTGTAAGTTTATATTTTAAACTATCCAACTCACGACCTAAAATTAATACTGGCACTTCTGATAGTTCATGAACGAATAGATAAAAATAAAACGGGAGCTTACATTCTGGTATAGACGTCTCTTCAATACACAGAACTTGCTAGATGCAACCGGACAAGTTGCTAAAGGCGGTGACTGAACTTAGCTAGGGAAAGTTCAAAACCCATATTAAGCGTGTCCTAACAAAAAAAACCGGCCAAGTTCGAGTCGGACTCGCCCATGGAGGGTTCCGTAGCAGCAAGTAACGTAATATAAAAGTTCTTGTAGTTCGTTGTAACTTTGATCGATGTTTTAATAATAGTGTATTTTTTTAGATTTATGACGTATTAAAAAAAACTACTAATTAGATCTCGTTCAAAACAATTTTCGTTGGTAGTACATCATATATGTTTTCTAGTTTTATCATTCTCTTATTTTAGAAGTTAGAGATGATATTCCGCCTAAAAGAAAAAGATCTACTTAGTTACTGTCACGTAAGGCGAGAGTTCATCTCGAAAAGTGAACCAACAATATTATACAAATGTGAATCTTTCTATTCATATGTAAATAGTTTTCTGTTTTTATCTAGGTTATTACTGACATCCTGTGCCTCGGCCTCGGAAGAACGTAAAGCTGTTGGTCCTGGTTTTCATTGATAGATAGATATTTGACAGTTGTGACAAGTTCAGGTACACAGTTGCCAGGTCCTGACCTAGTCGACGATGTCTGTTAATGTTAAGACAATTTATTTGCAAAGACCTTAGATTAAATCAAAACAGCGGAAGATAGGTGACTCGCCTCTAGCGCGTGGAGCAAGCCCTCGTGGTTTAATTTCACTTAGTCACATATTTGGGCGTGTAAGCAAAAAATTTTTTATATGTTTTAATTATGATAAAGGTTATCAAAATGCCTTCGTATGCTTTTGTGCGTTGTACAAATCATACAATAACAAAAAACAAATAACATGGAATCACATTTCACTCGTGCATGTAGTTGTGCACAGAGTCCAGGCTTTCTGATTGCAATGGTACCGCATAACGTATCTTTCCTTATAATATAATTATCAATGAGAAAGACACGCCATGATTGGTACTGTTACAGATGTTTCCGAAAAACAGGGACACCTATTTTAAAGTATCAGTTCTCATTACTGTATTTATTTACACTGTAGCTTATAAAGTGTAAAGGATACAATAGAGTGCAATGTTATTATATCACAAGTTTTGTTAATCTCTAACGAGGGGGATAAAGCCGCGTGAGATTCGAAGGGCCAGTGTGAAGTTTTAATTCAATCTTACTTTTTAATAATTTAATTTTAGTTTCGCTTAAACAGGCGATGGGAAAAATGTGTGATTGTAGATAAATAAAATATCCACTTTGGAAGTGTCTCTCACGTAAACTATTCAATTTAGAAAAAAAATATATTAGAAACCTCAATATCATTTTTGAAGACCTATCCATAGATACCCCACACGTATGGGTTTGATGAAAAAAATTTTTTTGAGTTTCAGTTCTAAGTATGGGGACCCCCAAAATTTATTGTTTTTTTTTCTATTTTTGTATGAAAATCTTAAAGCGGTTCATAGAATACATCTACTTACTAAGTTTCAACAGTATAGCTCTTATAGTTTCGGAAAAAAGTGGCTGTGACATACGGACGGACAGACAGACAGACAGACAGACATGACGAATCTATAAGGGTTCCGTTTTTTGCCATTTGGCTACGGAACCCTAAAAAGCATATTATAAGGTTAATTAAAATTACAATATTATTCCCGGAGTCTACAGTGTTGTCAAATTCACACTATGAAAAAGAGGCTATTTAGAAAAAAATACAACTAGAGTCCGTCTAATGAAAGTGTGACCTGAGAAAAGGAGGTTACAACCAAAAATTTTGAATGTGGTATTATTGAAATAGTAGGAGAAAAAAGTTTTGATACTAGAGTATTTTTTGTATTTATGACAATTGTATAATAGTTGTTTATGAACTTAAATCCTAGTCAAAAACATGTGTGTAGACTTAATTATTTGGTGGGTGTATGGTAAAGGTCAATAACACGCAAAATGTTAGTTATTATTCCAAATTATTTAATTTTATCTGATCTCTCAAATGTTGCAATATAATATTCACATAATATTCCTTATTGACCATTTGGCCTTCTGGCAAGAATACCAAGTGCACAACACCGCGATAGTCAAATAAAATAATCAACGTGATTTCAACTTCATCACGTCTCGCCAACACTAATAATGTGTTTCAAGATTGTTGGGTTGGAATCGATTGGTTTTAGCATAGAGAAAATTCAGATCTTTTGGGATTAGTCAAGGGGAACATGTTTTATACTCCAGTGATTGTTTCAAATGATACGGATCCACTCGTGAGACACAAAAAGTTCAGCAGCTATCTCTCTTAAACTTGAACTAGGATTTCAGTCACTATTTCCTTCACTTTCGCGATTTTAACTTCAGTTGAAGACTTTGATGCACTACCAGACAGAGTGAGGCAAATCTTTCATTACATCTCAACTGCTTGAACGCATTCTACCACTCACTAGCATGTGTTTATGAATAAGTCGATTCACGAAAAGCCTTCTTTGTTCGATGTTTTTGTCCATTATGAGATTCGCTATAATGTCAGATTATCTAAAAATATAAGAAAAAAAAATATCATTATATCCTAAATATAATTATCTAATAATATTAGTCGACAAGGATCAAGATTATAACGTCATACTAACTTAAAATTCAGAAATCGTATATAAACATTGTTGGTTTTCATTGAAAACACCTTCTTTCTCTTCTTGTTTTTGTTTGAATTTATTAACCATAGTGTGTAGCAGTTTTTACACGTTACTGTTTATTGTTTTTCCCATAATTAAGCAATTATTCTTGAAAAATAAATATCCGTTTCCAAAAACTGACAATTGCAACCATAGACTTTGACGTGATTTTTTTCGGCAAAACAATGTTGCCAATTTAATTAAAAAAAAAATAACTCCAGGTTACGCTTTCAGTAGACGCACTCTATCAATAAATGAGACGTTAACAAAATAGATTACTAACGAATTTATGGTGGGTGAGGTCGGTCTAATACTTTAAAATTGCAAAATCAATGTACTTATTAGAAATAAAAAAAGTATATAATATCCTAACTAGCAAAATCGATACCTATTTTAAACAATCCTAAGACTACTGTTATTTTCACTTAACAGAACATTGGCGTAACAGCCATCAGTTCATATTTAATTTAAGTAATCACCAGGTTGGTAGTTCATTCAGCAGAACTAGTGCCTTACGTGGTGGCTGTTTGATTTTAGTTAGTAACCATCTTAAATTTAAGGAACGTAAGGATATTGTGAGTCTATCTGTTGAGCGGTCAATTATTATTGAAATAGCCTGTATTGATTTGGAGCAGTTTATTATATTGTGTACAAACCCCCTTCCGGATTGTATGACTGCTTTGAAAAGGTAATGGATGAAGTGTTACACAAGATTAGCAATTCAAACAAGTACATAATTACTTGTGATGATTTTAATGTTAATTTGTTAGAAAACACAAGTTTATGTAGTAAAATTTTAAGTCTATTTCAGTCATACAATCTTGTTACTTTATTTTTGGAGCCCATAAGAATAACTCCTACTAGTGCTACATGCATAGATAATATTTATACAGATGTTGTACCAAGTCACAAAGAAATTATAAATTTATTACATTCTGATCATTGTGGGCAATTAATTACTTTTCATAACCAAAACAACATAGTGGCTAAAAAAAATATCACTGTTAACCCTAAAACAGCAAGTCGTTTAGAAACTAATAAAAATAAACTCATTAATAATTTACCAGACTTGTCTATATTTGATGATCTCAATCACCAATATCAAGGTTTTTTTAACATGATGTAATCAATTTAATTCTACTTTTATACCTAAGACTATTTCGGTAAATAGTAATGTGTCGTTTAGTGAATGGGCTACCAGTGGCATTCATAAGAGTAGAACTCGGCTTTACGAATTGTAAGCTGAAAGGATTCTCGTTAATACTGCTGAACTTAGTTTATATGTGCGAATTTATTTAAAATTATTTAAAAAAGTTTGTTCAGAAGCAAAATTGCGTTATTTGAGTTATAAGATTAAAAAAACTTCTCGCAGGTGCGGCAGTCAAAATCGCTTTCTTTCACTCAGTACGGGAGACAGCTGTTAACATTTTTATTGGTATAACCGAGACACATATACAAGGTGCAGTTTTAAAACTGCACAATATTTCAGGAGGTTGTAATAAAACTCATAAATAATCATATAAAGAAACGATACCTGGTCAATAATCAGTAATACTTGTTATTTAATTTTTTAATTACACTAAACTAAATCGATTGATCGATGGCCGCGGGGGCGTGGCTAGGGTGTGGCGTGCGGGATGATGATTGGATGATACATTATTTATGAAACTATCGTTGCGAGTTAGTGTGTGTGAAAACGCCCTTTATTGTTCCGTGTTTGTGTTTGTGAAAAAAAGCGCGGTTATAAAAAAAAATAAAATTACCTACTTATTTTATTATTGATTCGGGTCGAGAATCACTAACATAATTACCTCCTGAAATATTTTGCAGCTTCAAAACGACACCTTGTATAAATTGATTCTCTCACGAAGCGTTGCGGCATTGAAACCAAATTTTGTGAGGCCAGAAAGGTGTCATACGCACTGCAACGAAGTTCAACTTTGCCTCTAAAAGACCTCATACGCACTGGCTAAAAGACCAAGAAAAAAAATGGCTTCGCTGCGAGCGTGTTAAAACGTTTGCATTTCAAAATTTATTTCACAGGAATTTTAGGGAGACGCCTACCTACATCACAATGCCCAAAATATTAGGTATGTATTCATGTTATAGCATAAACATGTTAGATAGATAGAGGCTGCGATTTCATTTGAAATCCCAATTATATTGTGATGGAAACGAACAAAAAGCTTTATAGTGCATGTTTGTAGATTTATTCGTGCAGTTAATTTAATTATTCGGTATCGGACTCCAATTAGTAACACCAGGGCGATGGTTGAGGATTCGCCTCCCGCTCGCAACTAATATTTTTACTGGCTACAGACACTTGATCCAGGTATGTGAGCAATATGTTTGTGAAAACATTTATGATACAGACCTACATCGAGGGTGCTTTGCCACACTACAAGAACTTTTGACGATTTATAAGTGCCTATGTAGGCCTATGTGAAAAAAAATATATTTTGATACTGGGATTATGCAATTGCCATTGCGAAGCATTTTTTTTTTTTAAATTGCAGTCAATACATATGCAACTGTAAACCAAATTAATAAAAACTGAGTTTATAAAAGTTAATAAAAGTCGAATTTTCACGTGACTAGAGGGCTGGGTTTTTCTTTTCCAATGAATCGGTATTGCTCTCCAACGTGGCAATACTTCGCGCGTACTGGGCACTTTACCCATCGACATGGATGTGGATGAATCTTTTTATGCCCAATATTTACATTGTATATTCGTTTGTACATATTATCTATTATTTTCAGTTAGTATATTATATAGGTACACCTATTGAGCTGCTATTTTGTTTATTTGTTTTTAAGTATATTATTTAATAGTTAAAAATATGATGTAAATAATATTACAAAATAAATTATTATAATTAACTATTAAAACAGATGGTCAATGGGGATGCAGCGTTGGAAGGCCTTTCACAAGGTTGACCTAAAACCTAGTGAGGAAATCGATGCGAGATACACAAGACTGATCATTATGGCGACACTTGGGGGAGGCTTATGTCCAACAGTGGACGTCTTTCGGCAGAAATGATGATGAACTATTAAAAAAAAACATGCTTTCTAAAATTTTCACTTTTTCATTTGTATACCACATAATTATAATATGTACGATTTTAGTATCTCCAAACTTATGTGACTCCTACTTACTTTTCGTTTCGAGCTTTGACGGTTTCGTGGCAGACCGCAAAGGAACTAGCGGGATAACTTAGATGTCTTCTTTAGGATCTGGTAAATGATAACCCCAGAAAAAAACCGGGTCAGTACGTTAGTACGTCTGTACGTAAGCAGTCAGACTCGCACTTCAGCAATACAAAAATTATGTGAATAGTAAAATTTCCGAATCGAGTCTCGAAGATTTTACCGATTCTTAAAAAACAATTTTTTATTTATGTAATGTTATAGTCACATAACAAAAGAAAAAAATCTTTCTTCAAGCTTTTTCCTATATTAAGTGCTACTAGTCAACGGGAAATATCTAGACTTTGATTTCCTAGCATGTGTCAAAATATGCGCCATAAAGGAGCTTAAACGGCCTTATCTATAGATTGCATAACTTATAAGTTTGAATTTTTTTACTGCTGCATGAGATAACTGGACATTTTTGGCGTTTTGACAGACGGACAGATGGACAAACGGATAACAAAGTGATATATATAAGGATTCTAGTTTTACCGGCATAAGTAGGTAGGTACGACAAAACACTAAACAAACACTAAAAACCAAAAAAGATATGATTAAAACACATACAATTAACCTACACTAATATTATAAGGAGGAGTTTGTTTTTTTTTGTGTTTGTATTTTTTTATTAGTAATCTCTGAGGTCAGGTAAGGCACAAAAAATAGATAGGTAGGTAAAATCTTTCAGGAGGTAATCTCTGAAAGTATTGGTCCGATTACTAAAATTTTTCCATCCTTTGTTCCTGAGTGACATAGGCTATATAAGTACGTAAGCGAAACTAAGAGCAAAAGCTAGTAAAAATTGAGAGGTGTCAAGGGACACCCGGATGGAACGAAGTTCATATATATATATATATAAGAGAGAGAGAGACAGACAGAGAAACATGCGCACGCCGCACGTCTTACAATAGCTTACTATACCAAAAAGTGTCATCACAACTTTTCGTGAGAATTTTTTCCGTCTAGCCCCCTTTCACAACGCGCGATAAGGAACTTCGAGAAAAAATGGAGAGAATTACATTTTGACAGCACTATCGGCTTCAGCAACCTCGAAAACCATGAAAAAGACACCCATATCGAAAACGTTGATAATTTATTGCAGCCGCCATCTTGGATTTACATTTTGACAGTAATATCGGTTTCAACACCCTCGAAAACCATGAAAACGACACCCATGACGAAAAATTTGATAATTTCTTGCAGCCGCCATCTTGGATTTATTTTTTGACAGTACCATCGGTTTCAACACCCTCGAATACCATGAAAACGACACCCATGACGGAAAATTTGATAATTTCTTGCAGCCGCCATCTTGGATTTATATTTTGACAGTACCATCAGTTTCAACACCCTCGAAAACCATGAAAACGACACCCATGACGAAAAAGTTGATAATTTTTAGCAGCCGCCATCTTGGATTTACATTTTGACAGTGCTATCGGTTTCAACACCCTCGAAAACCATGAAAATGACACCCATGACGAAAACTTTGATAATTTCTTGTAGCCGCCATCTTGGATTTATATTTTGATAGTACCATCGGTTTCAACACCCTCGAAAACCATGAAAACTACACCCATGACGAAAAATTTGATAATTTCTTGCAGCCGCCATCTTGGATTTACATTTTGACAGTACCATCGGTTTCAACACCCTCGAAAACCATGAAAACGATACCCATGACGAAAAAGTTGATAATTTCTTGCAGCCGCCATCTTGGATTTATATTTTGACAGTACCATCGGTTTCAGCACCCTCGAAAACCATGAAAACGACACCCATGACGAAAAAGTTGATAATTTCTTGCAGCCGCCATCTTGGATTTACATTTTGACAGTAATATCGGTTTCAACACCCTCGAAAACCATGAAAACGACACCCATGATGGAAAATTTGATCATTTCTTGCAGCCGCCATCTTGGATTTATATTTTGACAGTACCATCGGTTTCAACACCCTCGAAAACCATGAAAACGACACCCATGACGGAAAATTTGATAATTTCTTGCAGCCGCCATCTTGGATTTATATTTTAACAGTACCATCGGTTTCAACACCCTCGAAAACCATGAAAACGACACCCATGACGAAAAAGTTGATAATTTCTTGCAGCCGCCATCTTGGATTTACATTTTGACAGTAAAAGTGTCGGTACAACTTTTCGTGAGAATTTTTTCCGTCTAGCCCCCTTTCACAACGCGCGATAAGGAACTTCGTTCCAATATCTATAATATAAAAATGAATCGCAAAATGTGTTGGTAAGCGCATAACTCAACAACGCCTGGACCGATTTCGCTAATTTTTTTTTTGTTGTGTTCGTTATTATGAGGAGAAGGTTCTTATGGAAAAAAAAATGAAAATTAGGGTAGTGTAGGGTAGAGTAGGGTAGTGTAGGGTAGTGTAGGGTAGTGTAGGGTAGTGTAGGGTAGAGTAGGGTAGAGTAGAGTAGGGTCGGGTAGAGTAGGGTAGAGTAAGGTAGAGGAGGGTAGAGTAGAGTTTTTTTTTTTTTTTGTGTGTGCATCGCTTTTTGTCCTCCGACACTGGTCAGAGTCTTTATTTGGCTAGGCACGGATTGTCGCTTCTTTGTTTTTTTTTTTTTTTTTTTTTTCCTTGCTCTTGTTTTGGTTGTGAGAAGGCCATTAGACCCATCACGGATGCTTTTTTCTTTACATGAATTTACTAATAAATAATTACTAAGTTAGGTTTGATTCTATGTTTTGATTACTTTTGTTTTTTTTTTTTTTTGTTCTTCCTTTTATCTTTCTTTTTCTGTTCCTTTTATTGCTTTCTTTTTTTTTTTTTTTGTTTCTTTTTTTTTTTCCTATTTCGTTACAAACTTAACTTATCCTTAACACTAAGTACAATATAGGTCACTATATTTACAGTGTTAGTTTCTTAATCTACGTTTTATTTCTATCGATTACAATTCTTATTATACCGAAACAAAAATCTAAAAAGTTACTTCTTATTTTTTTATTTAACATTAGTTCGCTTATTTTGTTAATGCATATTTTTATACCTATTTCATTTTCCAGGTTAAATCTTCTAAGCTGAAACACTGGACACTCTGTTATCAGGTGTAATATTGACTCCTCCACGGCTGGGTCGCAAATACATGCAGGTGAGTCCTTCTTTTTCATACGATTGAGGTATTGTGAGAAGCCCCCGTGCCCTGTGAAGAGTTGTGTGTGCAGGTGTGTAAAGTGAGTGTTCTTGTTTTGTTTAAAAGCTTCTCTGGCTGAGGGGAAAAATACTTTGGTAACGCTAGCCGTGCTCTCTTTTTGATATCTCTCTTCCCACTCGTCAATCGATCCCTCCCTGATAGTTCGCTTAATGAATGAAATAGGACATTTATCAAAATCAGGTCTTCTCTTTATTTTTAGTGCCGCTGTTTTTGCTAGCTCATCTGCCCTTTCATTCCCCTCTATACCAACATGAGCTTTCACCCAGAAGAGTTTCACATCTTTACCTAATTTTGTAAGTTTTTTAACTTTTTTCTTTATTTCCAGAGCGAGTGGGTTGCATGTGTCACCGTTCATTAACAGTTCTAGAGTGGACCTGGAGTCACTAAAAATGTTAAAGTCCTTCTCTGTGCTCTGTTCGATCAGTTTTATAGCTTGGTATACTGCGTATAGCTCCGCTTGAAAGACGGTACAGTACTCCTCGAGCTTAAATTTCTGGCATTTAGTTTCTACTGCCCCATTCCACCAGGATAGGGCAGCCCCAACCTTATCCTCTATTTTGCTACCATCTGTAAATATTTGTACTGTACCCTCCTCCATGCGCAGCTGAACCTCCACATCGCTCTCCAAGCATTGAAAGCTGAGATCCTCCTCCTCAGCTGGGTGAGGTCTCTCCAAGAAGCTTGCCCTCTCTTCAATAGATCGATCTTTCAGAATTGGCTGAGGCTTCCCTCTCTTTGCCTCATAAAGAGATGCTGCTTCCTTGACTCTCAGGTCAAGAGGTAGCAATCCCGTTAATATTAGAGCCGAATTCAGTGACACTGTCCTGTATGACCTGCTGATCTTTTGGGCGAAGCCTCTAACTACAGAGTTGAGCTGTTTCTGAATATAGGCTTTATCCACCGCTCTACCCCATACACCAGCTGCGTAAAGAATCACCGGCTCCACTACCGCAGTATAAATAACCCTTATTACTTCCGGATTTAGTCCCCAGGTTACCTTTGCCGCGCCGGATAGTTGCCTAAAGATATTAATGGCTTTTTTGCAGACGTATGTCACGTGGCTTCGGAAAGTCATCTTCCGGTCAATTATCAGTCCCAGTAGCTTGATTTCCTCTACAAGCGCAATGTCGACCTCGCCCATGCGCAGACGTGGGGTGTCGAACTTTAGCTTCTTAGTTAGCAGCATAGCATGAGTTTTGTGTGGCGCAAACTTTAGTTTGTTTCGAGCACCCCATCGCTGCACATGCGCCAGACTAGCATTGGCTTCAGTCTCTAGATCCAGAGCCGTTTTTGCGGAGAAGATAAGAACCACGTCGTCTGCAAATGCCTGGCAATATATGTTTCTATTCTCCAGTTCATCTAGCAGTGGGTTCAATACGAGATTCCAGAATGTGGGTCCCGTGATCGATCCCTGCACGCATCCTTTTGAAGTCCTTTTTTTATGTTCTGCTCCAGCATATCTCACTACAACCGTCCTGTTTTCTAAGTAGTTTGCCACCAGTTTTCGAAGGTTTATGGGACAGTGTTTCTCTACCAAGCGGTTTTTAATTGCTGGCCACCATGCACTGTCAAACGCTCCTTCTATGTCTAGTGAGACAACTACCACCAAGTTCTTCTCCTTCAACCTCAAGTCTATATGTTGTATCATGTCGTATAAAGCGTCCTCCGTACTTCGCTGCGGCACAAATCCGTACTGTCGTGGGTTTAATTGTGGTAGCATATGCCATCTCAGTCTCCGGACTAGCATCTTCTCTAATATTTTTCCGAGGATTGGCAGGAGTCCGATCGGTCGGTAAGATTTTGGTTGGGTATAATTATCCTTTCCAGGTTTCCTAAGTACTATGACTGCCGCTTCCTTCCACTTTTCTGGGAAACAGGACAGCTCGAGGCATTTGTTAGTTATGGCCAAAAATACTTCTTCATTATTACTGATGGCGGCTTCACAAATGTCAGAAGTGAACCCGTCAGGGCCTGGCGCCTTTTTCGGGTTGAAACTTCTTGATGCATACCTGAGCTCGGTAAGAGTGAAGGGTGGATCAATTTTATCCTCTGGTGTGCCTTCCACCGAACGTGCCGCTGCAAGTCTCATCTCAGCGTGTTCTGAATTGTCTTCATTTTCTTCATCGCCAGGGAAGAATGTTTCCGCTAAGACCCTGGCAGAGTTTTCCGGATTTAATACCTCACCATTTTGTACAATTGGAAGGTCTTCGTGCCTCTTCTTTGTCTTTATGATAACCCTATAAATACCATCCCAGACGCTCTCCCTGTCCTGTCTCATGCAAAAGCTCTTCCAACTTTCTACTTGTGCCTTGCATGCTTGAGACTCATACTCATTTTTTGCCCTCAGGTACTCCATCAGAACCCATTCTCGACGACGCGGGGCCGCACATCGGATTCTTCGTTTCTTCGTAATCATGGATTTTTTAAGCTGGTCGAGTTCTTCATTCCACCACGGTAAGTATGTTTTATCTACTTTCTTTATTCTAGGTACTGTCTTGTCGCAAGTTTCTGTAATAATTTTGGTTAATTGTACTGTGCATTTTTCTAACTCTTCTAGGCTATTAATGTTATCTACATATGTTTTATCAATTTTATTTTCTTGTATTAATTTTGATAGTTCTTGTCGAAAACAACTCCAATCTGCTTTTTTTGTATTATATACTCTAGTGTTACTGTACTTAATTTTATTTCCAATTCCTTTTTTTGTTGTCATTCTGATTACTATCGCATTGTGATCCGAGCTTGTCATTTCCGTATTTACTATCCATTCTTCCACGTGGCGAATCATGTCATCTGAACATGCTGTGATGTCTACAGTACTTTTGTATCGCTTTCCTCCTCGAATGGTATCAAATGTTGGGAGGTTTCCGCAATTGAGTACATGGAGGTTGAGTTCATCCAGTGTTCCAGATAGAAGTCTTCCTCTTTCGTCCTCTCTGTCACTTCCCCACCATGCACTCCACGCGTTTACATCTCCTCCTATCAATAACTTCGCCCCTTCTGATTTCGTCACTATTTCTCTGAGCTGGTCGAGGTATGGTTCCAAGTCGAGAGAGTCTTCGAAGTAAACGGACGCCACCACGGCGGTGGTATCCTCCACTGTCAGCCTAGCCACCGCTATATTTTCGGTTGTCAGTGTCGGACACACCACTACGTCTACCCTGCTATCAAAAATAACTATCGCGGCTTTAATGACTTTATCACTCGTTTTTGTTGCCTGTACTATTCGAGTACCAGGATAGCTTCTCATTTCTCCTTTCGCCCCAACATAGGGTTCTTGAACGAGGGCGTACTTAGTTTTCCTGCGTCCTGCTTCAAGTATGAGTTCATCGGTAGCAAGTTTTTTCTTTTGGAGGTTCACCTGTACGACATGATACTTCGTATATTTTTTATTATTTTCATCTCCTGTCTCCACCACAACCTTAGCAGTAAGATATTGCCGTCCGAGCCAGCGCATCCCATTTTTTTCGGATGGGGCACTCGCTATCAGAAGCATTGTGTGCTGCGTTTCTCTTTGCCTGGTAGCAGTTTTTGCATTTCGGTTCTTCATTAAGGGTCAGTCCAGGACACTCCGCTCTAATATGTGGTTCACTGCAGTGGCTGCAGAGAACCGCTGGCTCTTTACAGTACTTTCTGCTATGTCCATACTCGAGGCACTTTGTACATTGGATCAGTGGGCTCTGATCTCTCACAGCTACCCTTTGCAGGTCCACATGAATTCGGCCCGCCGAAGTTAGCCGCTGCCAGATCACCGGTTTAACACGCAGTACCACATGATTTGTCAGCGGATTCCTCGCCTTTCGCCTATACATGACCCGGACGTCCCCCTCTTTAATTTCTACTCCCTCTAGGAGGTGTCCATTCTGAGAACTGATTGCCATCACCAAGTCGTCATCAGTTACGTAATTCATTATGTCCATGATAACCACGAGTGGGTTCTTGTTTATTGTTTCCTCAATTTTCAAATCTCCGCTGGAGTTTTTAAGCTTCTCCGATACCCTTCTAATTTCCTCTTTTTGAGCGCAGCTTATTACTACCGACTGGTTTTTTGCTTTACGCAGATGGTCTATCCTAACTCCAGTGCTTTTAGCATCGATAGTAGTCCGAATTTTTTGCACTACAATGTCGGATGTGTCACCCTCGTGTAGTGATGACACTATAATTGAGTGCATATTTTTCCTATTTGATGACTGAGGCGGTGTCGCCAAGACTTGCGCGTACGTTCCGAGGCTTTCTATTCGGGCTTCTGTTCTCTCCGTTTGTGTCTTTGACGCTGTTATAAGTTCTTCGATTTTTAACGTCTGTGCGTCAATTTTTTCACTTAGCTCAACTTTAGATTTTTCTATTTTGGCTGAGAGGTCCTTACTTTCGGTTTTCTTCAGAAAGTCTTTGACCTCCATAATTTCGTTTAGTATCTTTAAACTTATGTTATTTTCTCCAAATTCTTTCTGACTGACGTTGATTTGGTTTTGAGGGGAAAAGATGACCGAGTCAGTAGCTGGAGTAACTTCAGAAGCGACAGTTAGCTTGGATTTCTCCGACTCCTTCACAATTTCATAGAGACGGTTAATTGCTCCAAGCACCTCCGTCTTTATCTCCGTCTTGATATTACGAGAATTGTTTAAATGTTGTTTTGCCTTATTTAAACAAGCTCTTGCCTCCGCCGTCAGGTTGGGATACTTAGTTTTAGTTTCAAGCTTTTTAATAGGTTCCACAGCCTCCACCAAAGCCCGGCGCGTCCCCTGAGAGCCGGGGATTCCCTGTACGGCTGATGGTGCTGCAGCTACAGGTCTTGGGTTGGCCGGTGATAGCGGCTCTACTCTCGCGGCCTCCCATTCCCCGATGCTACGTCTCACACTCGTCAGCGAGGTCCCGGTCTTCTCTGCAGATCGCGGTGAGCCTTCGCAACCCCTTGAACTCGCGTCTTTCTTGGACGGCGTGCGATACATGATGGAGTCGGAGAAACCCGACAAAGAGCAGCCAGTTATAGCGATAAATTAGCAAATCCCTGTAAAGGGGGGATCAACAATAATAAAATGGCACAAAAAAAAAAAAAAAAAAAAAAAAAAACAAATTTTAGACCATACCAACTTATAGCGTTTTACGAGCTCTTTCAAACAAGCCCAAACACCGCAGCTCTATCACAAAGTGGTCCGGAGCTACAGCTTTTTACAATTTCAGTTTTCGATTCAAGATGGCGCTCGAAATTGGCTGAACTATGAATTACTCCACAACCATTTGCCCAAATACCACCGTGATTGGGCTCCTCTGACTGGGCCTGACGCAATCTATCCCCCTGTACAGTTTCAGGCTGAAAAAATTCAGGTCCTGAAAAACCTTAAAGCTAGCTATATAGGATGGGTATCTTATTCTAAAATACAACAGTACAAACGGCAGCTCTCTACGGCTACGCGTTCCAAAGTTATATCAGGCGTAAGATTTCCAAGATGGCGCCCAAGATGGCGGCAAATTTCGTAAGTTTGGCCTCCGTTATCGGAGAATACCCGAGTTTGGGCTCGTTGGACAGGGCTTGAAGCACCCAGTCAAGATATTTTATTTTCGTTACTGAAAAACTTACCCCCGATTTATGCCAGCCAAGATAACCCCCTAATTCAGTCAAAAACAAGCACAGTACAAAACTGACACAATGAAAAACTTTAAAAACATAAAAATAATCTTACATCTAGTCTAAGCTATTTTTAAATGGTAGGTCCGGTACTAAAAAGACCCTATTTCGTACCCCTCGCAACAACCCCTAAATTTAAAAAATTTATAACTTCAAAACCATTAGAGATTAAAAACTGAAATTTTACATTGACGTAGGGGTTAATAAGGCGCTTACAATTCTAGACTAAAAATGGGGGGTCGTCGTGACAAATAATAAGATCCAGATTTTTGAATTTTTTGAAAAAAATTAAAACCTAATATCTTCGGAGAAATTTCACCCCTCTTGAAATACGAAGCGGCGTCGTGATGAACTCGATGTCCTCTCTCGAAACCATATGAAGGTGTCCACCAAGCTCGACTAGAACCTGTTGCACGTGGCCACGTGGTTTGAAGTTTTTCCCAATTTTCTCCAAACGCGTGGCCCGGAAAAATCGGGAAGCAGCTCGAAAAGATGAGCGTCAACAAGACGCTTCGTTTAACATCAAAAAATGATGGTGTCACCGATCTAGTTCTCGCAGCGTTTCACTTTTAAACTTATAATTTTTCAGAATTTTCACTTTTTAACGTTTTTTCACAATTTTTCAGGCACTCACAGTTTTGTGGTTATGACCGATTGATAGGGCGTATTTTTCTGCACAATTAGGTTATAAACACGATACGAATCGGTTAAAAAATACCACTGAAACGATTTTATGCAAAAAAAAATTTGCGCGGATCAACATTTAGCACGTGTTTCCGTCACGAGGGGTCGGGGTACAGTCTAGTCGGGGTAGAGTAGAGTAGGGTAGGGTAGAGTAGGGTAGAGTAGGGTAGAGTAGGGTAGAGTAGGGTAGAGTAGGGTAGAGTAGGGTAGAGTAGGGTAGAGTAGAGTAGGGTAGAGTAGGGTAGAGTAGGGTATAGTAGGGTAGAGTAGGGTATAGTAGGCTGAAGTAGGGAAGAGCGGGAGCGAAGCCGCGCGGGTAAAGCTAGTTAATAATATAATTAAAACGACTTGGAATATTATAAATAGTGAAACTGGTAGGTCTACAAGAGCATGTAGTGACTTTAACCTTGTGATTGACGACAATGTGATTACATCAGACTCACAGGTAGCCGCAGCTTTTGAGAACTTCTTTTCAGAGATCCCCATATCAACAACAAAATCTCTAAATTCATCACCCGCTGCTGCAGTCTCTACTTAAGGCTTATAGTCCCTTGAACCATCCGGCCAAAATTATGTGTACGCACCTCTCGCACCCGCCTAGGCGGCAGTACGCAAATCGGTGCATTTATTTGCGGCCAACAGCGCGCCCGGAAGGCGCGCGGCTGACCTTTACATCCATTTTCTTTGCGAAATATTGACTGATTTACATATGCAATGTTCACTTTGAAGAATATTTAACCACCAATTTTTATGTGTAAAAATGTTTCTAAAGATCCAAGCCGTTTCGAAGAAGTAGGGAAAAGTTGCGAAATTGCTAAATATTTTTTTAGACAAAAGTATTAATAGCACGAAAAAATCAAATGTTGATAATGTTGTTCATGAATCTATAATAAACATATATTTTTTTCAAACCTATTTACCTGGCTGTTACCGAGGAGTAGGCTTCAGAATGTCACTGTTTTATGGCACTTTTCGGGCGCTTGGGCCTTAAAGAAAATGTCAAAGTTTGTGATTGTGATTTTAATTTCGAACATAAGACTTATATAGATATTATTAAGACTTTTAACTCTGTAAATGTAAAAAAGACTGCAGATTTGTGGGGTAATTCTGTGGACGTTGTTAAGTCTATAATCCATATTGTAGCTCCTTCTTTAGCTTTTATTTTTAATAATTGTATCGATTAGTGAGTTTTCTGACCTAATGAAGAATAGTAAAATAATACCATAATTCAAAACGGGTAGTACATCTGACCCCACAAATTACAGACCTATTTCAGTGCTACCTTCACCTACCTTTAGTAAAATATTTGAAAAGCTTATTTTACAGCAATTACAAAGATTTTTTAATACACAAAGTTGTTGTCATACCGAACAGTTCGGTTTTACAAGGGGTCGTTAAACAACCGATGCTGGTGTTGAACTTTTAGGACATACATATTTATAATGCATGGGAAGACAAATGCGATGTCCTTGGCATTTTTCTGTGATTTGTCCAAGGCTTTCGATTGCGTTCCCCATGAAACATTAATCTGGAAACTACATCATCACCTTCTAACTTTCTCCTAGGGAGCTTAGGGTATAATTCTCTCGAGGTGAGAAGAAATAATGACCAAATCATTAATATGTGTAAAATATTTCACGGGAAAATAGATGCTCCTGAACTACACGACGAGCTTTTCCAGCTGTTTGCTCCGATTAACTATAGCCGTAATCGGAGGCACCGACTGTTTGCTGTTTCTGGGAGTCGTACCGTCGCCCGAGCCCAGTTTCCTATCCCTCGTGCAATCTCCGCGCTCAACGCTTTCTTTGATGCCAAACCTGATTGTGACGTGTTCGCAGATTAATGGAAGAACATTTTGTCTGTCTGTTTGGAGTTCTGTGAGATGAGTGTATGACTGTGGTGTAGTTATTATTATTTTTGTATTGTTACTTCGTAATTTTTCAAATATAGTATGTCTCTAATTAATGTAATTGGCCTTTGGCCGTGTTATGTTAAAGTAAATAAATAAATAATGAAAAAAAAAACAATAACGGGATCCGGAACTCCGCCAGATCTTCCTACATCATATCTTGAATTATGGAAGGATTCAGAAAGTTGACGTAAACGGGAAAAAATCTCCCGGATCTGTTGTAAAAATGGGTGTCCCCCAGGGCTCAATTCTTTGATTATATACTTGTCTAGATGCCACATTGACACCTATTGAACGGCCCAAATAAAGTCTACTAAAATTGGTAGACTCGCTTCTCCCTTACGTCAGTGTCATTTGAAACACCTAAGGATAACGTGCTCACGAAAAGTAATGAATTATGCCGGTTTGTGCTATCAGACTGTATCGCAATTATATGGGAAACCGTTTAATAATACCAAGATCACTTTTCATCGGTAAGTTTTGTTATTTACCCACTATTATATTAAGAAACACGATTTTTTTATTCGTTTTTTTGCAAGTTATTCTGATTAGCCAGTGTTGTCAGTTTTTTACTAGGGAGATTTGGCGAAACTATGGGAGACATAATACAAATATTATTACGTCATCTTTCGATAAGGAGAACATTATTATATCAATAAATCAATAAATAATAACTTATCTATACCTAAAAAATAAATAAAACCCATGACGTCATGCACTAAATAGTATTTTTGTTAGTTCTTTCTAATATTTTGGGTTTCAGATTTCCTAAGGATCCCATTCTAGCAAATTGCTGGAGAGACATTATTCTGCGGACTCGAAATTAAGACCAGTGGAAATCCCACAGGACTTCAGTCGTGTGTTCCGAACATTTTTCCGATGATGATTTATATTTTACAAAAAAGGGTTTGCGACGGCTAAAGAACTAAAGTTACTGATTGTCTCCGATCATGAACACGCCTATTTCGCCATACATACCATCAGGTGAGGTGGTGGTCAAACGCGAACCAATCAATAAAAAACCGGCCAAGAACGTGTCGGGCCACGCTCAGTGTAGGGTTCCGTAGTTTCCCGTCCGTCACAATAAGTGTACCCATTTATGAGTTTAAAAAAATGCTTGCTTATACGATTATAATAATAATAATAATAATAATAATAAAGAAAGCGCGCTTGCGAAAGGGCGCTTTTACCGGGCCTTACATGGGCCCGATGTAGATCTTTTAGCGTCCGTATCCTGGCTACGCTTTGGTGATCTCTTTGGAGAAACCGAAGGTTTTGTCTTTGCAATTATGGACGAAGTTATGATGACGAACAACTACCGGAAATATATTGTGAAGGACGGTACGGTTGACATCTGTCGGGCATGCCACCGGCCCGGAGAATCAATCCGACACATTATTTCTGGGTGTTCTCATTTAGCTAACGGAGACTATTTGCACAGACACAACCTTGTAGCCAGGATTATCCATCAGCAACTTGCTCTTAAATACAATCTTGTTGAATCAGAAGTACCGTACTATAGGTATGTGCCCGACCCAGTTCTCGAGAATGGCAGCGTCACATTGTATTGGGACCGATCTATCATCACTGACAGGACTATTGTTGCCAATAAGCCTGACATAGTGGTGATAGATCGACTGGAGCGTCGCACAATGATTGTTGATATAGCGGTCCCTCATGACGAGAACCTCGTGAAAGCTGAGAAAGATAAACAAACTAAATATCTTGACTTGGCTCGCGAGGTTGTCGACATGTGGGAAGTGGATAGAGCAATCATTGTGCCGATAGTCGTGACGGCCAATGGCTTAATAGCCAAGAGCCTCGACCAACATCTGCGGAGGCTCTCGTTAGGCAGTTGGATCAAGGGCTTGATCCAGAAGGCAGTACTCCTAGACACGGCGCGTATTGTCCGGAGGTTCCTCTCTCAGGAGCCCTGACCGCCGGCAGCTTAGACCTTGCTCCCGATGCCGGTGGGCTACTATTTTTTATATTTTTAAATGTTTTTTTTTTTTAATGTTATTTTTTGAAGAAATATTTAAAAATATGTTAAATATGTATATTATAATAAATAAATGGAATAATAATAATAATAATTTTATTAACACACACACAAGTTAGTAAGAAAATAAAGAAATCAACAATTAGAGTAAGACAGACAGTACACAATAGAAGTGGCCGTGGGCCCCAAACTAGGCGTGGCCTGTATCTTGGTGGCCCAGGTGATTTTCAGATTTTATGCGACAGTACAATTTTGCACAAAGGAAATAACAGATAGAAATTAATACAATATAGAGTAATAGAGTAACAACAAGAATCAAGAAAGAAATGCAGAATTACAAATAGATGAAATCAAATTAAATTTAAAATATTACATTACAATATTAATATTACATTACATTAAAAATTCAGTTAAACTACGTGAAATTGAAAAAAAAAAATCTAATCAAATTATAAAGTGAAAAAAAAAAAAATCTATAAAATCAATGTCAAAATTAAACAAACAAACAAACAAAAAAAAAATAAATAAAAAATTATTAAATTGACAAAATAAAATAAATGAAAGTCAATTAATAAATAAAAATAAAAATCAAATAAAACTATAATTACATGTCAGAACTTTGAAAATAAGAACTATTTATCTAAGAAGTAAGTGGCAAGTGTGTCAGTGTGAGTGTTTAGCCGAAGTAAGTATTGTATAGGTGTTTGTGTATTTGTGTGTGTTCAGACATTGATCATTTCAATGGACAAATTAAATTTTCGGTTTGGTCATACGTTAGGTCTTGCAACCATCTCTTTAACACCTTTTTGGCTTCAAAAGTATTCCCAGGGACCCGTATAGATTTATTAATGGTGTTGAAGACTCTAGTTGGGAGAAAAAGTGAAAACCGAGTGGCAAATATTGTTCTAACTCTTGGGATCGGTAGGCTGTCAGCTCCGACCCTACCTCTCCGGGTGTAAGTGAACTGCCTTCCCAACAGGGCAACCAGATTAAGTAAAGACCTTAAAATATACAGTTGACGAACACGCAGAACGCCCGCTTCCTTATAAAGTTCGTCAGTTGGAAAGCGCCGCGGCTTTCCCAAGAAGACTTTTAGGACAGCCCGCTGAGCACGTTCAAGTTCAAGCAAATGTGACTTGGCCGCGCTTCCCCAGACCCCCACACAGTACTGTAGTAGCGGTTGACATAGAGCCAGGTAGACCTTTCTGCATAAATCCTTCGAGGCACAACCACGTAGTGATTTCATGATGTAAATGAATTTTCGAGTTCTTTTAGATAGAAGAGAGATATGCTCTCGAAAGGTCAGATTTTGGTCAACCATAATACCCAAATATTTAGTTGATTTGACTCGATTAATGACACCACAGTTGCATCCAGAGTCTTGACAATGGACACTGTGAATTTTTATTTGGTCAATGTCAGGACAGCGGGAACGGCAGGTATGGAAGGTGATAAAGTAGGTTTTATCGATGTTTAGGGTAAGGAGATTTCTGTCTAGCCAGTCCGCTATGGTGCGCATGCCATTCTCTGCAGCGTCCGTAGCATCCCTCCACGTATCGCCATGGAATATGATAGCGGTGTCATCTGCATAACAAATCATATCTGACTGTGGGATGATTTGTCTGAGTAGGTCATCCACGTACATTGTAAACAATGTGGGCCCCAAGACACTGCCCTGCGGCACACCAAAAACAACCGGAAGGCTCTCACTGATAACATCCCCGATCACAACAAACTGCTGTCTGTCGGATAAATAGGAACGGAACCAGTCCCAAGCGATTCCCCTTACGCCAAAACATTCTAACTTTTTGAGTAGCATTTGAGTAGAGACTGTGTCAAATGCTTTGGCCAGATCAAGGAATACACCAATCGACTGTCTACCCCCATCAATTCTGGAGGATACGATATCAGCAAGAAGCCCAACGGCCTGCTCCGTTGACCTGCCCTGTCTGAAACCATACTGACGCCCGGACAGCAAACTGTGCTTTTCCAGAAAACTGATGAGGCGGTTATTCACTAGTTTTTCCAAGATTTTTGAAGTGACAGACAACAGAGATATAGGCCTGTAGTTGTCCGGACAGTCTTTGGCACCTTTCTTGTGAATAGGCGCAACAGCAGCCACTTTCCAGGAGGCAGGAAAGGAGCCCGTTAACATACTCAAATTACATATATGCGTTAAGGGTTCTAGAATAGATGATTTGACATGTTTGAGTAGGAGTGGGCGGATTCCGTCAGAACCAGGAGCACTGTCGTCTCTCAGGTCAGTAATGATACGATCTATTTCTTGTTCGTTTGTGGGGTGCAGGAACAGAGAGTCCCTGGAACGATTCTCAAGTTTAGCATCTCTACAGAGTTTGCTCTCCGTAGTCTGGAGTTTGTCTAAAATATTGAGTGCTAAGCGCTTACCTACTGAGACAAAATGACGGTTGCAGTTATCGATAGAAGACGAAGTATCCGATCCGGGCTTGAGCAATGAACTGCTGTCGTTGTTTTTTTTTGGAAAATCACAAATATCTTTTATGACCCTCCAAAGCTTTTTGGGCTGAGCGTTGTGTTTTTCCAGTTCTCTGCTCTCGTACTCTATCTTACGCTTGTGAAGAATGCCTTTGCAAAAGTTTCTGTAACGAGCATATATTCGTTTCAACTCATGGTTAAGAGGCTGCATTTTTACTTGAGCATGCAATGAATCCCGATGTCGCATGCACCGTATCAGGCCAGGAGTTACCCAGGGTTTCAAGTTAAATTTAGACCGACTCATTTTGACTTTCTGTGTGTGTTTTTCTATAGTGTCTGATTATACTACAAACTTAGTCCAGAAATTATTTTGTACAACCTTTTTGTCTTTTTTGTACAAAAACTGTTCTTTCCATCAAGTTCAAAATGATTTTCCTAGAAAGTCCTTATAAAGTTCTACTTTTCAGATTTTTTTATATTTTCTAAACTTATGGTTCAAAAGTTAGAGGGGGGGAGACGGGACACATTGTTTTTTACTTTTGGAGCGATTATTTCCGAAATTTTTGACATTATCAAAAAATGATTTTAGTAAACCCCTATTCATTTTTAAATACCTATCCAACAATATATCACACGTTAGGGTTGAAATTTAAAAAAAAATCACTTCCCACTTTACATATAGGGGGGCTACCCTAATAAAACATTTTTTTTCCAATTTTTATTTTACCACTTTGTCGGCGTGATTGATATACACATTGGTACAAAATTTCAGCTTTCTAGTGCTAACGATCACAGAGATTAAGCGAGGACGGACAGACAGACAGACGGACAGACAGACATGGCGAAACTATAAGGGTTCCTAGTTGACTACGGAACCCTAAAAAATAAAAAAAACTGTATATATCATTTTACTGGGTTTTTTTTTCTTGTCTTTTCTTACATCGGACTTTTTATTTTTTATTTGTTTGTTTTTTGTACTTATATGCAACCAGAGAATTGTGTGTCTTGAAGTCTGTTAAATAAATGTATTTTTTCTTTCTTTAATGTACAAAATATTATTTCATTCAACCTATTTTGTTAAACTTTCGTCATAATAAATAACGGATAAAAGGAAAGTTAATCATTTGGAGCAGGCATCCCTAAACTCGCACACCTTGACAGTTTGACGACAATAAGTACGCAAGCGGTACTCACACATATCTCGCAATTGGAGACATAGTGCATTCGTTTCTTTGCATTGCTCTATCTAGACAAGTATATAATCAAAGGCTCAATTCTTGGTCCATTTTTGTTTCTAATCTATATTAACGACTTATCTTACCTCATAAAGGATAATCATAATATAATGTTGTTTGCAGACGACACTTCACTTTTGTTTAAACTTAAACGTCAGCAGCAGGTTACTGACGATATAAATATAGCTCTTTCAAAAATAGTCACTGGTTTAATGTAAATAACCTGCTTCTTAATGATAAAAAACGAAATGTATTAAGTTTACCATGCTTCATGTTAGGCAAGTAGAAACTAGTGTACTAATAAAAGGAAAAGAGTTGAGTCCTGAAGATACTACTGCGATCCAATTACACAGACCAGTGGGTAGACCGAAGGAAGGAAGCTTAGCAATAAAGTTTACGTGCCAGACCCAATCGAAAGCCTTCGAGATATCAAGGGAGACGGCAACCATTTCCCAATGCTTCTCGATGGCCTAGCTTCAGATGTGAATGGCATACGCTAGAAGGTCCCCAGTAGACCCATTTTGGCGAAAACCGTATTTCTGATCACTGAGGATGTCGTTAGCTTCTAGGTATGCTAGAAGCTTCCTGTTAAGCACCCATTTCATACTTTTACAGAGGCAGGACGTAACGGAGTTGGGTCGGTAGTTTGCCAGGTCAGCTCGACTGCTCTTCTTGGGCACAGGCTGCATGTTAGCTTGCTTCCAAGTAGGGAATGCAAACCGGTTAACACGAAAACCGAAAAACCGGTTTTTCGGCATATTTTTAATGATTAAAATAACCGGTTTTTTTTTCAAGTAACCGGTTTTTTCGAGTTTTTTTTTATTACTTTCAAATGACACTATTTTTAAGCAAACAGTTTTAAAACGCTGTTGAGGCTTGATATCAGTCGTAGGTTTGTTAATAAATATTTATGTACCATAGTGATAGCTGAACATCAATGAATATAAAATACCTCGATGGATCGGGTATCAACCCAATGACGTCATCGAACTACACGGCTACTGCGATGCGTCGACAAAAGCGTATGCGGCAGTGATTTATGCGCGTATCAAAAAACATAACAAATCTTCCGTAGTACTAGTCGTGGCAAAATCTCGACTAGTTCCGGTTTCGAAAAGTGTATCTATCCCGAAATTGGAATTGTCAGGAGCACATTTACTAGGAAGATTGATGAACAAAGTCATCACCTGTTTGGAAGACCAAAAAATGCAGATATTTGGATGGACAGACTCGATGGTCGTCTTGGGCTGGTTGCAAGGCGATCCCGGACGTTGGAAACCATTTGTAGCAAACAGAACAAGAAGCATTACTGAAGTAATAAAACCAGAGTGCTGGCGATACATTAAGTCAGAAGAGAATCCAGCGGACGCGGCAAGCAGAGGACTCTTGCCATCTCAGTTAAAACATTATAGTCTGTGGTGGGAAGGTCCTGGAACCTTGAAAACATTCAAGGCGAAATTATCAAAACCAACCGTCTTTACAACAGACCAAGAGCTTAAAACGAAATATACTCAAAGTCAACAAATAAATGTGTTGATAACTCAGCACCAAAATACAGATACAGAGAGCATCATTATGAAACTTTTAGATAAATACAGCTGTTTTACAAAAATTGTCAAAGTACTTGCATGGTTACTACGCGCTACAAAATAAATGCAATGACATAATAACGCTACGTCAATTAAACACAGTTCATTACCATCGTATCTCACGTTACTTGAAATGCGAAACGCCAAGTTATTGATTGTTAAACATGTACAAAGAACAGTATTTTTAGAAGATATAGAACACTTGAAAAAACACAGTAAATTAAGCAACAAGAGTAATCTATTGAAATTAGATCCATTTATCGATCGAGAGGGTATCCTTCGGGTAGGCGGTCGCCTTAGAAAAGCAGACATTGGGATGGAGATGAAACATCCAGCAATATTGCCAACCAATAGCCGCTTAACAACACTTGTTATCAATCAAGCTCATCTTTTAACTTACCATGGTGGACCACGCCTAACTCTAGCAAACATCAGACAGAAGTATTGGATAATCGGAGGTAACAGAACGGTCAAGAAAGAAGTTAGAAATTGCGTTATTTGCAGAAAACATTCACCAAGAATGCAGTATCAGTTGATGGGAGATCTACCAGAATCTCGAAGCAAACCCGCTCATCCTTTCTATCACACAGGGGTAGATTACACCGGCTATGTTGAGATAAAAAGCAACAAAGGACGGGGAATAAAGACAACAAAGGGCTACATAGCATTATTCGTTTGTATGGTCACCAGAGCAATTCATCTGGAACTAGTGTCCGACTTAACCAGCTCTGCGTTCTTAGCTGCACTACAACGAATGGCGGCCAGAAGAGGGGCTCCTTGTCACATATACAGTGACAATGGAACTAATTTTGTTGGGGCGAACAGAGCTCTACAAGAACAATTTCACGATCTACAAAGCATGTTCGACAACAACTTATTAGCAGAAATAACCGACTTACAAATACAGTGGCATTTCAATGCACCATCGTGGCCCAGCGCCGGTGGATTATGGGAAAGAGCCGTTAGAAGCCTAAAACATCACCTTAAAAGAGTAGTTGGTGAGCAGAAGCTAACTTTTGAGGAATACACAACCGTCTTAGCAAGACTGGAGTCATGTTTGAACTCTAGGCCGTTGTGTGCGTTATCGGAAAACATAGATGATTTGGAAGTACTGACTCCAGCTCATTTCCTAACTGGAAGGCCAGGAACATCGATTATTCAAACAGAACATGATGCACGCTCCAGGTGGACTCTATCAGCCAAAATAGCCCATGACATCTGGAAAAGGTGGAAAACGGAATATTTAGCACAACAGTCGATGCGTCCTAAATGGACTAACACTCAAGAAAATATAGAAATAGGACAATTGGTAACTATACAGGACGATAATCTCCCGCCAGGGAAATGGATGATGGGAAGAGTAATAGGACTCCACCCTGGACAGGACGGTCTCGTTCGAGTAGTATCTCTCAAAACCAAAAAATGGTGTCATAAAACGACCTATCGTCAAATTATCGACTCTACCGATCTCATCTAGTAAACAGGAAGAGACGAAAAACAAACAGGACAGTCATAACGACGCGTCTGGAGAAACCAAGACCAAAATCAAAGTCACTAAACCTAAATCATGGTTTACATCAATGGCGATCTCTTTGATATTTTTTATGTCATTGATCACAACGACACAAACAACAGAAATCATCTCACCATTACCCAACAACATCTCGTTATATTTTGACTCTATCCATAACATGCAACTTATACGAGATAAATGGACCCTCATTGTCTATTACAATATGTCTCCGTATTGGGACGGCCTGACAACAGCAACAAAGTTCCTAAACTATTTAGATAAAACATGCAGCTCATTAACCGAAACAAGCCGCTGCGGCATGCTACTCTACTCCAATTACATCACGAGTACTCAGAATTACAACACTACAACCGACTCCTATTGAATCAGCATTTTGATGCGCACGCCAGACGGCGTCGCGGCCTTATCAATGGAATAGGGAACATTGCAAACGCACTGTTTGGAGTATTAGATGAGAACTTCGCAGAACAATATAAGAGACATTCAACTCATAAAACAAAATGAGCAACATCTCACAAACTTACTTAAAAACCAAACATCCATCGTTGAGGCTGAATACAATGTACTAAAACGGACAGAACAACACATGCAACTGCAACATAAATCAATTAACAAGCATTTGAACGAGCTAGATCGAGCAACTAAAATAATTAAAGAAAACATGGACTAGTTAAGTGATAGTCAGGATTTCACTTTGTCAGCGCTAACAGCAGTTAATTTACTTCACAGCCTGAAAGCAATCCAAGGTACTCTACTAGATACCATAACAGACGTTTATCATGGCAAACTCAATACTCATTTATTAACCCCTGATCAATTAAGGAATGAATTACAGTTCATATCTGGGCAGTTGACCAAAGACGTGACCTTACCAGTAGACAACATACAGTCAGACCTTAGATCAGTCTATAGCATGCTGAGAGTAAAAGCAAGAGTAAGGTCAGACTATGTCATATTCGAAATAACATTTCCATTGTCTAGCAGAGATAGCTATAAGATTTATAAAATCCACTCCGTTCCTAATCAAATTGGTACTAACATGCTTAACGTACTCCCTACAACAGAGTATGTAGCAATAAACTTGAAAAAGGATGCGTATGTATCAATATCGTTCACGGAACTTCAGCTATGTCAACATAATGAAAATTCATACTTGTGCTCAATCGACAAGCCAGTCAACTATCTTCCCATTGATGAGAAGTTCTGCAAGATTAACCACAACACTAATCAATGCGCAGTAAGCAAATCTCCGTGCAGCGAAATGTGGATTGAGCTGAACGACCCATCTAAGTATTTATATTTTTGCTGCAATACTTATCCGATTAGGATCATCTGTCAAGATCAGATTACCTACAAGCAAATCAGTGGAGCTGGGATAATTAGTTTGAAGCCTAAGTGCATCATCAAAGGCAAAGACTTTGCTCTGTACTCTCGTTCCCATTCAGGAAACAGCATAAAAACTGGCCCTGAAATCGAAACTCCACAGATAACAGAATTTCATCATTTAGTAAACATTTCCTTATCAGACTACACAGAATCTGCAGATCCGCTAAACCAAACTTTAGAAAACCTCGACAAACAGATCAAACAGCTGAAAACGGCTACGGCTAACACTGCAAACGAGATCGATCGAAATCACCAAGCACTGTCAACAAATGACATTCATCTGTATGTCATTTCCTACGGATTGTTGTTTGCGGCCATCGTGGCAGCAGCGGTGTTCCTGTGGTGCAGGAGGAAGGCGTCTACCAGGGTCCTCATGCAGTCGGAACCAACAGTGACATTTTCGCGAAACCGCAATTTAAGTTCTAGTGAAGTGAATCATGTGAAACTTCCGCGAAAGCAGAGCATAGTGGCTGACCGTCAGCCCAGTGAAGTGAAAGTGATAGCTAGTACTGCCAATGTAAACATGGAACTTGACCAAGCTGCATCCCCTAGACCACAAAAACGTAACTTTTACATTGGGGATGATATTGTTTAATTTTTTATTAATATTAGCACCATAAGTTTTTTGTAACATTCTCGCCCGGGAGCATGTACGGCGAACCGCACATCATAACATTTTGTTGTTTTTATGTTTGTAGGAGGTAACCTCTGGAAGTACTGGTCCGATTGCTAAAATTTTTTCACCGATAGAAACCTGCTTTGTTCCTGAGTGACATAGGCTATATTTTATGTACGCGGGCGAAGCCGCGGGCAAAAGCTAGTGGTGGATATTTTGAGTAGAAGTATATATTAACTTCTAGCTTAGATTCTCTATGAATGACATCATCCTGAGACATTCGTTTTTATGAAGGTGAGATTTTTTTATTTTTAACAGGATTCATATTAGATAGACAGTATAATGTTTAATAGATAAGTTTCAAGATAAGTTTAAAAATATTTATTTAGGATTTCACAAGTAAAAAAAAATTGTAATTTTTACTTAAAAATAAATTTTCAAAAAACGATTTTTAAAACCGGTTACCCGGTTAACCCGGTTTTTAATATTGGCGGTTTTTGCATTCCCTACTTCCAAGCAATCGGAACTTTTCCAGTCTCATATGGGAGGCGAAATATGCTTGTCAAGATCGGAGACAATTCAAGCGGACGAGTTTAAAGCACGACCGCTGGTATCCCGACGGGACCGCTGGCTTTGTTCACATCAAAGTTAGATGATGCGAATATCTGCAATAGTCGTCTTGGATCTCCAAGCCAGCGACCTATCGGGTTTCAGCAGGTGTGATAGTGATGAACGGCAGAAGTTCAACTCAACCGATTTGGCCAGGGACCAAAACGCTTAATTACCTGCGAGGTATGACGCAGGTTTGGTCAAACTGAGACCTCTGCAACACCTTCTTTCAAGACTTGGCAGCCCTGTTGGCTTTTAACAGGCCAACAGGGCTGCTTCTTTTTTTTCTACTTGCTTTCTTCTTTTGAGCTAAGTCGCTTGCTTTGCGTATACGAGCGTCGGCCCAAGCTCGATATGCCGCGTGCTAAAGCGCGTCTGCGCGATTACACTCGGCGCCGACAATGGACGAGCTTGGCCAGGCGTTACTATGTCAGAGAATGGAACGTAGTACTCCATATCCCCTGTCGCAACACATCCGTCATGGCATCTGCGCTTAATGAAGCATCTTTCGAAGAAAAGGAAGTGGGCTGCCAAGGATAGCATGCGAAGAAAGACAGCAAGCCATCCCAATCTGCTGACCTGTATCGCCAAATCCGCCAGGTGCTTCTAGGGCAGGGACCGGGCGGGAAGTAGACGGACACAGACTTAACCAGATAGTGGTCTGAGCTACCTAAAGGCGAACATATCGACACAGAGAAGTGGTCTGGATCTGTTGTCAGCAAAAGGTCCAAGCGATTGACTGTGTGTGAATTCACATCTGGCACCCTCGTTGCCCCCTAAACCAGCTGGATGAGATTTAATGCTAGTGCTAGCTTTCGCATCTCTCGACCAGCATGGTCTGTAGACCGGTATGGGAAAAGCCACTCTTGGTGGTGGACATTAAAGTCCCCCAGTAACATCAATTGGGCGGAAGGGTACCGCTGTGTGAGCCCGGATGTCTCCTGATCTCCGCTGTGCGAGCGGTAGAAACAAGCGTATATTATTTTGTCTAGGCCTATGTCCACCAAAGTCCAAAGCGTCAAGAAACTGGAGTCTGGGTGGTGGAACTGGAGACGCTGATAGCAGATATCGTCCCGGGCGTACATAGTTAGAAATTGTGCTCCAAGGTAAAACACTCGAACAACGCACACATAGACACCGCTCACCGACACGATATCTTGGCTGAATTCAGTTCAATGCGACCTCGAGTGCTATCCGTTTGAGATACGCGTCTGTGAACATTTTTGTATAACTATATATACATTTTGAGTAAAAAAAAGTTATTTTAACTGTTCATTGGACAGTTGTTTAAATTCAATATTAAATGGTGAATTATCATTTTTAAGCTAGTACCAGTTGTTTTAGTATTTCTGAGAGTTATGTAGGTATTTAACACACACAGAACAGTTTGGTAGATAGGAACTAGGGAATGCAAACCGGTTAACCCGAAAACCGAAAAACCGGTTTTTCGGCATATTTTTAATGATTAAAAAAAACGGTTTTTTTTTTTCAAGTAACCGGTTTTTCGAGTTTTTTTTTTATTACTTTCAAATGAGACTATTTTTTAGCAAACATTGTTTTAAAACGCTGTTTTTTATTATTATTTATGTACCATAGTGATAGCTACACCAATTGTACAGTTCTTCTGTTTACGATCATTAAAAATCCAGGCCTGCCGCGTGTTGTGAGAAAGGCAGTGAATGCTGTCAGGGCCAGAATTAAAATCTCGTAAGGACACCAAAATTCTTATTCGCAGATAGAATACCCACCGTTGTTACTCATCATAACATCATCAGCTTAAACGAGTCGCTTTTATAGAAGAGAGTAAAAAGATCAAAATCTTTGCTTGTTCGTTACACTGATGAAAAACTCAGGGATATTCTTGCTACCGATGAGAAAATTTTCACAATCAAGGAATATTACAACAAGCAAAATTATCGGATGTAAGCTTCTAACTGCTTCTAACTGTCAATGGCGAGTACATCACCCACCTTCGATTTGCCGACGACATAGTAGTCATAGCTGAGACTACGGAAGAGCTCAGCACAATGCTCGATGACCTCAGTAGAGCTTCCGAAAGAGTGGGTCTTAAAATGAACATGGACAAAACTAAAGTCATGATAAACAACCATATAGCACCCACTCCTACCAAGATCGGAGACTCTATACTCGAAGTTGTGAACGATTACGTCTACCTCGGACAGACAATCCAGTTGGGTAGATCTTATCTCCGTCGAATCCGACTCGGCTGGGCAGCGTTCGGGAAACTGCGCGGTATCTTCTCTTCCAATATAACACAGTGTCTCAAGACGAAATCAAGACAATGACCAGTGCGTGTTGACAGTGATAACATATGGTGCCGAAACGTGGTCGCTCACAATGGGCCTCAACAGAAGGCTTAAAATCACCCAAAGAGCAATGGAAAGGGCTATGCTCGGAGTTTCCTTGCGTGATCGAATCAGAAATGAAGATATCCGCAGGAGAACCAAGGTTGCCGACATAGCACAAAGAATCGCCAAACTCAAGTGGCAATGGGCAGGGCACATTGCTCGCAGAACAGATGGCCATTGGGGCCGAAAGGTTCTGGAGTGGCGACCGCGTACTGGAAGACGCAGCGTCGGAAGGCCTCCTACAAGATGGACCGATGACCTGGTGAAGGTTGCGGGAATCCGATGGATGCGAGACGCACAGGATCGATCATTGTGGCGACACTTGGGGGAGGCCTATGTCCAACAGTGGACGTCTATCGGCTGAAATGATGATGATGTGTAAGCTTCTAACTCCAAAGAATACTCTCAACAGGTCATCAGAGTCCTGAACGATCATTATGCGGCATCAGTAATGGTTTGGTGAGGGTATCACGGAATGACCAAGGTTCATTTTCGTGAAAATGGGCTACTCTAATTTTAGCTAAAGATTATCAAGAATTAAAGATATTATCCTAAACGCCATAGCAAAGCCTCTTAAAGCCTCTCTCTATTTGATAATATACTAGGGGTTTTTCAGCAAGACTCAGCTTCCGGTCACAAGGCACGCACTACCCAGGCTTGCCTTGCAGCGAGTGTTTCGGACTTCATTAAGGCTGATGATTGACCTTTGGCTAGCCCAGACCTCAACCCGTGAACTACAAATTGAGATCTATATTAGAGACCCCTACCTTAAGGATTGGTAGAAGTGGCTAAAGACAGAATAGAGTGGAATAACGGGAGGGAGGCCTTTGCCCTGCAGTGGGACACAACAGGCTCATAATAATAATAATAATAATTAGAGAGCATGGGCTGCATGTAACAATATCAACAGAGGACAACTTTCCAATGATCACCGTGCGTAAACAGATGACGCGTGGCCTGAACGCTTAAAAGCCTGTGATAGGGCTAATCTACACTAATACTAATACTTGTATAATAAAGAGGTAAAGCTTGTTTTTTTTTTTGTTTTTATGTTTTTTTGTTTGTAGGAGGTAACCCCTGGAAGTACTGGTCCGATTGCTAAAATTTTTTCACCGATAGAAACCTGCTATGTTCCTGACTGACATAGGCTATATTTTATGTACGCAGGCGAAGCCGCGGGCTAAAGCTAGTGGTGAATATTTTGAGTAGAAGTATATATTAACTTTTAGCTTAGATTCTATGTATGACATCATTCTGAGACATTCATTTTTATGAAGAGGAGATTTTTTTTTTTTAACTTGATTCATTTAGGTATACAATATATTTTTTAATAGATAAGTTTCAAGATAAGTTTAAAAATATATATTTAGAATTTCACAAGAAAAAAAATAGTTAAAATATTCACTTGAAAATAAATTTAAAAAAAAATATATTTAAAAACCGGTTACCCGGTTAACCGGTTTTTTTTTTAGGAAAAACCGAAAAAAAAACCGGTTTGTAATATTGGCGGTTTTTGCATTCCCTAATAGGAACGTAAGCGCCCGTAGGTAAACAATTAAGGGGTGACCAGATGGTTGCAATCCAACGTTCCAACCAAGGTGACCTTGCATGTTTCAATCCATGTAGACTGCAGTTGTAAAACATGACATCCTCAGCACCGAACCCCAAGCGAACGCCGGAATTCGCGAGAACGCGGGCGTTCGCGCGTGATTTCGCGCCATTCGGTTGAACACTAAGATTATTAAAAGTCCACGTACATTATTAAAATTTTGAGCGTTTTATTTATTGGGTATGTATCTAAGAATGTAAATAAGAAATTCTTCATAAAATAGTCTGTAAATTTCGAAAATAAGTAACCGTTCCATTTTTCCATATTTATACCTATTTAAATGCTTGGGGTCTCAGGGGTTTGATGCGTGGTTTACATCCATGTAGCCGCAACACAAACCAAACACACAGGTCGGAACGCTAGTTTGCAACCGCCTGGTCAATGTGTATCAACAGGCATTGTTCGGCGAGCCGGCCGCCCGCGCAGCCGCCTCACTGCGCACCCAGACGCGCGCATCTCACGACTGTACGGGAACCCTAGCTTGACTGTTGAGCGTAGGTATAAACAGTGGAGTAGGGTAAATACGCTAAATGTCGACCCCTTACCGATTTTCTGACTGCGGGTTGCTCCAGCACCATCAATTTCCAACGAAAGATAGCTTCTGATGTGGTTTTGGATAGTTTGATGAATCTATTTTATGTTTATAGGCATAAGATCAACATTTCTACTATAAGATAAAAGTAATAAGGTTTAGATAGAGAGAACAGAAAAACCCTAAAATCGGCCATTCACGGGCTCACGGCCCATGGTCGGTCGCATTTTTTCTATATGTCGGCCGGGTATAGGGTGTTTTAAATTGAGACAAATATTATTAACTAGCTTTTGCCCGCGCGGCTTTACTCCCGCTCTTTCCTACTCCGCCCTACTCTACCCTACCCTACTATACTCTACCCTATTCTACCCTACTCCACCCTACTCTACCCTATTCTACCCTACTCTACCCTACCCTATTCTACCCTACTCTACCTTACTTTACCCTACACTACGATAATCTACTCTACCCTATTTTTTTTTTCCATAACAATTTTCTCCTCACAATAACAAACACAACAAAAAAGAATTAGAGCCATATTTCACCGGGACACCCGGGTAGCGCCACTGGTTGCGCTACCGTGGTGTCCCAGTGAAATATAGCAAGACACCAAACAAGACACCAAACAGACACCAGAGCAAAGATTTTATGTATCCTACGGATAATCTAGATTGCCTGCGCAGCAAACACACTCTATAGTGTTCTTTATTCTCATTGGCATTAAGTTCATATTGACAAGCAAACGGGGAAAAATGTACTGAACAAGACAACGAGAAAGGGTCGGTGTATCCCTTTCTTACCTCTGTTTTAACTAGGGTAACCATGATTTTACAAAATTAATTGTTATTATTTTTGTCACTGCAGCATTTGATATTAATTAATGTATTTTTTTATATCGACAGCAAAGTACCAATAACACCAAACTGTCTGTCAGACCTGAAAACAAAAAAAATTACTCGAATTTTACTAAGACGATTATCGTATGATTTTGTATGAAATGAGTCAGAGCCTGAATTTACAAAACGCACCAACGCGCGTGTGTGCGTAAAAAACCCGTACGATGATGCAGATCTGCACTTCCGCAAGTACGCGCGTAGGTGCGTCGACACGCAACGTGCAGCGTCATGCGTGGCAGTGTGATAATCGCTTAAAACACGCGGAAAAACCGTTTTAAATTCATAGCGGTAAATTATGATTTTCTTGAAAAAATATTTTTAGGCGGTATTGGTACTTCACGGTCGATAAATATAATATTCTAGCATTTGCCCGCGGCTTCGCCCGCGAACACCCCACTCAGGAATAAAGCAGCTTTCTATCGGTGAAAAACTTTTTGCTATCGGACCAGTACTTCCAGAGATTACCTAATATGGCTTGTTCGTCAACTCGCTTAAGCAATTCGCGCGAGTCCGCGCGAGTTGGGACCTTCCGATTCACCTACTTTTTCTGTCGTCCTCTCGCTTAAACGTATAAAATACAGTCAAATAATAACAATTACTATAAATAACTAGCTATTGCCCGTGGATTTTTTCACGCAGGCTATACCGGTTATCTACTTAGATTTCGGGATATTATGTTAAAGGTGAGGAATGAGGCGAGTAGGATGTGGCCAATGGTACACGATACCCAAGTTACTTTAAAAACTTTTTACGTTACTTTTGACTTTCTCATGTTACCTGCACCTGCATGGTCCTCACCGAAAATGGCAAGTTCGGTCGGTTCCTGCATCGGATTCAGACGGCAGTAAAGCTCGGGTATTACTATTGTGTGGACCACTCGGAGGACACGGTGGAGCACCCGAGGACATGGTAGAGTTGTGCCCCGCTCGGGCAGAGCACCGCTGTTGCCTCGTGGAGGCAATTTTTGGCAACAACCTTTCACGCAGGGCCCTAGTTCAGACTATGGTCCGGAGCGAGGAGGAATGGCAGGCGGTCGCCTCTTTCTGCGAAGCAGTAATGTTAGCGAAGAAGGAGGCCAAAGGACCATCGGCCGCCGAAATTCCGAGCCCGACAACGGACCACGGTAGACGCGGGCTTGCGGACGTCGAGCAATGGGTAGTCCGCTATCCGGACGTCCGGTAATTAACCGAACCGAGCTCAGTCGTCAACAGCGCGTAGTGATCGACGTGCTCCTCAAAGAGATGACATCAAACCGTAGGAGTCCAGAAGGGCCGATGCCCGCAAGCTAGGACCCCGGCGAATTCCTAAAAAGGAAACCCGTAGTCCTAGAATGCAAAGGGCAACTGAAGGTCACAGGTTAATCGTGAAATGGAACGCATCCAAGAAAGATTTTGTTCATCGTGTGGGCGCTCTTAACTTTTTTGACACATACATGACGTATCGATACTGCATATTCACTCACTTACGTGTATTTCTAAGTCTCCTATTCCGCTTACTTAAACGTGTGCTAACATTAACTAATATTTGGACGTCAACTTTGGTTGCTTATTGCTGATAATGTTGTGATTTGTTGGTAATTAATAGGTAAATATGTAATATTATATTATTGTAATGTTGATTTATAAGTGTTTTATTTTAAATTCAAGTCGAATACAATTTCTAATACATTTTTAGTGGGTACCTATGTTATAATTTTTTTTTTAGTTGACTGTACATAAATACGTCAGATTTTCAAGTCTGAGCGAGTTGACGACAGAAAAAGTAGGTGAAATCGGAAGGTGCCTGCTCGCTTGGACTCGCGCATATCGCTTAAGGCCCAAGCGCCCGAAAAGAGCCATAAAACAGTGATTTTCTGAAGCCGACTCCTCGCTAACGGCCAGGTTAATAGGTTTGAAAAAAGGTTGCTTGTAGGTCCGGCTGGTATTTTTTATTTATAGTTTTTTTTTTATTGAGACAATAAAAACAACGAAAATTAAAAGCAAAATTATTTATATATTTTTGAAAAAAAAAAATAGATACGTAGTCAATTTGACGAATATTTCCAGAATTTTGTGATAGATTCCATTCATCGTGATATGCTCTCTATGCAAATTCTGGCATCCTGTTGCAGGTTTGTGTTGTTGAGAGCTGCAATTTAATCAGCTAGTGTTTATATAACAATAATAATAAATAATTTATTAGTTTGGTGGTGATCACTTGCTAAGCGATCTCCTGCTTGGTGAGCTCCTACATGTTTTCAATAGCGTTCATGTCTGGTGTATTGATTGACTAGTTTTTTTGTCCTATGATGAGTTCCCTGACAGTTTTTGTCTGACAATTATAGTGATGTGACCTAACGAAATTTAATCGATTTTTTACAATAACGAATCAGTTGGCAAAGGTAATGGAATCGGATTACCGATTTTAGATTTATAGATGATAAATGTGAAAGTTTGTATGTGTGTGTGGATGTTTGTTACTCTTTCACGCAAGAACTAGTCTACGGATTTTGAAGAATTTTTACAGTAAATTAAAAAATCTGACAAAAACTAAAAACCTGAAATAACGCGGGCGAAACCGCGGGGGACGGGTAGTGGTAAATAAAATGCAGTCTGTTTAAAATAATAATTTATTTATTATTCACTGTCAGAACTTGACTCTTGATTTGAACTCATATCCATATCGGAATCGGAATCTTCTTCAACTAACCGCGATGATTAATTATTAGTCCTCTGTTATAGTTTTTTGAGTTTTTTCTATTACTTTTTTCCAATTTTACATGCGATTACAAGATGGCCGCTCCGATTTTGTCGATTAGTGTGTCGTCGAGTAGTGTCAATCTCTATTGGCAAAAGTTCCGTTTAACGCATTACACATTTTTAAGTTCTATTCTTTTTTATTTTATTTACTTAATTTATTAACAGTTAATTATAACCACAATAACTTACTTAGTAATTTACGAAAGACAATATTTTTTTTATCATTTCCTTTTTTTTTGCCAGTTTATTTTTTTAGTAATCTAAAGTAGTATGCGTGCCACGGAAAAAAATGAACTGTCAGGGAACTCATCATAGGGCAAAAAAGGTATAGGGTAAAACATTTATGTTTTTTAGCCAAGTATGCAGTAACACCCCTGGTTTTGTAGCACAATGCAGATTCGGGCATAAAAATGGACTCTTCGTCAATAAGGAACCATTCTTCGAGATGCGGCAGCAGTCCAGTTTCTAGTACTCGCTTGTACTGGTCATGCCTCACGGTCCCTTTCACGATATGTAGACCCTTGCTTGAGATTAAAGACCACATCATAATACTAATTGGGAATTTAGCTGTCTCTTAACACCGGTTTTTATGGAGCTATTCTCCAGGGCGTCGTCGGAAAGGAGCATTTTTTGAACGGACAAAAGAGCTTTTGTCAACCAAAACCTGAAACGTCGATTCATCGGAGAAACATGTCTGAAAAATTATATTATTTCATCAGATAATGGCAGTAGTTTATTAACAATGTACTGTACTATTTAAAGTCTTATTTTTAACCGACTTCAGTCTGAAACAGTCATTTTTTGATGTTGTTTGGCCCTGTGCAATAGTCTCTTCTTAATGACCTCGGTGAGGCGTGGTTTTTTGGCAGGCCGATGACCTATCAACTTCTCTTTTGCTTACTCTCGAAGAATTGTCTTATCGAAAACTTCTAGGCTCTCGTAGTTTGTAATCGTGGTAAGGTCTTACCTGTCTAATATACATATTAGTTTTTGATTAGTTTTCTAAAATATAATGTATTAATAACAACTTGAACTTCTTTAGAACACAATGGCTCGTAGTACGAACTAATCTATGGACACACTAGTAGAAAGGGATAGAGAGCGTTCTTGGGTCGCCACACCCAAGAATCTTTTATACTATCTGGATTGATTACGTCAACCTCAAAAATGTACTGAAGAGTACGATACAAGTACGCCCTTTTTTTAATTCTTTTTTATTTTGTTTTGTAGACTATTCCATAATGTGGGATGTCGTTAGATAGGTCTTTCAAAAATATTGCGAGTGTGTGAAAACTATTTATCAATTTAGGGATCCTATTGTGAATTATAAATATAGTTTTTTACCTAATGCTAGTTTTCAATTGAACCTTATTGAGTTAACAGATGAAAACCAGTTTATTTATTTATTTCCACACTGATAAGGTGTAATTTGTTAAGCTTAAAATAAAGAAAAAACAGGTTAAATAAAGTAACACTTAAAGGTATTTCACCTAGTATGTTTCAGTACATTTGCTATTACAATCTTTGTCTTGGACGGCTTTTAATATTCTCACTTTACTTAGATTTCTATAAACACACTTGTTTTTCCAATTTACTATGGACTTGGCAGAATAGTCGAAATCGGCTCGACTTGAATAAAGAATACACAAAAAAACACTAAAACGATCAAAATAACTTTAATTTCGGAAGTCGATGTTTCTGGTATATTTTTTTATTTAACACCGACTTCCGAATTTAAAGTTATTTTGATCGTTTTACAGTTACTGTAAAACAAACATAAGTAACTAATTGTTGTTATAGATAGTTTTTGTTAAAAAACTAACTATTAGTTTGGTTTGATTCTATAGTTTTGTACCAACTTTATGGTTATATATTTTTGTTAAATTTTTTGTATATTTAATTGGCCATTATTGGTCTTGTTCATCAGTTCAACTTCATCAAATGATACTTTTTGACTGTAGTAGAATGTATGTAATGTATTTTTTATTTAACACCGACTTCCGAATTTAAAGTTATTTTGATCGTTTTACAGTTACTGTAAAACAAACATAAGTAACTAATTGTTGTTATAGATAGTTTTTGTTAAAAAACTAACTATTAGTTTGGTTTGATTCTATAGTTTTGTACCAACTTTATGGTTATATATTTTTGTTAAATTTTTTGTATATTTAATTGGCCATTATTGGTCTTGTTCATCAGTTCAACTTCATCAAATGATACTTTTTGACTGTAGTAGAATGTATGTAATGTATGCATGAATACAGAGACTTCTTGGTAAAAACACCAAAATCCCTATAGATATACACACATACATAATCAGCCTTTTTAATGTTCCCACTGCTGGAACTCAGGCCTCCTCTCTAGGAGAGGGAATGGGTCTCCATCGAATTTAGAAGGAAAAAACAATCGAATTGAGAACCTCCTCCTTTTTTGAAGTCAGTTAAAAAAAATTACATCCACCTTCTTCAATTAAAAGAATGATATATTCGTAGCCACAACCCCCAAAAATGACTTTCATATCAATTTACTCAATTAAAGTTGTTAAAAATATTGTTTTTAGTTTCATTCTATATCAGTAAATCAATACCTGTCTAATTCTAAAAAAAAGTGTGGTAGAGTCTGTCTAAAAAGTCAAACGACTTAGCTAATTATTAGGGTAAAATTAAATCTGATGTAGCTAACACAGGTTTAATAATCAAGGTTGATGAAGGGATCTTGATAATTATTTACTAGTAGAAGAACCTTATAAAAAGTATCGAATAGTATTTTTTTAATGATTAAATATTATACAAAATTCCCAAGTCGTTTTTTATTTTTATACTCATAACTAGGTACTTAATTTTATTTCGAAAAAGTATCAATGCATACAATCGCAGTATACGTTTTTTAAAGAAAGCGAAACGGCCCGTGCTTCTCAGAACGCGGACGCGTTCAGCGCGGACTGAGGCTTGGAAGTGGTGGGTTCAATGAAAAATGTATGAAGATTTTTTTAGAGTGGTTTTATTTTGGTCATAAATCATAAAGTTATTTATTGTAAGTTCAAAATAATTAATTAAAGGTGTAGAAGACTATATAAGCTGTGGTATTTTATGATTTTTAAGCTAAAAATGTGCACTGGATTTAGCTTACGCGACCTATTCAGACCCTTGTATTTTGTAATTTTCTTGATTAGTGCGTTGGTAAAATCGTATTTAACTATATGAAAGTTTTATACAAAACCATAATATTTTTTTATGCCATCCTAGAGATGAATATGTATATTATCTTTTATTTGATACCGTGACATCCTCATAGTTATGATTCTTGGTGCATTATAATGGTACCCGAAAAAACGAGATATTTGTCTAAAACGGTCAAAGCGTCCTTAATAACATCTTGAACTTCTTTAGAACAGAATGTCTCGTAGTACGAACTAGTCTATACACACTGGTAGAAAGGGATAAAGATTCTTGTATGGTACTTCTTTATTACATCTTTAAGGTTGTCGTAATCAATCCAGATTGTATTGTACAAGATTAGAATAGAATAAACTTTATTGTACACCAAAATAGTAACAATTTTACAGAAACTTAAACCTATGTGCACAGTGGCGGTCTTATCGCTGAAAGATTCTTGGTTCACTGTCACTAACGTTTGACAGTTGGTTAATTATTGTTTTCAAAGGTTAGATTTCCATCTTATTATACACGTTCTTTGGTGGGGGGCGTGACTGGCGGCCGGACTGGTGTCCGCACTGGTTGCGCCGCCAAATGGGTTGCGCTACCAAACAGACACCAGGTGAGTAACGCTCTATAGAGCTCTATACATTTTACTGGTGGCGCAACCAGTTGCGCTACCAGTGGCGTCCCGGTGAAATATGGCCCTTAGCGAAATCGGTCCAGAGCCGTTCACGCGTGATGGCGTGACCAAGGGAAATAGGCATTCATTTTATATACCGCGTGGTGATCACTCATCATCACATCATCATTTTAATTATAACATTAAATTATGCAGCAGGCATTTCAAGTTGTTATTATTCCGGTAAAATAATAAAATAAACAATTTTACTAAAATTAAGAAAATGCATCTTTCAAACAAAATAAATAGTGTTATAATTGGTAAAAAATATAACATCCTTTATAATAATAGTTTACTGACCTGTAAAAGCGGCAACGCCGCGGCGCCGGCGACTACACGCCGTACCTACGCGAGTTACAAATACCTACCTACTTGTAGGCATGCGCGCGTGGTGCGACAGTACTTAGGTACATTAACATTTTGACAACATAGGTACTTTATGATGTTGTTTTATGAAATAATCACAAAATAACTTTAATAATATACACTTAAGTGTTCAATTAGGCATTTTAAATTTTCACATTTTCAAAATGTCCATGCGTTGACAAATGACATCGTCTTACGATATTGTTACGGACTTTTCTTAGTAGGTATTTGCGGCTAATTTTTTCAGGCACGAATTATTCTAGTTTTTAAATCATTCAAAGTCGTTACTTCAGTCTATCTTATTCCTATTACAAAAACAAAGCTAACATAAAACAATGTCCACAAAATAATAACAACAATAATATCCACGAAGGGCGCGCGCAGATAGTTAACTCGTCAACTATCCCTCAAGTATTTTGGCGGCGGACTAGACTCATTCATTAGACGCACCAAAGAAATTAGAATTATGCCTATAAACACCTCCGTACCCCGTAACATTTCGCGCATAGAGATTTAAACCTTAAGTCGTTAAATGTAAGAATGTTGTTGCATATTTTTTCATATCTCACATGCGGTCCCTTTTCATCTTTTAATTGGGCGCACAAAAAACGTCTTCAACTATTAGTCGTAAGGACATTTTTCGCTTCAATTGTTTGCGTTTGTAATAATGATTAGAAGAAACATAAACAATTCTAACGTAAACAGTTTGTAAAATGATTGTTTAGTGCTTGTAGGTAATACGGAATGGCAACGTTTGAAGTTGTGAACTAGGTATCTTCACCAACCTCGGGTCTTTGACCTACTTTCAATGATCAGCTGATCTGAAATATTAAAATGGAAAAAAATCTCCCACGGGTATCATATGGTAAAATGGTTTATTATTAATTTATTTTAACCGTTTATGATAAAATACCTAGGATATACATATTTGTAATTGTATTTGTTTAATAGTATTTTTTTTTTTTATTTCCTCTCAACAATATTAGGTACTAAAATTATAAGAAAGTAAAACATCACAATGATAATAGTTTTCCCATTTTAGAATATCAAATACCAAAAATCGGCCAAGTGCGTGTCCTGGTTCTATAAAATCCTAAAAAGTTTAATAACTTATATATTATGAATTATTACATGAAAAAGCTTTCAGTTATAAAAAAAACCAACTCACTTCTACAAAAATAAAGTGTTTCCGCAAGAACGCCTACCCAAAGATGTATAGCAACAAATGGTCGACCTGCGATTTTGTAGCGATCTTTCACTTTTTATTTTTCTATATGTTTTTACCCACTTTTTGAATTTCGAATATATACTTTTACATTTGTTGGAGCAAGTCGTTTTTTTTTATCTTCTTCCTAAAATAATACCTGGATCAATCCGTAACATAAGGTCTAGTCTTAATTTAGGGATTGCCCATTCAAAAAGCCTGCCTTTTTTTTCAGAGGCTGAATCATTTCTGGTTAAAAGTGAATTGAGCATATGTATTTTTGTAGGCAAATAATATGGTGGCCTTCCAGTGACATCAATGCATTGCTTTTTTAATTATTTTTTTGGGAAACTAAAAACAGAAAATAACATTTTAGTTATCATTTTTACCTAAGCTACTGCTAAACGTCACCACGTAAAAGGCGTAAAGGTGTGCCCCGCTTGGGCAGAGCATCGCCGTGTCCTTGCTGGCGCGATCGGCGACGGCGATCTCTCGCGTCGGGCCTGTAGGCGGTCGCCTCCGCGTGCGAAGCAGTAATGCGAGCAAAGGAGGAGGAGACGACGGCACTCACGCCCCAGCCACCGCTGGGATTCCGATCCCAATTTCCGGCCACCGTAGGCGCAGGCTTGCGGACGGCAAGCAATGGTATCTCGCTGTCCGACCATCTGGTAACCGTCCAGACCGACCCCAAGTCATCGACGGTGCGTACTGTTCCCGCGCGCCTCAAGGAGTTGTCAGCAACCGTTGAGATCCAGCAGGGTCGAAGCCTACTGGGGCCAAGGGTCTGCTTCTGAAAAGAGGGCTTGGGCCCGATGTGAAAGGCAACGAAGGGGTTTTTTAGTCAGTAAAAGTCACTATCGCCCGTTCCGCCCTTGGGCGGAGGATATTATTTGGATGATTTCTACCCACCGGAAAAAAAAAACAAAAACCATGTAAAAGGCTTTTTGTTAGAAAAAACCATAACAAATGAAGAGCTGGAATGTGTTGCCTTATTTTAAGCAAAAGTCCTTAATATATTCTGAATACTTTATGACAGTTGCTTACGTATTTTTCTACCATTCTGAAAAATAATCTAAATAAATAAAAATATTTAACACTATTTCACTTCGGATATCGAACCAATCGATATTATGGTGGATAGTCTACATTAGGGGATCAATTAGGCACATCACTGACTCGGGGCACCTGACAGCGGCCGTATTATGAAATACGCTGCACTAATAAAATATCGTTTAATTACTGAGCGTTAAAATTAGGTGTGTTGTTTTAACAAATTTTAAAGATAAATATAGCATTGAACTTGTATTTGCATAATAATATTAATATGGTAAGAGATTCCGTGATGATCCCGATTTCCGGCCACCGTAGGCGCGGGCTTGCGGACAGTGAGCAATGGGTAGCTCGCTGTACGGCCATCCGGTAACTTTCCGGACCAAGCCCAAGCCGCACTGTTCCCGCGCGCCTCAAGGAGTTGTCAGCAACAGCAGGGACCCAGCCGGGTCGAAGCCTACTGGGGCCAGGGTTATCCGAAAGGGCGCTCGAGCCCCGGTATGAAGGCAAGAAGGAACGGGATGGGTCTTTTAGTCAGTAAGAGTCTGACACTATCTCCCGCTCCACCCTAGAGCGAGGGATGCCAATGCATGATTTTTTCCCACCATAAAAAAAGGGTTCTCTTATCACTTCCTGCATGAAACCATTGAACAATACGGCATTTTAAGTTAACGATCACGTATCGCGAGTCTCACAAGTTTATAACTGTCAGCCGTTTGCCCCAATGCGCCGATTTTATGTCAGTCGCGCGGACATGCACACGCCTCCTTGCCACTTCTCCTGTTTTTTTTTATATATTTTTATGGGAACACGCACAGAACAGAAGAATGTAGATAGAAATCGCATAGCACTTCATTTGTATCGGGACCAGCGTACCCAAACTCACACAAAGACAGGTATATCATATTTCATAACACTAAGAGCCATATTTCACCGGGACACCATTTATAGCGCAACTGATTGCGCTACCATGGTGTCTCAGTGAAATATAGCAAGACACCAAACAAGACAATACAGATACCAGAGCAAAGATTTTATGTATCCTACGCAGCGATCACACTATAGAGTGTTCTTTACTATATATTAGACAGGCCTGTTGGTCTAGTGGTTAGTGACCCTGACTGCTATGCCGAAGGTCGTGGGTTCGATTCCCACCCAGGACAAATGTTTGTGTGATGAGCACGATCATTTGTTCTGTGTCTGGGTGTAATTTATCTATAACTAGCTTTTGCCCGCGCGGCTTCGCTCTCGCTCTTCCCTACTTCAGCCTACTATACCCTACTCTACCCTACTCTACCCTACTCTACCCTACTCTACCCTACTCTACCCTACTCTACCCTACCCTACTCTACCCTCCTCTACAATAATTTTCATTTTTTTTTCCATAAGAACCTTCTCCTAATAATAACGAACACAACAAAAAAAAAATTAGCGAAATCGGTTCAGGCGTTGTTGAGTTATGCGCTTACCAACACATTTTGCGATTCATTTTTATATTATAGATATGTATGTATTTAGAAATATATAAGTATGTTTATCAGTTGTCTAGTACCCATAACACAAGCTCTGCTTAGCTTGGGACTAGACGGCGTTGTGTGATAGTTGTGGAATATTATTATTATTAGATTATTGTTATTCTCATTAAGATTAAGTTCCTATTGACAATCAAACGGGAAAAAATGTACTGAACAAGACAACGAGAAAGGGTCGGTGTGTCCCTTTCTTACCTCTGTTTTAAGGCTTATAGTCCCTTGAACCATCTGACCGAAATTATGTGGACGCAACTCTCGCACTCGCCTAGGCGGCAGTACGCAAATCTGTGCATTTATTTGCGGCCAGCAGCGCCCGGAAAGCGCTTTATATCCGTTTTCTTTGCGAAATATTGATTGATTTACATATGCAATGTTCACTTTGAAGAATATTTAACCACCAATTTTTATGTGTAAAAATGTTTGTAAAGGTCCAAGCCGTTTCGAAGGAGTAGGGAAAAGTTGCGAAAAGTTGCGAAATTGCTAAATATTTTTTTTAGACAAAAGTATTAATAGCACGAAAAAATCAAATGTTGATAATGTTGTTCATGAATCTTTAATAAACATATATTTTTTTCAAACCTATTATCTTGGCCGTTACCGAGGAGTAGGCTTCAGAAAGTCACTGTTTTATGGCACTTTTCGGGCGCTTGGGCCTTAACTAGGGTAACCATGATTTTACTAAATTAATTGTTATTATTATTGTCACTGCAGCATGTGATATTAATTGGTTTATTTTTTTATATCGACAGCACAGTACCAATAACTCCAAACTGTCTGCGAAACCTGAAAACAAAAAAATCACTCGAATTTTACTAAGGCGATTATCACATTGCCACCGTACCACGCAGCGTAGCGCGTGAATGCGTGTATTAACATTACTTGTAAGTATCTCCATTTGTATAGAAAACAGGCACAGTCCAATATATCGAAAATGCATCCACGTACGTTCATGCAGATTACGCGCCTACATGAGGAGAAACATGCACACACGCGCGTGGGTGCGGGGCGACACGCAAGGTATGGCACACTGAGTCTCGTAGTGTCGTATGATTTTGTATGAAATGAGTCAGAGCCTGCGTGAATTTACAAAACGCACCTACGCGCGTGAGTGCATAAAAAAACCCGTACGATGATGCAGATCTGCACTTCCGCAAGTACGCGCGTAGGTGCGTCGACACGCAACATGCAGCGCGATGTTTGAATTTATGATACAAAAATAATTTGTGATTTTAGTGCAAAGTTACAAACTAAAATAAAAAAAATATGTTATCACTCACAGTACAAGGTTATTTATTATTCCAGTATCCTTAAGAGGCTGCTTTTCTACTCGCCTATCGTAAACATCGAGCATGGTTTAAAAGCTTGTTACTTCATCTAACGCAATCCAACGTGATGTTTGACGAAAAGGCAACGTGAATAAAGAGTGATATTACCTGAATACTCTGTTGGCATTCAATAATTCCGTGATTTACTCGAAAATTTTAACAAAACTTGTTCCAGGACATACGCGTTTTTTTTAAACCCTTAAAGGTTTTTGAAAAACATTGTCACTATTAAGAATCTTGATAAAATTTGCTAGGCTTGTATGATTGTACTTTTAAGACTTTTTGAATTTTTGAGTAAATTATGAAGTATCAAAGTTAATGCAAAATAGCAGATTTTCAGAGATCTTAACAGGATTATTGATTTCCATAGAAGCCTAGATAATATCCACAAGATACTGTTTCCAAAAGATCTAATGAAAAATGTGTAATAACGTCATAATCGCGTAAGAGCGCTTAAAGCCATGTCCTCACAATATATAGCAGGTGGAAAAATCATTAGGTACAGCATCAAATTTTTTATATTATCCATTTTAGCTGAATATTGCAGGCAAATGGTTGCTTATAGGTCCGGCTGGTATTTTTTATTTATAGATTTTTTTAGATTGAGATTTTAAAAACAACAAAATTAAAAGCAAAATTATTTATATATTATTGAAAAAAAAATAGATACGTAGTTAATTGGACGAATATTACCAGAATTTTGTTATAGATTCCATTCATCGTGATATGCTATCTATGCAGATTCTGGCATCCTGTTGCAGGTTTGTGTTGTTAAGAGCTGCAATTTAATCAGCTAGTGTTTATATAACAAAAATAATAAATAATTTATTAGTTTGGTGGCGATCACTTGCTAAGCGATCTCCTGCTTGGTGAGCTCCTACATGTTTTCAATAGCGTTCATGTCTGGTGTATTAATTGACTAGGGTAAAACATTAATGTTTTTTAGCCAGGTATGCAGTAACACCCCTGGTTTTGTAGCACAATGCAGATTCGGGCATAAAAATGGACTCTTCGTCAATAAGGAACCATTCTTCGAGATGCGGCAGCAGTTCAGTTTCTAGTACTCGCTTGTACTGGTCATGCCTCACGGTCCCTTTCACGATATGTAGACCCTTGCTTGAGATTAAAGACCACATCATAATACTAATGGGTATTTAGCTGTCTCTAAACAGCGGTTTTTATGGAGCTATTCTCCAGGGCGTCGTCGGAAAGGAGCATTTTTTGAACGGACAAAAGAGCTTTTATCAACCAAAATCTGAAACGTCGATTCATCGGAGAAACATGTCTGAAAAATTATATTATGTCATCAGATAATGGCTAGGTAGTTTACTAACAATGTACTGTACTATTTAAAGTATTATTTTTAACCGATTTCAGTCTGAAACAGTCATATGGCCCTGTGCCCGGTGAGGCGTGGTTTTTTGGTAGGCCGATGACCTATCAACTTCTCTTTTACCTACTCTCGAAGAATTGTCTTATCAAAAACTTCTAGCCTCTCGGTGTTTGTAATCGTGGTAAGGTGGGCAACTTTTTACGAGATATACCTGATTTTTTACGAAGAGTGGTGATTCTTTTCCTGCCACATTTTTTAACACGGCGTGATTCCAAAAATTTGTATTAATGAGTTTTCTTTTAATTCTGTAAACTACAGACTTTGAAACACTTTGAAATGAACCCCTGGCGCTCGAGGAGTTAATAGCTGCTATATCTCTCTAGGAATGTTTGGAGTGCAAAAATAATGTTTGAATTTATGTACGTCTTCTTGGAGACGTGTCTGAAGCCTTGCCCATACTGAAAAGATGCAATTTTGAGAATATCACAATATACCGTTGCCACAATTAAAAAATAACGTATAAAATTTTTAAAAAGCAACGCAATAAGAATTGACTATTTTGTACAGGAAAAGCTAGTAAAATCAAACTAAAAATGTTTTTTTTTTCCACCAACAAAAAAAAACCCAATTTTCAACAAATATTGACAAAAGTCAACAAAGTTAGAAGTAATGCCACTTTAAAAACCTTGTACAAATGTATTGGTTTGCTCAAAAAGTGTGTTTCAATCAGAAATTACATATCTGTGAGTACTGTCCTTAATAATTTGGCCAGCGATAGTATACCTGTATAATATACATATTTGTTTTAAATAAAACGTAATATTTGTTTTTGATTAGTTGTCTAAAATATAATGTATTAATAACATCTTGAACTTCTTTAGAACAGAATGGCTCGTAGTACCTACGAACTAATCTATGGACACACTAGTAGAAAAGGATAGAGAGCGTTCTTGTGTCGCCACACACCCAAGAATCTTTTATACTATCTGGATTGATTACGTCAACCTCAAAAATGTACTGAAGAGTACGATACAAGAACGCCCTTATTTTATTTTATTTTGTTTTATAGACTATTCCATAATGTGGGATGTCGTTAGATAGATCTTTCAAAAATATTGCGAGTGTGTGAAAACTATTTATCAATTTAGGGATCCTATTGTGAATTATAAATATAGTTTTTTACCTAACGCTAGTTTTCAATTGAACCTTATTGAGTTAACAGGTGAAAACTAGTTTATTTATTTATTTCCACACTGATAAGGTGTAATTTGTTAAGCTTAAAATAAAGAAAAAACAGGTTAAATAAAGTAACACTTATCTGTATTTCACCTAGTATGTTTCAGTACATTTGCTATTACTATCTTTGTCTTGGACGGCTTAATATTCTCACTTTAGGCCCGGCGCCCACTATCGGTGGGCATCGGTGCGGCTCGGTAGAGCTCGAGCGCTTTACGCCGGCTTCGGGCGGTTTTGGGCGCCTTAGAGCTGCGTCGGGCGACTTCGGGCGGCTTTGGGCGCCTGAGAGCTGCCTCGGCAGTCGTAAACACGCCTAAGGACGCCGTAGCTGATTTTGGGTAGCCTAAGAATAGTTCTGGCTGCAGAAACATCGCAGAGCAGTCACTCGTAACGTTCCGTGAAAACAGTTATGTGTGTGTATTTATAATGGTGGATTGGGACTTAGTTTGTTCATCTTGCTGATATTATTATATTGTTTTGTTTTTGTTTAGTTTTTTTTTAAGTTTGTTTTTGTTTAAGTGTTTATTCATAAGTTATTTTTGTAGCTTTTAGTCTCAAATTGTTTTGATATTTATTTTATTTTTAATTGGTATTAGGACATTTTTATTAGTGTTTGGTTAAAAAAAAATGCCAATAACAGATTTCTTTACGAATGTACATGTGCAGAAGTTCGCAGAGCCTATGTTCAGGACTGCCAAGTTATTTTGCGTCTACTTGTACGATACGATAATGAAGGCGCGTGCGGTGATCGAAATGACTGTTCTGCGACGTGTCTGATCCGAAAATGCCACCCGAGCTACCCGAAGACCGCCTCGGCATCCTTAGCCATGCTTACGGCTGCCGAGGCCGCCCGAAGTCGCCCGACGGAGCTCTAAGGCGCCCTAAGCCGCTCGAAGCCGGCGTAAAGCGCTCGAGCTGTACCGAGCCGCACCGATGCCCACCGATAGTGGGCGCCGGGCCTTACTCAGATTTCTATAAACACAGTTGTTTTTCCAATTTACTTTGGACTTGGCAGAATAGTCGACATCGGCTCGACTTGCCATTATAAAGAATACACAAAAAAAAACACAAACGATCAAAATAACTTTAATTTCGGAAGTCGGTGTTTCTGGTATATTTTGTTATTTAACACCGACTTCCGAATTCAAAGTTATTTTGATCGTTTTACAGTTACTGTAAAACAAACATAACTAATTGTTGTTGTAGATAGTTTTTGTTAAAAACTAACTGTTAGTTTGGTTTGATTCTACAGTTTTGTACCAACTTTATGGTTATATGTATAGTTTTGTTAAATTTTTTGTATATTTAATTGGCCATTATTGGTCTTGTTCATCAGTTCAACTTTGTCAAATGATACTTTTTGACTGTAGTAGAATGTAGATGACTATATAGACTATGAATATGAATATAGAGACTTTTTGATAAAAACACCAAAATCCCTGTAGATATATACACACACACATAATCAGCCTTTTTAATGTTCCCACTGCTGGAACTCAGGCCTCCCCTCTAGGAGAGGGAAGGGGTCGTAATCCATCGAATTTAGAAGCAAAAAAACAATTGAATTGAGAACCTCCTCCTTTTTTGAACTCAGTTAAAAAAAATTACATACACCTTCTTCAATTAAAGGGATGACATATTCGTAGCCACAACCCCCAAAAATGACTTTCATATCAATTTACTCAATTAAAGTTGTTAAAAATATTATTTTTAGCTTCATTCTATATCAGTAAATCAATACCTATCCAATTCTAAAAATAAGTGTGGTAGAGTCTGTCTAAAAAGTCAAACGACTTAGGTGATTATTAGGGTAAAATGAAGTCTGATGTAGTTAACACTTGTTCAATAATCACGGTTGATGAAGAGATCTTGATAATTATTTACTAGTAAACGAACCTTATAAAAAGTATCGAATAGTATTTTTTTAATAATTAAATATTATACAAAATTCCCAAGTCGTTTTTAGGGTTCCGTAGCCAAATGGTAAAAAACGGAACCCTTATAGATTCGTCATGTCTGTCTGTCTGTCTGTCCGTCCGTATGTCACAGCCACTTTTTTCCGAAACTATAAGAACTATACTGTTGAGTCTTTGTAAGTAGATGTATTCTATGAACCGCATTAAGATTTTCACACAAAAATAGAAAAAAAGCAATAAATTTTGGGGGTCCCCATACTTAGCACTGAGACTCAAAAATTTTTTTTTCATCAAACCCATACGTGTGGTATCTATGGATAGGACTTCAAAAATGATATTGAGGTTTCTAATATCATTTTTTTCTAAACTGAATAGTTTGCGCGAGAGACACTTCCAAAGTGGTAAAATGTGTGTTCCCCCTCTAACTTCTAAAATAAGAGAATAATAAAACTAAAAAAAAATTTATGATATACATTACCATACAAAGTGCCAACGAAAATTGGTTTGAACGAGATCTAGCGAGTGTTTTTTTTTTAATACGTCATAAGTCTAAAAAAATACACTATTATTAAAACATCGATCAAAGTTACAATGAACTACAAGAACTTTTATATTATGTTACTTGCTGCTACGGAACCCTTCATGGGCGAGTCCGACTCGCACTTGGCCAGTTTTTTTTTTTTTATACTCATAACTAGGTACTTCATTTTATTTCGAAAAAGTATCAACGCATACAATCGCAGTATACCTTTTTTAAAGAAAGCGAAACGGCCCGTGCTTCTCAGAACGCGGACGGGTTCAGCGCGGACTGAGGCTTGGAAGTGGTGGGTTCAATGAAAAATTTATAAAGATTTTTTTAGAGTGGTTTTATTTTGGTCATAAGTCATAAAGTTATTTATGTAAGTTCAAATAATTAGCTATAGGTGTAGAAGACTATATAAGCTGTAGTATTTTATAATTTTTAAGCTAAAAATGTGCACTGTATTTAGCTTACGCGACCTATTCAAACCCTTGTGTTTTGTAATTTTCTTGTATTAGTTGGTTGGTAAAATCGTATTTAACTATATGAAAATTTTATACAAAACCATAATTTTTTTTATGCCATCCTAGAGATGAATACACCCCGTTAAATTTTAATCGTTTTAATCCCGTGGAGGGTCGATCCGGTACATGAACCACTATCGATTTTACGCAACGCCGACTACTAACTATGGTCATTGAACCCGCTCAGCTGACGTTTTCTTAAAGAAACTAATTTCGTACGTGCGTAAATTAATACGAGTTTTGAAAAAAAGGTACTTTATTTTTTGATTTTATCTCAACAAATCGATAGTGTTTCATGTACCGGATCGACCCTCCACGGGATTAAAACGATTAAAATTTAGCGGTGTATATTGTCTTTTATTTGATGCCGTGACATCCTCATAGTTATGATTCTTGGTGCATTATAATGGTACCCGAAAAACCGAGATATTTGTCTAAAACGGTCAAAGCGTCCTTAATAACATCTTGAACTTCTTTAGAAAAGAATGTCTCGTAGTATGAACTAGTCTAGTAGAAAGGGATAAAGATTTTTCAGGTTGTCGTAATCAATCCAGATTGTATTGTACAAGGTTCTTGGTTCACTGTCACTAACGTTTGACAGTTGGTTAATTATGGTTTTCAAAGGTTAGATTTTCATCTTATTACATACTCTTTGGTGGGGGCGTGACTGGCGGCCGGACTGGTGTCCGCACTGGTTGCGCCACCAAATTGGTTGCGCTACCAAACAGACACCAGGTGAGTAACGCTCTATAGAGCTCTATACATTTTGTTGGTGGCACAACCAGTTGCGCTACCAGTGGTGTCCCGGTGTTATATGGCCCTAAGAAATCCTTACATAATGTGATTGAGCATTTTAATATCAATTGAAAGAAGGCAGTTTATCCTTCGTTCCGTTTTAGAAAATAAACCATATCCTAGCGTACACAGAGTTCTTTGTTGTCTACCCTTTAACGTATTACCTCGCATAGAATATTTAGAAGAACAATTTCCACTATTCCCCGCTAGATATCTCTATAACATAAGCAATCAATTTAGTGCTCTATTTACTTGTTATAAGATTAATGTTTCCTAAATAAAGTCATTGCTAAACGTCATTTTCTAGAGATGTACCATTGGCGTTACATTATTTTATCGATGTTGCATTTTATTTTCAAATAAAATAAAGCCAACAGCAGGAGTCGATAAATTACAAAATAAAATACTTACGTATTTTTATTTTTATTTATAAGGGGCTTGTAGCTATTTCATTAACCATGAAATTACTCATAATTGAAATTAAAGGATCTTTTGATGCTGAAAATTAAAATTAGAGCTAATTACAGTGACAACCATAAATTGTCGCTGTTTTTCGCTTTTTGCAAATGAAAATGTAAAAAAATTGTTTTAATTAATAAAATAGATACGTAAAACAGGTAAAGCCAAAATACTGACTGATAAACTATAATTAATCTGTTCATAAGTAAGTTTTAAGAAACACTTCTACACGTAAATTTTTACGTCTGTGAGGCCGGTGTTTCTTGGCTGACTACAAATTTGCTTTTAGAGTCCATACAGATTAGCAGGGGCCCAGCCGGGTCGAAGCCTGGGCCAGGGTTATCCGAAAGGGCGCTCGAGCCCCGGTATAAAGGCTTGAAGGAACGGGATGGGTTTTTTAGTCAGTAAGAGTCTGACACTATCTTCCGCTCCGCCCAAGAGCGGGGGTTGTCATAAGATGATTTTTCCCATCGAAAAAAAAAAAAAAAGTCCATACAGATTTGAGTAGAACTGTAACATCTTGACCTTCTTCGAGACTGCTAGGGTTCGGTATAACCAGATTTTTAATAAAGTGACCTCTTTTCTTCTACCAATATCTAGAAATTCATCAGAGCTCAAGTTTTGGCACTGCTGTGTCGGTAATGTATTTGTTTCCGCTTTGAATTAGTCAGACAGTCTGATTCTCAAAGTGATTTGAGAAAACTGTGCTTGTTTTTGTAGGAAACAAACTTTGCCTTCCAGTCTGTCTGGATCTTCAGGAAATATGAAGACACAAAATAACACGAAAGCTACATTTTTAACCCATGTAAAGTTTAACCATTTACATTTTATTTGACTGGCCTGTTGGTCTAGTGGTTAGTGGCCCTGACTGCTATGCCGCAGGTCGTGGGTTCGATTCCCACCCAGGACAAATGTTTATGTGATGAGCATGATCATTTGTTCTGTGTCTGGGTGTAATTTATCTATAATATGTATGTATTTAGAAATATATAAGTATGTTTATCAGTTGTCTAGTACTCATAATACAAGCTCTGCTTAGCTTGGGACTAGACGACGTTGTGTGATAGTTGTGGATTGTTATTATTTATGAGTTATTAAGCTAAAATTAAAATAGTGTGCGTTTATAATTTTGTCGAAGCAATTGGGTATTTTCTTTCCCGATACAACAAAAATCATTATAATTTTACAATATCGATAACTGACTATCGATAATGGTAATCTCTAATTGAACAGCTGACAGCGACATTTTTTGAATGTTCTAGTTTTTTTTTTTAAGTAGACCTTATTATGTACGAAATAAAGTCAACTTCTATTTGTTTTTTTTTTTTATAAGATCTTATTTTTCAAAAATAATCAAAATAAAATAAACCAGGGCTAACTGATGTTGTGTTTGCACTCCAAAACAGCACAGATGGGCATTTTAATATTTTGTTTATCTAGTTATCACCGTGGCGACCGCAACTAGACTGGTGTGCGCGGCGCATGCGCAATGGAGCATACGCGGTACTCCGCAAAACTCGGGGTACGCGCGCCCCGCCTAATTACTTACTCCTTCTATCTACTGTATGATTCCTGTGTTCTGTGGGCACACGTCTAATCTGTTGGTTTTTATATCCACCGATCGCAGCGTATGCTTCGCAAAGTATGTATCCACCTTTAGGCGCCGTTTGCGCACGGCGCAAAGAAGGCGCGGGGACGGCGCAGGAACGGCGCGCAAACTTGAAAGAGAAGCACGCGAGTGAATCGCAGTCGCCAGATGTGGACACATCCTAAGCAATTTTTTCAGGAATAATTTCATTCGTGGATGAATATCTATACTAGTGATGTAACGAATGTTTTTTTGAGATTCCTCACATTCGCGAATACGAATATTGATTTTTAAACAAAGTGCGCGCAAAATGTCAGTTTTTTTTGCGGTGGGAAGTATTATCTAATGATATCCCCCACTCTTGGGCGGCGCGGGAGAGTATCAGACTTTTACCGACTAAAAACCCTACCCATTCCCTCGTAGCCTTTCGTACCGGGGCTGAGCTATCTTTCGAACTACAGCTCTTGGGTGTCGAAATTTCCTCCAACCTCAATTTTTCTCAAGGTTGCTTGAGTACATCTCCTTTAGCATTCCACTTCCCATCAGGCATACACTACGCCCCCGTCATCGCTCTCTATTTTCCATACCACGAGCCTGTAACATAACCTGCAGAACCAGTCCCGTGTACCTAGCCCTAACCCACATCAACAACACGTTACTTTCTGACGCTGCTATGGACATCTTCGCAAGTGCTGAAATTGAACTTTTTAACGCTGCAGCTCGTTACCTTGAGTCCATTGCCACTCCCAGCACAATATCTTGTGAAACTCAATAATATTTTTTTTTTTTATTATTATTATTATTTTTTTTTATGAAATTTTTGACATATGTATTATTGTAAGTTTTTTTATTTTTTTTGACATTTTATTCTGACATTATTTTTATTATCTTTGACATGATTTTAATTTTTTTTATTATTTTTTATGACATGGTTTCCATTATTATTCCTATTTTTTTTACATTACTTTCATTATTGTTATTATTTTTGACATTGTTTTCTTAATTACTATTACTTTTTCATTACTTTTATGTTTATTATGTTAATGTTTTTAAATTATTATTAATGTGGCCTATAATTTATATGTGTGGTGTTAAACTGTAAGTGTAAATTGGCAATAAATAAAAAAATAAAAATAAATAAAAAAAAAAAAAAATTTTGGGCGGTTCATTGAGTCCAAAGCCAAAGTAGCTGCTAGGAAACTAGGCGTTCTCGCAAAAGTCCGGCGGTACTTCACACCGAGACAGCTTTTAATGTTATACAAAGCACAGGTCCGATCGTATGTGGAGTACTGCAGCCACATATGGGCCGGTGCTGCAAAGTGCCACCTGGCAGCTTTGGACTCGGTGGAAAGGCGTGCGAAGAGGCTGATTGGTGATCCAGATTTGGTTAAGTCCAATCTTCAAAGCCTTGAGCACAGGCGTAGGGTAGCCAGCCTTTCGGTGTTTTACAGATTGCATTTTGGAGAGTGTGCGCAGGAATTGCATGACTTGATTCCGCCATCTCATTTCTACCATCGGACAAACCGACGCACGGCCCTTACGTTGTTGAAACATCTACGGTCCGAACTAAGCGTTTCGCCTCGTCATTTATACCGCGAGCTTCGAAGGACTGGAACAGTTTGCCTGCTGCGGTCTCTCCGTCTGATTATAATTTGGGTGTCTTCAAGGCTAGAGTGAATAGGCTCTTAATAAACTAGTGCGCCTCACCATCATAGATTGCATCACTGCTTACCATCAGGCGGGATCGCAGTCAAGTACTAGTTTATAACAGATAAAAAAAAAACTAACCCTGGCCCCAGTAGGCCCAGCTGGGCCCCTGCTGTTGCTGACAGTTCCTTGAGGCGTCCGCAAGTCCGCGCCTACGGTGGCCGGAATTCGGGATCGGAATCCCGGCCTGTTGCCTGATGCAGTCGGCCTCCTCCTTTGCTAGCATTACTGCTTCGCAGGAGGCGACCGCCTGCCACTCCTCCTCGCTCCGGACCATGGCCTGTACCAAGGCCCGGCGCGAGAGATCGCCGCCGCCGACCGCCCTCACGAGGGCACTGCGATGCTCTGCCCAAGCGGGGCACACCTCTACTGTGTGCTCCACCGTGTCCTCCGGGCGTTCCGCACAAAGGCGACACCCGGGCGTCACTTCCGCACGGATCCGGTGCAGGAACCTCACGAACTTGCTATGTTTGAGATCCTGCCTAATGCGAAAGGTGAGGACGCCGTGAGGTATTTCTAGCCACGCCTCAAAGAGGGGACTTACCGCCATAACTGTGGCGTGTCCAGCACTGGATTGCGACAGTCGCTGACGCCATTTCACAATGAAAACCCGCCGAAGCTCTGTCCGCCATGCCGTGACCTGTTGCGGCAGCGGACTTTCGCCCCGGCGGCGTTGCATCTCCACGCGCAAGTCGTGCATATATGTCATACAGTTTGACATTTCGTATCAATCCAGCTTAAACAAAACATAGCAGAGTTATGTTGTCCTGTGCGTCTCGCATCCATCAGGTTCCCGCGACCCTCACCAGGTCAACGGACGCCCCTCGTAGGAGGCCTTCCAATGCTGCGTCTTCCGGTGCAATCGACCATCTGTTCTGCGAGCAATGTGCCCTACCCAGGACCGACCATTATGGCAACAGTTGAGAGAGGCCAACAGCTAAAAGTAGACGTCTTTTGGATGAAATGATGACGATGCAAAGCCGTTACAGTTTGATTAAACGAAGCTAATCACATTAAGTTCATTTGAAAAGATTTGTTATGATTTGACGTTAGTATTATTGTGCCGGTAAAATGCCCAAATTAAATAAACAAAGGGGATTGCCCAGCCTCTATGGTGTTCCAGGCCAAAAATATACAAATCTCAATAGTAGTAGATACCTAAAAACATATATAAGTTGACGCCATTATTTTAGAAATATTTAAAGAAGAGTAACCTTTTGAGGTTATTTTCCTATATGATAATGCCTCTGACTACGAGATAGTATAAAAACTTCTCGATTTTCAATGCCTGATAATTACAGGTCGCGCGATGAATCAAGTTTGCTCGGCAAAAGTGGAAGGGGCATGCGCAGTATTCAATTCTAAGGTCTATTTGGCGACGTGCGGGCGGGTGTGCGCCGACGGCGACACGTCATTGGTAGATAGAGCCGCTCTTCAATTCCCGCGTTGCGTTCTCGCGTCTCATTGGATACTGTTGTACTTGGGTACTGTTGCGTACAGCTTGTGTTATCGTATTAGTAATACGTAGTCGTAAAAAAAAATGTTAAAAAATAAAGTTTTAAAACGGCTAGCCAGAAAAATGGTTTACGACGTGAATTGTTACGTTAAGAAAGAAACTAACGAAATTATTCTTTTTTATTTTTATTTTTATTTTAAAAATTTTAATTTTTCTGAATTTACCTACTTACAAGATAAATTACAAGCAAAAACTAGTGTTATTATAAGTTATGTTATTAAGGTTCAAAGATACGAAATTAAAAATAAAATCATAACATACTAAGAATTTCTGTGCGCAATTGTACACATGCGCCGATTGCCCCCACTACTTTCACCGAGCGATCTTAATTCACCGCGCGACCTGTAGATTATCAAATGAGGGTATATATCTACCCTCTGGCTGGTATATAATTCCTAATATATTTTTATCCAGTTGTGGTTACTTGGGTATGAAAGAAGACACATTTCTTATTTTTTAAAAAGTTAGCAGTTTAAGGAGCACAGTTTATAACAAAAACATACTCTCGTGTATAAAACAAGGACACTCATTCAATACATTGAAGAACCCACGCCACGACTAGCCCAATGTAATAATATATCAAATTCTTCAAGAGTGGTCGTGACCATCATTGTAAATCACAATGATCTTGGTAATTGCGCACTATTCGTCGTGGACTGCAGCTTTCTGGGTACATTCCCAATCATACGTAAGCGGTGACAAACTCGTGTTATAAACAATCTGACACTTGTCACTTGTCTTGATTCAATTCAGTGTTGTCACTTTCTCGAAAAAAATTAAAACATAAAATCGATAATCGTTTTTCTTTTTCAATAACCGTTAATCGTTTTTTGTTTCTTCTTCTTTTTTTACTAGAACTTTATTTATTTTCATATAAAATATATTCTCTTGTACCTACATAGTTTTACTGAAGTAAGTAGTTATCAGCCAAGCTCCGAGGGTATGCTGTTGAAGTCATTGTATTTATTCATAAATCGATTCGAGTCGATTAATCTAAATACTCAAAAATAATTTTGATGTTGGCAATATTTGCAGGCGCCAAAATGATAAAACCGATGTTTTTTTCAATAAAGTTACTTTTTATTTACGACTTCTTGTTGATTTTAGTGGCGGTCATTTGAGAGTAGATAAGTGAATAATTATTTTTTTTTAGAGTATGCGAAATATGAGGACCGCCTTATGTGAATGGTTTCGGACTCAGAAAAGCATGCAGATTATGATTCTGGACGTTGCCAGGAGGCATATTGGTCCATTTTTTTTTATACCCCTCTCCCTGAAGCAGCAAGTAAATTGACTGAACAAAAGCTTAGAATCATTTTATTAATCTATGGTTATTATCAATCAGATTTGGTACCGTAGCGTATTCATATAAAACTTAAGGAGAGTATTAAGTTTAAAACGTTTTTGTCTTTCATTTTGGAAGGTAGGCAAAGTAGAGCAGTCTTTTTGATTTTTTCGTCCTGCGGCTTCTGAGATCATTTTCGCGCTAAATCTACTGCACTGATTTTCAAGCGGGTTTCACCACTCAATAGCGTGATTCTCTAGGAAGCTTTTAGTATATAATTTGTTAAGATTTAATATTTATTTCTGTGTACATTAACGATATTTGCTGAAGATGTCGGGAAAAAATAAGCCGTTTGGGAGCTTTCAACGAAAACGCTGCCTAAACCCTTTGAGATATAACAAAATAATGTATTGTGGAATTGTGTATCATATTTAGGTCTACAGAAAAGTCCACGGTGGCATATTTCTATCTCTTAGGGTTAACATACTATATCCATTCTACTACTTTTAAAAATTGGCATTCAGGAAGCGTTTATTGGAAAGCTATTTACATAATTACGGTATTAATTTCTAATCAAAATAAGTTACTTCACATTCAAGGCTATATCAGTATCTGTAAATTACTTTTTGAATCATTTAAATCGGACGTAACATTTGAAAGTTAACATAAGTTTAATAATTCTCAAAATTAAAGGTCTCTGCACACAGCCGGCATCGGTCACACTGCGGGCGCGATCACGCCGACCGTATCGCGACGCTATTCATTCATCAAAAAGATGTTGAGCAATTCAGACGTGGAAACGCTCTTGCTCTTATTTGAGCTGGCTAAGAAAAAACAACGTAAACGGAAATGGGTGCATGAAATAAATCGCCCGTCCCCGCCGCTTCTGACTTGTATTCCCGCTCGGCGCGGCGGCGGCGTGGCGCGACGGTTACCGTCGCGTCGAGCGGGACGGCTCTGTGTGGCGTCGTCCGTAATATCTAGTACATTACAACTGCTCAGTGTCGCGTCGCCGTCCCGTCCCGCTGCGCCGCGCCCGCTGTGTGCAGAGACCTTTAATCTGCGCGATAGCTCCGCTCTTCAGTCGCTTCGCATGACGCGGTCGCTGACCCTCCCCCGCACCGTCTTGCCTACTGTTTCTTTAGCTAATATACATATAGCTTTACAATAACGCACGACTGAAGACTGTGTTTTCTTTCGGGTGTTGTTGAAAAGTTATAATTGCATTTTTGTTTGTTTTCTTAACTAACACAACACCAACAACGGGCAAAATCTAGTAATTTATACGTATAAATAAATATAGTTTAAAAACACGCTTTCATAGTATATCAAACTAAAAAGTGTAATAGTACATTGTTACACTAGGGGTGAAAGTAACTCATTTCGTCCCGGGAAGGAGTTGGCGGCCGAGCGCAGCGAGGTCGCTAATTCAAGGGACTAAATTAGTTACTTTCACCCCGAGGTAAGCACTGTGCTTTTCATTACGAATACGAGAAAACTAAAAATAAAATAAAAAGTTTGTAAAACCTGAGTCGTCGTACCTATGATTTTAAGTAGGTATCTTTCTTCTGATTTAGGCGGTAAAAGGTATTCCACTACTGCTTTAGCCTCTTATGAAATTAGGCGTTAAATCACTATTTACCCGACTGCAAGAAGGGTTATGTTTTTCGCGCGTATCTTGTATGTTTGTATGTATGTAATATTCTTTATTACCTCATATCTTCCAACCCGCTGAACAGATTTTTATAATTAACATATCGTTAGATTCGTCTTGATAACCTAAGTGTTCTTAGATAGGTGACGTTAAAAAAAACAACATATCGACTGAGATGATAATGTTAGAGTAATTTTTTTTTCTGCTTTATGGGTATCAAATTAAAGGGCTTTTCATGAGGATTTCAAAATGGTATGTCATGACCATATTAAAAAAAAAAGTACAACAGGAAATCTATGTTATTTATTTTGTACTGAGGCGAATGCCTAGGTCGGTTTTTGAACTTTATAGTGATTTTACGTCTAAAATATAGAGAATAAATAGTGATATTATAATTGTAACTAAAAAGTGTAAAATAAAAAATTAATTTAAAAAATAAAAAACCCGACTGCGTAGAAAAATACTTTAAATAAAAACTGAAAAGAATAATAAACAAGTTCAGTCCACAGTTCAGCAACAGTCGGGACCTTACCTTATCTTAAAATAATCTAGACTAAAATCATTCTATCTAATGTGGGTCCCGACTGTTGCTGAACTGTGGACTGAACTTGTTTATTATTCTTTTCAGTTTTTATTTAAAGTATTTTTTTACGCAGTCGGGTTTTTTTTATTTTTTAAATTATTTAATCTGATAAACATAACGTGTTAATACAAATCTGTTGTACGGAAATGTAAACATAAATCGAAAAAACCAACGACTGATTGCCACTTTACCGCCATTTTGTTTTTTTTTTCTGCGACCGGCCTCACCTTTCAATCGTGGAAATTACAGACATAATAGAAATACAATAGGTGCGCGAACGCCGGCGTTCGCTTGGGGTTTAATGAATTAATGAAAAATTAGAAATATTACAATTAATTTCTAATTTTTTAAAAATAAAGTATTTTAAAGAAATAGTTGAACAAATAAATCACTTAAAATATAACATTATTTAATTAGTACTTGTCTTTAAGTTATTTCAATTTTATATCGCGCTGTGATTGACTGGCTGTATAGAAAACTGGAACATGGTTCAATAGAAATGTGAAGATAGAACTAGTTTTTTTTTTAATAATTTGACAGCTGTCAGTTATAAAGTAAAACTCCATAGGGATGAAAAGTATCACTTTCAGCCCGCTCCTTAGGCAACTTCAGACCTACTTTCAGAGTATGAGTAATGAAAAATAATTTCCAATATACTTAGGTAAAAAATAATAATAATGAACAAAAAATGTTAATATTATTGTGAAAAAGCGTGGGGCGCTTTGTGCCATATTTTTCATAAATTGAATACCCCACGCTTTTTCATAATAATATTAACATTTTTCGTTCATTATTATTTTCTATCCAAGTAGGTATATTGAAAATTATTTTACACTTTTTAGTTTGATATGCTATGAAAGCGTGTTTTTTTTTTAGTTTTATTTAACTATATTTATTTATTTTTCACTTTTTAAGGGAAACGCCCTGGAAACCAAAGGGCATGACCTTGACCACGACCGCCGGCGAGCGCTACTTCTCTAAATAACATAGATCATTTTTTTTTTCGATATCATTTTATACATTCAACCTTGGTCAAGGTCACTCACCATGTTGTCAGTGACACCCTATGGTGTCCCAGGCGTTTTCCAACATTTTATAATACATTTGACGTAGGGGTCAAGGTCATTGCCCTTGAAGTCAAGATCACATTAAGTGTCCCCTGATGTATCCCCACCCTTCTAATCCCTCATGCACTCGATCCCGAAAGCTTGATTAGGCGTTGATTTATAAGTGAAATTTTTTTAAGTCTTTTCTTCTGTGCCCCGTTTCGTATCCACTGACCCCAACATTTTAGGTATATATTTGAACTTGGGGTCAGGGTCATAAACCTTGGGGCAAGCTCATGTACTAGTGTCCTAAGCGTTTTCCAACATTTTTACATTTGACCTTGAGGTCAAGGTCATTGACTTTGGTGTCAAGGTTATGCCCTATGATGTCTCAGACGTTTTCCAACATTTTATACATTTAAACTTGTGGTCAAGGTCATTGGCCTTAAGGTCAAGGTTTGGCCCTTGGGTGTCTCAAGCGTTTCTCAACATTTTATACACCGTTAAATTTTAATCGTTTTAATCCCGTGGAGGGTCGATCCGGTACATGAAACACTATCGATTTGTAAAAATAAAATCAAAAAATAAAGTACCCTTTTTTCAAAACTCGTATTAATTTACGCACGTACGAAATTAATTTCTTTAAGAAAACGTCAGCTGAGCGGGTTCAATGACCTGTAGTTAGTAGTCGGCGTTGCGTACAAACTATCTACAGGTCATTGAACTCGCTCAGCTGTCCAGACCCTCCACGGGATTAATACGATTAAAATTTAGCGGTGTATATTTGACCTTAGGGTCAAGATCATAAACTTTGGGGTCAAGGCCATTGACCTTGAGGTCAAAGTCATCGCCTTTGGGTGTCCCAGGCGATTCCCAACATTTTATACATTTGACCTTGAAGTAAAGGCCCTTGAGGTCAATGTCAAAGGATACGTCATAGAATAAAGGATTATTGCATTGTCATCAGTCTTTGATGGAAGTGCAAAGTTTAAAGAAAATCTGATCACCCAAAGTTGGCCAAAATCGAGCTCAAAAGCGTTGATTACATACAAACAAACAAACATACAGGTGAAGCTAATAAAAGCTTGTTAATTCATGAAACCCCAAGCGAACGCCGGCGTTCGCGCACCTATTGTCTTTCTATTGTCTGTAATTTCCACGATTGAAAGGTTAAAAACTGGGCAAGTGCGAGTCGGACTCGCGCACTGAGGGTTCCGTGCAAACTACAATTTCCGAATGGAGCCTCGAAGATTTTTCTGAAATGCAAATTTTTTTTGTGACTTAGGTAACAACAACTTTACCGTTTTCAGATTTATTCCTATACCTATGCTATAAGACCTTGCTTTGTGCCAAATTTCAGGATTCTGGGTCAACGGGAAGTACCCTATGAATTTCGATCTATTCATTAAACCCCAAGCGAACGCCAGCGTTCGCGCACCTATTGCCTTTCTATTGTTTCTCTAATTACCACGATTGAAAGGTTAAAAGTATCAAAATATACGTCTTTTGCGACATAAACGGCTGTAACTTTTTTATTCGTTAACTTAGAAGTTTGATTTTTTCAAAGCTTGAAGGGACCGCAGACCTGAGCGTGTATGTACATACGTGTTTTAAGCTGTTTTTTACGCGTTCTCGAGTAAAAAACAGCTTAAAACACGTATGTACATCGATATATATGTACTACGTACTAGATAAGGCGTGCTGAACACTCACTTCAAACGAATCCGTTGCACTGAATTCTAGGCAAATTGACATTGATGACTTTAGTGCAATTTTGACGTTCATACAGTGTGAAAGCGGCGCTTATAAATTCAAAAGAAAGTGAATTTGGGACGTAAATAATAATTCAGTAGTCATAAAAATAAAATAATTGATTATTCAAGTAATTTAACAGCTTCAAATTTCGTAATAGTATGTTAGAAATTATATTACTTTATTTAAAAGCTTTTCCATTTTACAATCATAGACTAAAACATGCAGATGTTCCGTCCCACAAAAACCGGGTTTTTACCTACATCTGCTTTAGTGAACACGAACTTTGCATGATGTTTTATTCCGTTTGTTTTTTTTTTATTATTTTATTTACATAATATTTTTTCTTTTTTGTATAAATAATAGGTACCAATGAATTCCTTCAAATTCAATAATTATGAATAGGAATACGTCTGTTTTTCGATACAGTAAAAACTCAGCAAGAAATGCCAGCAAATCATTGAGTATCAGTTTTCATCGCTAAGTTTTGTGGTTAAGCATTCTGTCATTCGTAAGCACTGAGGTATTACGTACCTACCTAGATATTATGTATACATAGATTAGTATTCAAATATAAATTAGGTTCAGTTGAATTTGTAGTCATATGTGTAATATAAGTGATATATCACTAAGTGGTCATTACTGTTATTGAGATTTAGTCCTTTATAAACTATAATTATATTTCAAGTTGGTTCACTTTGGTCAGCCGAAAAGAGAAAAAATGATAAAATATCTTCAAGAGGATAGACGTGAAAACACGTAGCTTCCTACAAAATATCCGTTTATCTGCTCTGCACACTTTCAAACTGATGATACTAAAGTTGGAAAACGTTTTCTAATGAGTCGGCTATTCCTTGCAGTAATGCTATTCCTTCAAACAGCCCCGAAAAATTAGGTTGAAAATAGATTTTAAAAAAGTTTCAGTTTTTTTATGTAATTTATTTCATCACCACTTCTCTCAAAACGGTGAAGGAAAACATCGTGAGGAAACCGGCGAAATATTTCGAAGACATGCGACATTCACTAAACCGCACTGGGCCAACGTGGTGGTTTACGGCCCATTCCCTCTCATATAGAGAAGGATTGAGTCCCAGCAGTGGGAAACATTAAAAAGCTGATTATGCTATAGTTACAGTTGTTGATTATTTTGTTACTAAATATTAGCAGCACAGTCCTGACCATCATTCACTAAAGAAAGCTGTCCTTTAGAATGATGATTACAATAAATGGTTTCATTATTTTACACGATTTTGAATTCACTTATTTATTAAAGTAGTAGACGTAGTTTTCTGAATTTACACTAACGTGGACTATTGCAATAGAGTTTTATTGTAATGAAAAATGAAGTGCTGCATGAAGTGGAAATGGTGAAGAAGACCAGGGATGGTTAACGGAACTTCATACTCACGTAGATATCACAATGGAGGCAGTTAAGCAACTAAGTATGACAATACTATAAATAAACGGTTCTGAATAGTATTTTTAAAAATGGTATCATGGAAGTTATGATGATGATGGAGCCGGATGGAAGACACCAGATCTCCGTAATTAATCAATGTATCCTAAGCCATGTTTGGGCTTGTTAGAATTATCATGAAATGTACTTTGGCTATAAGAATAGAATAGAAAGGAATAGAATAAACTTGATTACCTATTCACCAAATAGTAGGTAATAAAACCTCCCCCTTTTTTTGAAGTCGGTAAAAAAGAATTAATTGTAATTAAGCCATTTTTAAAATCGACGCCTTAATTAAAATGGCAATTTTTATGTTTGCAAGTAAGGATCATGTTAATAGCTGGTTATTGTTTAATTACTTATTATTACTGATAATTTGAGATACATCTCCTTTCTGTCGGAGTTGGTTTTTCTATGGAGCAAGAGCATTTTCCTTTATAAATTGATTCCAATAGATAATATCTACAAGATACTGTCTCCAGAAAATTTAATGAATAACGTCATAATCGCGTAAGGTTGTATGAAAAAACAATGAAAATGCAAGAAGCTTAGCTTAAAAGGTGCATCCTTTTAAGCTAAGCTTCTTGCTTTTATTTACAACCTCATTAACTTCATCATCTAACTAAGTTTCATTTGGTCTACTAAAAACTTACAATTTCTTTGCAATTTCATTATTCAACTCATAATATTCAGTTCAGTTTTTGTTTCATGTATATCAAAGGTACATATCAAATTAATATTATAACATTCTGATAAAATGTGTCATTAGTTATTGTTAGTTTTGAACAATTGGCAAAACAAGAAAAGTACAGTCTGTTTATTGTGCTAACCTTTGCCATCCTACAGGGCAAACGCTTCCCTCCACTCCTTTCATGTTTCACAGGCCCTTGTGTCTGTCTGATGCTGGCTTCGACACTACCTAGCCAATTAAGTGATGCAAATTCTATTGTTTCATATTTCATAAAACATTCGCATAGCAATTAAAACTGAAAACTGACACTTATTTCTTTGCAATGTAACAATAACAAAACAATAGCACACATATTATTGCAAATAAACATAATTAAAAATAATTTTATATTTTGAAAAACTTCTTCCATGTAGTCTTATTCCAAAATGATTTTATTACTTTTTAAAAAACATTGCCTGGCACTACGAATTACTCCTCAATTGGTGATGCATTCCCAAACAAGTGTTCTCTGACAGACATAAGACACCCAGCCACAGAACAACTATACAAATATTTGCACAGCAGACAATCCATAAAACATTGCACCAATCATGCCATTGTATTGAGGTTTTGCTTCTGCACTGTTGCACATGATTTCGGTTTGAAGTTATTAGAATCATATCATTTACAATTCCTATTTCAAAAGTAAAGACAATCGCATTGATTTTTTGATGACTGCACATTGGTGTGAGATACATAGCAATAAAATAGGCTAATGTCATTGTTGTAGTACAATATCAAAATATAATATTGATGAACAAACCTTTTTTGAGCAACAGTAACAACACTGATTACTTAATTGTTCTTGTGATAGCTCACATCCATTAGATACCTACTCTAAAAATCAATGAAAATAGCCTGCTACTGTCATGTACATGCATGGCAAAATGAAGGTGACCTTATTCTTTAAGTAAGTTTAAAAATAAACAAATTAATTAAGTTATAGTGCGTTGGGGGAAGATCGGCATTGGGGTAAGACCATATAAATATAAATTATACTACTTATTTAGCTTTATTTTTAATGCTAGTCATATTGTGTGCCACGTCATTATGTTCCACCTTGCCCAGGAATGTAACTGGCATCAAAAAAAAGCTAAATAAGTGGTATATTGATTTATACGTACTTACCCCAATGCCGATCTTCCCCGAACGCACCTTATTATGCAAATAAATTAAAGTTAATCTGTTGGATATTGACTTTTGACTTAAAAATGTTGTGGCCAACTTTTGTTTGGGATATCATCAAACTTCAAAGTCTAGAACAATCTGGCCAGTTTTACTTGGCCTTATCATGAAGTGATTAATTTCTAAGATCTGGACACAACATATATATCATTCAATGTTTTAGTCAGTATTAGCATGATGCTGTCCTGTATGATATTTATTTTGACATACCTACATGCTTCTTTTATGTCTATATTTTCATTCTTTTAAAATGATTTGTATATGTCATACAAAGTATATTTACAAAAACTCACCTGAAGTGTATACTTAATAATAAAGATTAAAAATTCGCAGCGGCGCACTACTTGGTGTTGTGAGTACAGTAAGTCTAGGAAACACGTTGCCTTTCAAATGCGTGCCCAAACAATGATCTGGTCATTGTACAGTACCAAGCTCAGCATACAGGGGGCTGTTGTAAGCGTGCAGGTATCCCATATCTGTTTGTTGTGTTACATCTCTTACCATTTAATATATTCATTGCTGTGATATTTATCACGCAAGTAAAACTACCTCTTACAGTGACTAACTCATACTGCTGTTTGTTTTCTATCTCTGTACAAATACTAATAACTAACTTCAACCAGTGGCATAATACTTGCGAATATTGGTTATTGCAGATGCAAAGTCGAAGCCAGATAAAGGTTCAAGCTTACTCTATACTAAATTTTATCAAAATCAGTTCACCATTAAACACCATAAAAGCAACAGGCAGAGACCGACAGACATTTATAATATTAGTATAGGTTAACCACTACTCATCATTCATTGATCAATTTGGTGCACCTACTTTTTTGTTTATATAAATCTTAACAAAAGGCTATATTCAAATAATTATGATCCATAATATTTTTAGTCTAAATATACCTATTTGCCACCCAGGAAAGTAGGTACAGGTCCGATAGTTATACATAATATACCATTTTACTTCTACCCAGTCTGTTAAACCCCAAGTGAACGAAGTGTTTGTGCTGTCATTGTCTTTCTATTGTGTCTCAAATTGACATGATTGAAAGGATAAATAAAATATACACATAACAAAGTAGTACAAGGGAAACCAGCTCAGCCTATCTAATAGACCTGCCTCACTGAATCAATACTATCTCAACTGAAGAGCTCGGCTAGGGTAGAACATGACAACCTTTTTTATTTAAACAAAATACAAGCTAACAAAGGCAATGATGTTTGTGGTAAACTATTGACAAGTTAAATTTTTACACCAGCTATACAAAAAACAGTTTTTCTTTAACCCTTTATAGGACGGCCCATACAAAGTGGCCAGTAAACTGGACGATCACTTCAAGGTCGATAATTCAAATGTTTTTTTATTAATGTTGAACCTTATGATCATAAATGACAACCATTAAAGCACACTAGCCTTTTAACTAGCCAGCGTTCAAGAATGTCACACATAACGCAAAATTCGCGCCTTTTTTTACGGTGGCCTGTAAACTGGCCACTGCGTAGACCTGCACTAGCATTTGCAGTTATTACAAGTAGACGTCAATTGTTTCTGAGTGTAGTGCAAGGAAAAAACATGTCTTCGTACAAAAGGTGACTGTAACGATTTTGTTATAGTATAAACTTTCTTATTCTGTACCAATATAATCGATTATCATAAAATAAACAATGTTTTTTGCCATTAATATGAGACAGGATTGTTGAAAAAATCTAACTTAGAAATTACACATGTGTGTTGAAGGTAGTCTCACAAGTATAGATTTCGATTAATGCATCAACTACATCATTTTATACGACGTTATAGTCTATTTTTAGGATAAAATAATGCAATTAGCACAAATATACGAGTTCGGTAGTTATAACGTATTATCGTAATTGTTGAGGTATTTTTTAATACCCAATTATGTCAATTCGTAAGTACATACAATAATCCTGAGTTATTGTTTTTTTATTCCAGTTTTTCTGTTGTTTTAGAAAGAACTTTAGTACCCAGGATCTGGAAATGCTGAAGGAACATCAATGGGTAGGAATTTTGGCCATTACTGATAACCGGGCCATCCACTCTGATATTGGTGGTGATTCTGACGCTGATGGCTATTTTGATGATATTGTTTCAAATACCTTCTGCTTTAGTACCCGTAGTTATAGCCATCCATCATCGTCTTCTTCATAACTCCTACACGGATCTGTATACCCGCAAATTCTTCCACCAGCACTTCCACCACGGCCTTCACCGCCGCCCCCAACAGCACTTACACATCTCTCACTGCCTCTATCGCCGCTTATCCAAATTACCTATCCTTTTCTCTTGAATTGTGAATACCAAAACAGTTGTTTTTGATTTTTCATTTAATTCAATAATAATTCAGTGGAGTAAAGTATTTTACTTTGATATTGTTTTTTTTTTTTGTTTTTAGACTAAGATTATAATTTTATTCGAAATTTTACGCTAATTATGTTATGTTTTAGTTACTGATTAAAAACTGATTTCGAAATACACAAAAATGACATTTTATTACGTAAAAACTAACTGGTTTTTATGTGTCCAGTTTACAAGCCAGTGATTATACAGGGATAGTTACTGATGCAGAACGGTCGGTGGTCAGTTTACTGGCCACTAGATTTTTTGGATTTTCTTGAAAAATAACAACTTTCGGAAAAATATATCATCACACATTGTTATAAATAACGCTACTGAATATACTTTTACTTAAAATTATGATAAATTAAATTTGAAAAAAAAAAAAATTGTGTTTGATGCTAGGCAAAGGTGTTGACATTATTGTGAATCAGAAAAATACTGACCAAAGCCAACAGACATTCACATGGCTACAATAACTGTTGTCTGCTTGTGATTACAGTGAAGACCCAACTGTGTTTCTGTAAAATTGTTACTATTTTGGTGTACAATAAAGTTTATTCTATTCTATTCTATTCTATTCTGTGTAGGTTGGACTGGGGCAATGATTGTTTAGTTTAGGAATTTAATATTGCCTGTGATGGTTGATGCTCTTTTAAATAATACCTAGTCATAAGGGATAATCAATATCATCATATCATCAGTCAAAGGATAAGAAATGATATATACCACGAGTATTCATAGCATTTAATTTAAACCTATCCTGATTAATCACCAGTGCATTGTTTGTACTCATTACACCAGCATATAATCTGTGCTAGCTTCCTATTTAAGCCAGGCTTACCTGTCAACTTAACAATGTTATGTTTTTGTTGATACTACACCATTACCTACCGAAGACTAAATGGATGAAAAGCAGAAAGTGATTGTTTCAGCTAATGATCTACTTTTGCTAAACCAGTAAAGCAGGACTGAAACAACTTACGAGACACGCATTTCTTGAGATATTTGGAATTAACTAAGGAAACTCAGGCCGGAGTGGAGGAATTCACGTTCACGCTGACGGCTCGGTCATTGCCGGAATGAGCGCACTGCCAAGGCGGCGGAACTGGCCGGAGGCGCGCCCGCGTCCGAGGGACAGCGCCTGGCGCAGCGGCGAGAGGACAAGACGACAAGAGCACTCACCACTGTGTTCCGTGAATATGTTGGAGCCCAGCATGCGGGGGTCCTTCGGCACGCGCGGCTTGCTGCGCGCCGAGCGCATGGACGCGCCACTGGCTGTGCCACGCTCCTTCGCTTGCTGCGCCCCCATGGTGATGGCACGCTGGTGCCCGCCCTCCGCCGCTCTACTACTGGACGCACTAATTCAATAACACTACCGACGCAACGTACTCAACCTCCATTCTTGTCGCCACTCCACTAAGACCTCACAGCACTGTTGTCTTTTTTGTCTAATAATGAATTTCTGGTAATCTACCCCAAGGGCATTCTGTTTTATCTAACAGTTTCTGAAACACACATAACCAGATTTAGCCACTCACTGAAAATAACACAACCACCGCCATTAAGTGTGTGACTGACATGTTTGTTTGACGTCGATTTTTTAGTTTTACTATTCCGCCGACTAGGGCAGCACTGCTGCATATCAGCCACAGAGTACATTTTATTTTATATCAGTTACAGAGAACATAATATAGGTAACAACTACTGTGCAAAGATCTGTGTAATCCAAACTAATATTAAAAAGAGGAAAGATTCGTGTATTGTAAGCAACGATATTTAATGAAGTATCCTGTTATAGTCTGTGCGAAAAGTAAACAGTCGTGGGATTTGAAGGCGCTGCTGCTGTATTATAGATAGATAAATATCGTTTTTGTTATGTGAGCAACATTGTGACGTCATTATAGTGCGACTGTTACATCTTGATATTTTGAAACTATGTTACTAGCTTCTTGCAGCGGCTTCACCCTGTAATAAAAATTATCCTAGTGGCTCAACTTGCACACCTAATGAAACTGCAAGGTTATAGCTTCTATGCTATATTATTGCTATGTTTATGATTAAGTTCATCCGTCTAGTAGTTTTTGCGCAACACATCCATACTAATGTAAATAACACTACACAGTGGAATTAAATAAGATATTTATATCATAAATATACTGACAATACAGCTTGTTGTATTTGTGACAGACACTTTTGTTTCCTATTTGTCTATGTGACCATAGTACGTGCATATTGCATTACCTACCTATTTTCAACACATACAAAAGAGTACCTCCATCAATCTTCACAAACTTTCGCATTTATAATATTATTAGCCTATTTGTTGAACTTGCTCACGTCAAGAAACGTAGCAAAAATATAGGTTAAGCTCTATAAGCTTTATTATTGCAACGTTTATCATTAAATTCATCCGTTTATAATAAGTTTTTGCGTAATGAGTAACAAACCGTTATTTGTGGCGACACCTGGGGGAGGCCTATGACCAACAGTGGACCTCTTTCGATTGAAATGATGATGAACATTTAAATGCATACACGAACCGGTAAAGGAAAACAGCGTGAGGAAACCGCTGTACTGCCTATATAAGTAGGTGCCACCAACAACCACTTACCCAGATCTAACGAAAATAGTTCTATCACTTTGACTGGGATCGGTCTATCATCACCGACTGGAATATTGTAGCTAATAGCAAATTTATGGTTACCCTAGTTAAATATAGAGGTAGAAACGGGACACACTACCACTTTCTCATTGTCTTGCTCGGTACATTTTTTCCGTTTTGCTAATCAATGAAAAATAAGTAAATAAGTTCTTAGGTCATCAGATAATTTGAAACTGAAACTGCCAATGCGTTCAACCATTTTCATGGATAAGTCTTTTACTGTCCAGGCCGCTCGTCTATGGAATGCATTGCCTGCGACAATAAGGGCCCTATTTCACCGGGACACCACTGGTAGCACAACTGGTTGCGCCACCAGTAAAATGTATAGAGCTCTATAGAGCGTTAGGTACTCACCTGGTGTCTGTTTGGTAGCGCAACCAATTTGGTGGCGCAACCAGTGCGGACACCAGTCCGGCCGCCAGTCACGCCCCCCACCAAAGATTATGTAATAAGATGGAAATCTAACCTTTGAAAACCATAATTAACCAACTGTCAAACGTTAGTGACAGTGAACCAAGAATCTTGCACAATACAATCTGGATTGATTACGACAACCTTAACCGGCGTTCGCGCGGGGATTAAGAGGTTAAAGATGTAATAAAGAAGTACCATACAAGAATCTTTATCCCTTTCTACTAGTGTGTATAGACTAGTTCGTACTACGAGACATTCTGTTCTAAAGAAGTTCAAGATGTTATTAAGGACGCTTTGACCGTTTTAGACAAATATCTCGTTTTTTCGGGTACACACAAAGACCCAAGAAATCTGACCCACGTGACAGCAGAAGGTAATATAAGACATCCTAAAAGTTAGACGAATTTGAACCTTCTGCAATTAGCAGAAGATACATGATAATCAATTCGGAGCATAATAATTTAAACGAATATAACCAGAGGTAGGTAGTCAAATATTATAGAATACTGTCACGTCAATTTGATCTTAAAGAAGTAACGTTAAGGTTGGTAAACTTTGAATACGGTTTTGTCTCATAATCCACTTGTTAATTTCAACAAAATATCATAAGTCAAATTAGTCTAATGGTTATAACAGTAGACTTGTATTGACATTGTCGTAAGTTCAAATCCTTCGTGCTTCTTTTAGTAGTTTTGTGTTTACAATATTGGATTATGATTTTTGAAATCAAATTATACTTAATTTATATTATACCTTTTTTGTCCTATGATGAGTTCCCTGACAGTTCTTGTCTGACAATTCTAATGATGTGACCTAACGAAATTTAATCGATTTTTTACAATAACGAATCAGTTGGCAAAGAAAATGGAATCGGATTACCGATTTTAGATTTATAGATGATAAATGTGAAAGTTTGTATGTGTGTGTGGATGTTTGTTACTTTTTCACGCAAGAACTAGTCTACTAGTCCAAGATCCTAAGGCCGTAAAGCCGCCATAACTTCACGTAAATTCTCATGCTTGATCATTAAAGCGTCTGTTAATCAATATGGCCGACGGAATGTGTCTGGGAGTATTGGCGACTTGATTTTAAAGATATTGCTTACAAAATACGTAAAAATCAGCTTTGAGAAAATACGTGAAGTTACATCATTTTTTTGGGAGCTTTAAAGCGTCTGTTAAACAATACGGCCGACGGAATGTGTCTGGGAGTATTGGCGACTTGATTTTAAAGATATTGCCTACAAAATACGTAAAAATCAGCTTTGAGAATTTACGTGAGGTAAGTAATAATTTTATGTACCTTGATTACCTGATACCTGAAAATTGGCCGTCTAAGCAAGCTAGCAGGTAGGCATGCGTTCTTAGTACATACTAACAGTACTCAATCGTCCACATTTCGTTCGTCAGAAAATACGTGATGTCTGGCGGTCCTGGGATCTTACTCTATACGAATTTTAAAGAAATTTTACAGTAAACCAAAAAACCTGACAAAAACTAAAAACCTGAAATAACGCGGGTGGAACCGCGGGGGACGGCTAGTGGTAAATAAAATGCAGTCTGTTTAAAATAATAATTTATTTATTATTCACTGTCAGAACTTGACTCTTGATTTGTACTCGTATCCATATCGGAATCGGAATCTTTTCCAACTAACCGCGATGATTAATTATTGGCCCTAATTCGGTCGATCCGGATATATTTATTCCAGTCCTCTGTTATAATTTTTTGAGTTTTTTCTATTACTTTTTTTCCAATTTTCTGCCGTAACATGCGATTACAAGATGGCCGCTCCGATTTTGTCGATTAGTGTGTCGTCGAGTAGTGTCAATCTCTATTGGCAGAAGTTCCGTTTAACGCATTACACATTTTTAAGTTCTATACTTTTTTATTTTATTTATTTAATTTATTAACAGTTAATTATAACCACAATAATTTACTTATTAATTTACGAAAGACAATATTTTTTTTATCAATTCATTTTTATTTATTTTTTCCAGTTTATTTTTTAATAACCTAAAGTAGTATGCGTGCCACGGAAAAAAATGAACTGTCAGGGAACTCATCATAGGACAAAAAAGGTATAAGTGTATTATATAAATTTAAATTAACTTTTCAAACATAAAAGCAACATGAATAAAAAACAAAAATGGTTAGGATAGGTAACGGTTTATTCAAGTAATATTTACAATTTACATAAAAAAATATTTACTCGTCTAATAGACATAATTTAAATAACTATATATAAAGGTAAAACATATAACAGAAGTTACAATAAACTGCTTTTGATATGGTAGAATTATTCGTAATACAGTTTTGAGCAGGAGAAAAAACTATTTATTTATTTCAATACATAGTGCTAATGAAATACTAATTTCATTTTTAAAGAAGAGTTTAATGCTGTGAATCAACATGTTATATGATTAGAAATATATAATATTTCTATTTTATAACAATAGCATCACTGCATTAACTGTCCTATCTACTCAAAAAATCAAAGTGAAAATACCACTAAATATTTTGACATTTTAACTACTTGACAGGTTTTATGTAGCATTTTAAGTTTGATTATGAAAGAAATAAAGATCAGTTAATTTATTTTAAAAACACTTCCTAACAAATTAAGATTACTATGATTTATTTAACCAATACATTACACATAAGCACTGACAAGAAGGTATTGTGGCAGCTTACAAGAAGTAAATAATTATCTATTGTTGCTCACACTCACTGATGACATTACGTCACGTAATATTTATTACCGAATGGGCCAATTTCTACAAGATAACCAGGTTCCACAGAAGACATTCAACACAAGTAACCCAGAGTTATACCCGCCACTTCCATACGGCAGTATAATAACATGTTTTTTTCACAGATAGAAATCCAGATATTCTTGGGGAAAATGGACTTGACGGATGACCAGCAGTTATTTCAATTTTACGTCCCAACTTGTAGGTATTGTTTGTTATAGTTTTAAACCACAATCTGACTGTATTTCTCTGAAACAAAGAAATGTAGTATAATTAAAAAGACGTTTGACGTAATGTCACAGCATACAAATGTGTAAGTTTAAAAAAGAAGTATAAATTAAATGGAAAAAAAGACACTTACCTACTGCTATATTAAGATGTCTCCTATCAATCTCTCCGAAAACCAACATTCTCCCCATGTAAATAGATTATTTTGTATTTTAGAACTAGGCATATAAAAATATTCTAAATAAAGATATTGTTTTACGCAATTTAGTAAGGCAACGTAAAAATTGTTTGCACGACGTCACTGCTATTGAGCGTCGACTGGTTTTTGCTTTACTAAAACGGTTCATTTTTATTCCTCTACCCTTAATCTAAGTGACATTTGAATACCAGTTTTATGATGAATACGCATATTTATCTTGACTACCCGCTTATTACAAGTCAGGCCAAATTATTCCAAATATGTTCGAAGAATATTTAGTTCGTTGATTGTTACTTAAAATAATAAAAAAGTTCTGAATGGAAAGCAAAACAATATACAGGGTATGAGAATTGAACTCGTGCCTTATTGCGTCAAAGTCTTTACACAGATCAATAAGCCATACTATCTTGTTTAAGAATTCCAAAATAAGCTATCATTAGTCACTACATTTTAAAATACCAATAATAAACTTTAAGTCTAGGGGCATAAGAATCAAAATTGCTTAATAAGTAGTTATTTATACCATTATCATATTCCTTTATAAATGTTTATACATGTGTTTGTTTGATTATAATATTAAAAAACTGGTTTTTTAGTTTTTGACGTTGACCATTTACTTACTTTATATATAGGTATATATTTTAAATATAGTGAAATAATAAACATTTTATTTACTTGCAATATTTTGTTTCATTTCTATACAAACTCCATTTCTCGACTTTTGTCGTTAAAGAAAAGTAAAAAAATATAACTAAAACACAAAAGATGGGAAACAAAAAGTTAGACGTTTAAACTGAGATTTGAACCAGTTACACCTGCGTGCCAAGTCGCTGATATTGCCAATGGACTAAATGTGTTCTTATAGACGGTATCGAAATTCAACGTTACTTGTAATGCTGGACGCAATATTATGGCCCATTTACAAGCAGTTGATAAGACTCATGGAATTAGCTAAGTTAACTTTTGTCACTGACGTGCCATTTTCTTTTATCAATCTACCCTCACACTAGGATAGTAAGATTTGCCGAAATGCTGGCACAAAGGATTTTCATCTTTAACAACAGCAATATAATGATTAAAATAGCTTATCAAAATAGTGGGTCAGCCGTCTTAGGGCACCTATAGTACCATTATAATGCACCAAGAATCATAACTATGAGGATGTCACGGTATCAAATAAAAGATAATATACATGTTCATCTCTAGGATGGCATAAAAAAATATGTTTTTGTATACAATTTTCATATAGTTAAATACGATTTTACCAACGCACTAATCAAGAAAATTACAAAATACAAGGGTCTGAATAGGTCGCGTAAGCTAAAGCCAGTGCACATTTTTAGCTTAAAAATCATAAAATACCACAGCTTATATAGTCTTCTACACCTTTAACTAATTATTTTGAACTTACCTATATAACTTTATGATTTATGACCAAAATAAAACCACTCTAAAAAATCTTCTTACATTTTTCATTGAACCCACCACTTCCAAGCCTTAGTCCGCGCTGAACGCGTCCGCGTTCTGAGAAGCACGGGCCGTTTCGCTTTCTTTAAAAAACGTATACTGCGATTGTATGCATTGATACTTTTTCGAAATAAAATTAAGTAACTAGTTATGAGTATAAAAATAAAAAACGACTTGGGAATTTTGTATAATATTTAATCATTAAAAAAATACTATTCGATACTTTTTATAAGGTTCTTCTACCAGTAAATAATTATCAAGATCCCTTCATCAACCTTGATTATTAAACCAGTGTTAACTACATCAGATTTCATTTTACCCTAATAATTAGCTAAGTCGTTTGACTTTTTAGACAGACTCTACCTCACTTATTTTTAGAATTAGATAGGTATTGATTTACTGATATAGAATGAAACTAAAAATAATATTTTTAAATAATGGCCAATTAAAAATACAAAAAAAAATAACAAAAATAAAAAAAAAGTTGGTACAAAACTGTAGAATCAAACCAAACTAACAGTTAGTTTTTTAATAAAAACTATCTATAACAACAATTAGTTACTTATGTTTGTTTTACAGTAACTGTAAAACGATCAAAATAACTTTAAATTCGGAAGTCGGTGTTAAATAACAAAATATACCAGAAACATCGACTTCCGAAATTAAAGTTATTTTGATCGTTTTAGTGTTTTTTTGTGTATTCTTTATTCAAGTCGAGCCGATTTCGACTATTCTGCCAAGTCCATAGCAAATGTAATAATAAGTAATAGCAAATGTACTGAAACATACTAGGTGAAATACCTGTAAGTGTTACTTTATTTAACCTGTTTTTCCTTTATTTTAAGCTTAACAAATTACACCTTATCAGTGTGGAAATAAATAAATAAACTGGTTTTCATCTGTTAACTCAATAAGGTTCAATTCAAAGCTAGCATTAGGTAAAAAACTATATTTATAATTCACAATAGGATCCCTAAATTGATAAATAGTTTTCACACACTCGCAATATTTTTGAAAGACCTATCTAACGACATCCCACATTATGGAATAGTCTACAAAACAAAATAAAAAAGAATTAAAAAAAGGGCGTCCTTGTATCGTACTCTTCAGTACATTTTTGAGGTTGACGTAATCAATCCAGATAGTATAAAAGATTCTTGGGTGTGGCGACCCAAGAACGCTCTCTATCCCTTTCTACTAGTGTGTCCATAGATTAGTTCGTACTACGAGCCATTGTGTTCTAAAGAAGTTCAAGTTGTTATTAATACATTATATTTTAGAAAACTAATCAAAAACTAATATGTATATTAGACAGGTAAGACCTTACCACGATTACAAACTACGAGAGCCTAGAAGTTTTCGATAAGAAAATTCTTCGAGAGTAAGCAAAAGAGAAGTTGATAGGTCATCGGCCTACCAAAAAACCACGCCTCACCGAGGTCATTAAGAAGAGACTATTGCACAGGGCCATATGACTGTTTCAGACTGAAGTCGTTTAAAAATAAGACTTTAATAGTACAGTACATTGTTAATAAACTACTGCCATTATCTGATGAAATAATATAATTTTTCAGACATATTTCTCCGATGAATCGACGTTTCAGGTTTTGGTTGACAAAAGCTCTTTTGTCCGTTCAAAAAATGCTCCTTTCCGACGACGCCCTGGAGAATAGCTCCATAAAAACCGGTGTTAAGAGACAGCTAAATTCCCAATTAGTATTATGATGTGGTCTTTAATCTCAAGCAAGGGTCTACATATCGTGAAAGGGACCGTGAGGCATGACCAGTACAAGCGAGTACTAGAAACTGGACTGCTGCCGCATCTCGAAGAATGGTTCCTTATTGACGAAGAGTCCATTTTTATGCCCGAATCTGCGTTGTGCTACAAAACCAAGGGTGTTACTGCATACTTGGCTAAAAAACATTAATGTTTTACCCTATACCTTTTTTGCCCTATGATAAAAAAAATATTGTCTTTCGTAAATTACTAAGTCGACAAAATCGACAATAGTCACTAATCGATAAAATCGGAGCGGCCATCTTGTAATCGCATGTAAAAATGGAAAAAAGTAATAGAAAAAACTCAAAAAACTATAACAGAGGACTGAAATAAATATATCCGGATCGACCGAATTAGGGACCAATAATAAATTAATCATCGCGGTTAATTGAAGAAGATTCCGATTCCGATATGGATATGAGTTCAAATCAAGAGTCAAGTTCTGACAGTGAATAATAAATAAATTATTATTTTAAACAGACTGCATTTTTTTACCACTAGCCGTCCCCCGCGGTTTCGCCCGCGTTATTTCAGGTTTTAGTTTTGTCAGGTTTTTTGATTTACTGTAAAATTTCTTCAAAATCCGTAGACTAGTTCTTGCGTGAAAGAGTAACAAACATCCACACACACATACAAACTTTCACATTTATCATCTATAAATCTAAAATTGGTAATCCGATTCCATTACCTTTGCCAACTGATTCGTTATTGTAAAAAATCGATTAAATTTCGTTAGGTCACATCACTATAATTGTCAGACAAAAACTGTCAGGGAACTCATCATAGGACAAAATTGTCAATCAATACACCAGACATGAACGCTATTGAAAACATGTAGGAGCTCACCAAGCAGGAGATCGCTTAGCAAGTGATCACCACCAAACTAATAAATTAGTTATTATTATTGTTATATAAACACTAGCTGATTAAATTGCAGCTCTGAACAACACAAACCTGCAACAGGATGCCAGAATTTGCATAGAGAGCATATCACGATGAATGGAATCTATCACAAAATTCTGGCAATATACGTCAAATTGACTACGTATCTATTTTTTTTTTCAAAAATATATAAATAATTTTGCTTTTAATTTTCGTTGTTTTCATTATCTCAATAAAAAAAACTATAAATAAAAAATACCAGCCGGATCTACAAGCAACCTTTTTTCAAACCTATTAACCTGGCCGTTAGCGAGGAGTCGGCTTCAGAAAATCACTGTTTTATGGCTCTTTTCGGGCGCTTGGGCCTTAAGCGATACGCGCGAGTCCAAGCGAGCAGGCACCTTCCGATTTCACCTACTTTTTCTGTCGTCAACTCGCTCAGACTTGAAAATCTGACGTATTTAGGTACAGTCAACTAAAAAAAAATTTTATAACATAGGTACCCACTAAAAATGTATTAGAAATTGTATTCGACTTGACTTTAAAATAAAACACTTATCGCAATGAGAAAGATATAAATCAACATTACAATAATATAATATTGCATATTTACCTATTAATTACCAACAAATCACAACATTATCAGCAATAAGCAACCAAAGTTGACGTCCAAATATTAGTTAATGTTAGCACACGTTTAAGTAAGCGGAATAGGAGACTCAGAAATACACGTAAGTGAGTGAATATGCAGTATCGATACGTCATGTATGTGTCAAAAAAGTCAAGAGCGCCCACACGATGAACAAAATCTTTCTTGGATGCGTTCCATTTCACGATTAACCTGTGACCTTCAGTTGCCCTTTGCATTCTAGAACTACGGGTTTCCTTTTCAGGAATTCGCCGGGGTCCTAGCTTGCGGGCATCGGCCCTTCTGGACTCCTACGGTTTGATGTCATCTCTTTGAAGAGCACGTCGATCACTACGCGCTGTTGACGACTGAGCACGTTTCGGTTAATTACCGGACGGCCGGATAGCGGACTACCCATTGCTCGGCGTCCGCAAGCCCGCGTCTACCTTGGTCCGTCGTCGGGGTCGGAATTTCGGCGGCCGATGGTCCTTTGGCCTCCTTCTTCGCTAACATTACTGCTTCGCAGAAAGAGGCGACCGCCTGCCATTCCTCCTCGCTCCGGACCATAGTCTGAACTAGGGCCCTGCGTGAAAGGTTGTTGCCAAAAATTGCCTCCACGAGGAAACAGCGGTGCTCTGCCCGAGCGGGGCACAACTCTACCATGTCCTCGGGTGCTCTACCGTGTCCTCCGAGTGGTCCACACAATAGTAATACCCGAGCGTTACTGCCGTCTGAATCCGATGCAGGAACCGACCGAACTTGCCATTTTCGGTGAGGACCATGCAGGTGCAGGTAACATGAGAAAGTCAAAAGTAACGTAAAATGTTTTTAAAGTAACTTGGGTATCGTGTACCATTTGCCACATCCTACTCGCCTCATTCCTCACCATTAACATAATATCCCGAAATCTAAGTAGATAACCGGTATAGCCTGCGTGAAAAAATCCGCGGGCAATAGCTAGTTATTTATAGTAATTGTTATTATTTGACTGTATTTTATACGTTTAACCGAGATGACGACAGAAAAAGTAGGTGAAATTGGAAGGTCCCAACTCGCACGGACTCGCGCGAATTGCTTAAGCGAGTTGACGAACAAGCCATATTAGGTAATCTCTGGAAGTACTGGTCCGATCGCAAAAAGTTTTGCACCTATAGAAAGCTGCTTTATTCCTGAGTGGGGTGTCGCGGGCGAAGCCGCGGGCAAATGCTAGAATATTATATTTATCAACCGTGAAGTACCAATACCGCCTAAAAATATTTTTTCAAGAAAATCATAATTTACCGCTATGAATTTAAAAAGGTTTTTCCGCGTGTTTTAAGCGATTATCACACTACCACGCATCACGCTGCACGTTGCGTGTCGACGCACCTACGCGCGTACTTGCGGAACTGCAGATCTGCATCATCGTACGGGTTTTTTTACGCACTCACGCGCGTTTGTGCGTTTTGTAAATACACGCAGGCTCTGACTCATTTCATACAAAATCATACGATAATCGTCTTAGTAAAATTCGAGTATTTTTTTTGTTTTCAGGTTTGACAGACAGTTTGGAGTTATTGGTACTTTGCTGTCGATATAAAAAAAATTCATTAATTTATATCAAATGCTGCAGTGACAAAAATAATAACAATTAATTTTGTAAAATCATGGTTACCCTAGTTAAAACAGAGGTAAGAAAGGGACACACCGACCCTTTCTCGTTGCCTTGTTCAGTACATTTTTCCCCGTTTGCTTGTCAATATGAACTTAATCTTAATGAAAATAAAGAACACTTTAGAGTGTGTTTGCTGCGTAGGCAATCTAGATTATCCGTAGGATACGTGAAATCTTTCCTCTGGTGTCTTGCTATATTTCACTGGGACACCATGGTAGCGCAACCAGTGGCGCTACCATGGTGTCCCGGTGAAATATGGCTCTAAAGCGTGCCTCTATTTAAAAGGCTTGTGAAGGAACATTACTTATGACTGTAATTTTGTTTTCGTCTTACCACTTATTTTCTTACTTATATATGTTTTGTATGTATGTATATATGTATCTATTTTTAGTATTAAGTATTGTCTGTGCGGTAAAAGAATGGTTGTGATGTAAAGTGAAAACAACATTAAAGTTTCTAAGTAGCAACCCAACCCGTCAACTGCCAAATGTCATATCATGTTGACGCAGGTTTGTTTACCTTGTTATTTTATTGTGATTTTTAATCGAAATCTTAATAAATGTCATAAAAAATTTCACTGAGCCACAAGGGAAATAATATTTTAATTTATACAGTTTTTTTAATCTTTAATCTTAAATCTTTAATACAGTAACTCAAAAAAATGGACTGCCCCAGGGTAGTGTCCTGGCTCCCTTGCTGTTTAACATATACAACAATGACCAACCGGTGAACAATAATACGACCCGCTTTCTTTATGCAGATCACCTAGCATTAACTTGCCAAGCCACTGACTTTGAGGAAATTGAGGCCAACCTTACCACCGCCCTTTCAGATCTTAGCCAGTATTATACTGCTAATGCGATGAAACCAAATCCCTCAAAAACCCAGACGTGCGTCTTCCACCTACGTAACAGACAAGCGAGTCGAACGCTTAATATCTCGTGGCAGGGGGTGCCAATTACAATCATTGGAGTATAAAACATGTTCCCACTTGACTGATCCCAAAAGATCTGAATTTTCTCTATGCTAAAACGAATCGATTCCAACCCAACAATCTTGAAACACATTTTTTGTGTTGGCGAGACGTGATGAAGTTGAAATCATGTTGACTATCGCGGTGTTGTGCACTTGGTATTCTTGGCAGAAGGCCAAATGGTAAATAAAGAATATTATTTGAATATTATATAGCGACATTTGAGAGATCAGATAAAATAAAATAATTTGGGATAATAACTAACATTTTGTGTGTTATTGACCTTTACCATACACCCACCAAATAATTAAGTCTACACACATGTTTTTGACTAGGATTAACTATTATACAATTGTCATAAATACAAAAAATACTCTAGTATCAAAACTTTTTTCTCCTACTATTTCAATAATACCACATTCAAAATTTTTGGTTGTAACCTCCTTTTCTCAGGTCGCTTTCATTAGACGGACTCTAGCCCCCATCCAACTGATAAAACTTTCAAACTAAACGTTTTAGTAGAATTCACTACTTATTTATGAACTACCTACATAAAATATCTAAAAAAACATAATAAATTTACTTGCAATCAACCATGAACTTTTGACAAGCTAACACAACATATCTCGGCATTACTTTGGACAGGTCCCATAACTACAAAAAGAATTGCGAGAACGTTAAACGGAAGGTGCATACAAGAAATAACTTGCTGCGTCGCCTAACACCCACTAAATGGGTGGTGTCTCCCCAAGTTTTGCGAACAACTGGGATGGCGCTCTGCTTCTCCACTGGTGAATATGCTTGTCCGGTATGGAGCCGCTCCGCACACTCCAACTTAGTGGATACAGCACTTAACGAGACGTGCCGAATAGCTACTGGTTGCCTTAAAACAACTCCTGTACGAATTTTGTATCCACTAATCGGCACCAGAAATTCGCAGGGCTGTGGCTAGTTGCATAGAAAAGGCGAAACAACAAAACGACCCTCGCCATCGTGCACAATTACAGCTCGGTGCCCCCAAGACTTAAAAGTCGTAAAAGTTTTGTTGCAAGCGTGAGCCCATCTCAAAACAATACCACCTCGGAGAGATGCGACCTCTGGCGGCAGAAGTTTAAACTTCCCGATGATTTTATCGAGCCATCGGAGAGCCTCTCTCCTGGACACGAGTTGCCATGGCGAACCTGGAAAACTCTAAACAGCTGTTTTTTTGGTACGTAACACTTTTTTTTTAAATGTTTTTAGACTTCCTAGGTAAACTCCGGTCTCTTTTATCTCCAAATATATATAAATTAAACGAAAATTCATTTAAACATGATGATATTTGTTTATTTTATTTCGGTCAATGTTTTCGATGGCTAGTATAGATTGTTGATACTTTTAATTTGTAATGCGTTTCGACTAATTTAGAATATTTGTTTTCAGGCTTGAGTAAGGATACAGTAACTAAAATAAAAAAGGGCAAGTGTGAGTCGAACTCGCGCACTGAGGATTCCGTACAAATTTACATATGAAATCAATTCTCGAATTGAGTTAAGAAGGTTTTTTCGAATTGCAAACAATTTTTTTTTGCGACGGTTCTACAAATTTACAGTTTTCGGATTTTTCCCTATATTTTTGTTCTATGGGACCTTGATTCTTGTTATATTTTAGGGTTCTGGGTCAACGAGATTTACCCTATGAGCTTTGATTCCCTTGAGTATCGAAATATACGTTGTTTGCGACATAAACAGCTGTATCTTCTTTTTTCGTTAACTCAGAAGTCTGATTTTTTCACAACTTCATGAGGCCGCAGAACTGAGTTTAGGGTTTTAATTTTAACTCGATACCTCTAAGCGTTCTCGAGTTAAAGGATCTGGACAGATAAACAGACGGATAACAAAGTCATCCCAAGGATCTTGTATACGAGATGGTCCCTTTACAGGCTGACTAGATTGATTACGAAGCAAATATTATAAATTCTGAAGTGTACTTTATTTTAATAGTCATTAAGTTCATATTTTTCATTGATTAGCAAAAGGGAAAAAATGTACTGAACAAGACAACGAGAAAGTGGTAGTGTGTCCCGTTTCTACCTCTATATTTAACTAGGGTAACCATAAATTTGCTATTAGCTACAATATTCCAGTCAGTGATGATAGACCGATCCCAGTCAAAGTGATAGAACTATTTTCGTTGGAACAAGGTAAGTGGTCGTTGGTGGCACATACTTATTTACGCAGTACAGCGGTTTACTCTCGCTATTTTCCTTTACCGGTTCGTGTTTGCATTTAAATGTTCATCATCATTTCAATCGAAAGACGTCCACTGTTGGACATAGGCCTCCCCCAGGTGTCGCCACAATTAACGGTTTGTTACTCATTACGCAAAAACTTATAAACGGATGAATTTAATGATAAACGTTGCAATAATATGTATAACCTATATTTTTGCTAAGTTTTATCACGTGAGCAAGTTCAACAAATAGACTACGAATATTGTATATGCGAAGGTTTGTGAAGATGGATGGAGGTACTCGTATGTATGGATGTGTCGCACATAAACTACTAGACGGGTGAACTTAATCATAAACATTGCAATAATATAGCATATAAGCTATAACTTTGCAGTTTCATTAGGTGAGCAAGTTCAGCCAGTAGGATAATTTTTATTACAGGCTGAAGCCGCTGGAAGAAGCTAGTCTAACATAGTTTCAAAATATCAAGATTGACGTCACAATGTTGCTCACATAACAAAAACGATATTTATCTACAGCAGCGCCCTCCAATCCCACGATGGTTTACTTTCCGCACAGACTCTATCTATGTAATATTTCTTTTTTTTTTTATTGCACCAATTGCAACCCCTTTTTGTGTCCAGGCATTTCTAGCCTTGCCAGGTTGCCTGGAAGAAATCGTCAAGTGCGATAAGGCCGCCAATTGTATGTTTTTATTATTATTATAACGTTTCCTTCTTATAATATTGTAATATTGGTGTACAATAAAGTGTATATAAATAAATAAAAATATAAACATATTGATTATGAAAATAAAGTATACTTCAGAATTTGTAATATTGCTTCGTAGATACGATCTAGTTAGCCTGTAAAGGACCATCTCGTATATAAGATCCTTGGGATCACTTTGTTGTCCGTCTGTTTATCTGTTAAGACCCTTTAACACGAGAACGCTTGGAGGTATCGAGTTAACATTAAAACCATACACTTAGGTCTGCGGTATCATGAAGTTGTGAAAAATCAGACTCCTGAATTAACGAAAAAAGAAGATACGGCCGATTATTTCGCAAAAAACGTATATTTCAATACTCAAGGGAATCAAAGTTCATAGGGTAAATCCCGTTGACCTAGAATCCTGAAATTTGGCATGAATTAAGGAATGAACAAGTATAGGGAAAAATCTGAAAAATGTTAATTTGTAGATCCGTCACAAAAAATAATTGTCTGCAAATCGGAAAAATCTTCGTGACTTAATTCGGGAATTGATTTCATAGGTAAAATTTTACGGAATCCTCAGTGCGAGAGTCTGACTCGCACTTGCACTTTTTTATTTTAGTTACTACATAAATCCTTACTCATGCCTGAAAACAAATTAATAATCTAAGTTAGTCGAAACGCATTATAAATTAAAAGTATCAACACTCTCTAAACTAGCCATCGAAAACATAAACAAATATCATCATGTTTATAAATGAATTTCCTTTTAATTTTTATTAATTTGGAGATAACAGGGGCCAGAGTTTACCTAAGAAGTCTTTAAACATTAAAATAATAATATGTGTTACGTATAGACATTGCAAATATTCGAATATTTTTTCAGTTCTACTCGAATATTATTCGAATATTCGAATATTTTCAAAATATAAAAAAACCCTGAAAATGTCTGCTTTTATTGCTTTAGGAATTACTATATTTTAATAGACCTTTTATTTAACTAAACCTAGCACAATCAATACTGCCGTGAAGGCACTAAAACGCAGTACTTAACAGGTTTTTTTACGTTTTTGAGTTGAAAAGTGAATCTGAACGGGTTTATTGAAAAATTTAAAAGTGAATCTGAAGTTTTTGATTCGACAATTTAGTTGGTAGAAAAACCAAATTCACTAACACATTAACTCAACATCGTATGCCGAAATACATTGTAATAGTTACTAACTAAAATACGATAAAAGCAGTCACGTCACGTGAACTGAAATGGTTAAAAATAAAAATTATATATCATAACAAAATACATAAAAAAATGTCGTGTTTGTTTTATAAATCCCTACACAACATATTCGATTTCATGCACTCAATTTGCATCTTCAACTGATTGTACATGTAGTAAGTAATTACTACATGTACAATCAGTTGAAGATGCAAATTAAAATGCATTAAAGAACGTCTTAAGCTGCAAATTAGTCTTCAAAATAGTATATTAATCAATGGTTTTATAAGTATCAAGTATTTTTACTGCATTATAATTTGCATATGTGTACAGTTTTGCATGTAGTTAAAAACATGATTTTGTGAAAATCCGTTTTGTTTTGAATCTAATTAACTAATTAATTTTATTTTTTCAAAATTCATTTTTTGTTATTACCTCAAACTTCTTGGAAAAAAAGTATCTACCATATAACATTATAAAAGTATTTGTACGCCTTAGGAGCTGCACAGCAGAATAATTATATTTAATTACTAGCTTTTCCCCCGCGGCTTCATCCGCGTACATAAAATATAACCTATGTCATGAATAAAGTAGATAGCTTTCTATCGGTGAAAAAATTTTAGCAATCGGACCAGTACTTTCTGGGATTACCTCCTACAACTAAATTTCAACTCCCAAGACCTGAAGGCGGTCGATACACTCCAAGGATACATTCTAAAAAGCAAGAGCCAAGGTGATCAGGCAGATTTGGCAGTGAACGGACCAGGGATGTTATGGATATGAAATTTCGGATACGGATTGGATACGGATATAGAAATGATTATTATACCGGTTACGGATACGGATACGGATATGAAATTATTTCGGATTATACGTTAGTTTCGGATAATTTCGGTTAGATTTTTAAGGAATTTCAGAAGTCAAATATAAATACATACTATTTACTACTATACTATTTATATTTTATGATGCGACACGTTATGACAGGCTGTCATAACGTGTCGCAATTAGGCTCCGCCCCTATCCGATACTATCCGAAACTTTTATTTCGGATTCGGTTACGGTTATGGATATTATTTTATATCGGATATCCGATAGTTTCGGTTAAGTACGGTTATGGAGCTCCGTAACATCCCTGGAACGGACATGCTTGAGTTTTGGCGGCATTGAATATCGTGGCTAAATTATTTATTGTCCCTTAAATAAATAAATGAATAAGCAGCACATGTTTAATTGTTAAATAAACATGCATCATATAATATATCGCATACTTAATTTTTCATGAATAATCAAACGTATCAACTCCGTTTAAGTGGCGTACAGCTAGGGTGAACCGCTTCAATTGTTTTTAATACGGCCTCTTTTTTGTTTTGCCATCTTTCGTTGGTCAGACTCTACCGCACATCCTTGTGGACTGTCTGGTGCATATATCTGAGAGAAGGGACCTGGAAATACAGATGGAAGTAACTGTAACAAAACAGACCTTAAGCAAACTTATAGCCCGAAAAGATAAGATTTTTAGCATGAAGCAAGGTCTTATAGCACAATTATAGTAAAAAATCTAAAAATTATAAATTTGTAGTTACGTCACAAAAAAAACTTTCTTTGCGATTCGGATAAATCTTCGTAAATCAATTCGGGAATTGAACGGTTTTCATAGGATCGCGTTGAAATTAAAATTATATCCTCAAATTTCAAAAAAAAAAAAAATTTCAAAAATCAAACTTCTAAGTTAACGAAAAAAAAAAGATACGGCCATTTATGTCGCAAAAAAGCGTGTATTTCGTCGACACCCCTAAGATAATCATAATTTATAGGGTACTTCCCATTGAGCTAGAATTCTAAAATTTGGCATGAAGCTCTTGATGTCTTATAACACTAATATAGGTAAAATTCTAAAAACTGTAAATTTGTCATTACGCCATAAAAAAACTATTCTTGTGATTCGGAAAAATCTTCAATTTAATCAAAAATATTCAATTTAGGAATTGAACTGTTTTCATGTGTAAATTTGTACGGAACCCTCAGTGCGCGAGTCCGACTCAATTTTTTTTTAGTTGACTTCCTATAGATATATTTAATCATAAGAAATAATTAGATATTGTTACTTAAACAATTAATAAAATGATTCTAAGCATTTGTTCATTCAATTTACTTGCTGCTTCAGGGAGAGGGGTATAAAAAAAATGGACCAATATGCCTCCTGGCAACATCCAGAATTATAATCTGCATGCTTTTCTGAGTCCGAAACCATTCACAGAAGGCGGTCCTCATATTTAGCATACTCAACTCCCTATGGCGCCTGCTCTATTTGCTATTTTTGAAACATCAGTTATCTTATACATACCACATGTGGCAAAATAAATATCCATTTTGAAAAAAATATCATAGAGTCTGTCTAATAAGTTAAACGACTTGGGTAATTATTAGGATTTAATGAAATATGATGTAGTCAACACGGATTCAATAATCAAGGTTGATTAACAGATAGAGATCATTGTTAACTAACAGAAGTACCTTATTAAAAGTATCGAATATAAGTATTTTTTAAATGATTAAAATATACAAAATTTCCAAGTCGGTTGACTTATTAGACAGACTATACCTAACTTTTTCAAGCATGCTAAATAAAGTTGAAAAAAATAAATATTGAGGTATTAAAAAGGTAGTAAATATTTACAAAAAGATAAATTAGCTGTGTTATTATGCAACAAAAAATGACTTTCTTCAGGCGTTTTCTCGCTGTCAATAGAGGTGCAAGTGTTTGACGTTAGGCACCAAGTAGTAGCATAAAGGTATTGTAGTTTGGTATTATGTAAACCTCGTATATCTCATATCATATGTGGCGAATTAAATATCCAATTTAGAAAATAAATACACGGAATATCTTTCAGGTTTGCCAAAACAACCTAAAAAAATATATATGTTGAGGTACTAAAAAGGTAGTAAACACTTTTGTAAAGATAAATTGGCTGTGTTGTCTCAAACTATGAAAAAAAAACCAGACAAACTGATCCCACCAAAAACATTCTGTAACAAACTAGCCAAGTCTCGATGGAGCTGCTTGTTTATATCTAAAAAGTAATGAAATCTAGAAAAAGTCGAGCCAAGTCTAAGGTTTCTTAGTGCGATTTCTTTATTACTATAGTTAATGTTGTGTGATTTGTTAGTGGGTACAAGTCAATTTTGTTTACACGTAATGTTATATCTGTTGTACCTACCTATGTGTGTTAAGCGAGATAATAGCCCATACTGGTAATTGGTAATTGGACGCTAGTGTCTCATTTTAGGCTGTTGTTGATTGTGCAACACATGCATTCAGTGTTGAAAATGCTGACTTCTGCTCTCTTCTTTTTGGAGTGTCAAATCGACCACCGATCTATTATAACATAAAATAGACGTACAGACGGACTTCTATCAATGATTAGAAGTCCGTCTGTACTGGAAATATTTTTTTATACTGTTTGTTTCAGACTCGCCTATACATAAGTATTATTGAAATATGCAGCTTTATCAAGCCTACGAGTACAATTGACTGGTTATTGAATCAACGTTTTCCAAGTGGCAATTTTCCATCGTCAATGGGTAGCGGTTCTGGCGACAGATTGGTGCAATGGTGTCATGGAGCACCTGGTTTTGTACCCTTGTGTATCCTTCAACGGCCAAGTCACACAACATTAACTTTTTTAAATTTTTTTTTAATCTGTTATAAACTAGTACTTGACTGCGATCCCGCCTGATATAATAAAGAATCTATAGTAATAAAGAAATCGCAGTAAGAAACCTTAGACTTGGCACGACTTTGTCTAGATTTCGTTACTTTTTAGAGATAAACAAGCAGCTCCATCGAGACTTGGCTAGTTTTTTACAGAATGTTTTTGGTGGGATTTCACTTCTTTTTGTAGAAACGTGGGCATATTGATTTATTTTATTAGATTTTCTTATTTGACACAGTTTTTTTTCTTTTTAGGAGTAGTTTTTTTTATTATTACAAATCTTTCTTTTCTTTTTTTTCGGTTCTGATTCTTGTACAGTAGCAACAGTTTTTCGTATTGTCCATTCGCGTTCATAATTTATTCTTTTAGACGGTTTCTTTAGACGGTTTAATTTCTGAAAGATCGGCGCGGTATTTACGCCTAGTAGGCTGGTTGTATTCGGTGATCACTGAAGCTTGAGCTTTTATACTCTTGAAGTCAACATTTATGAGGTGCACCCCATGAAGATTGGTTACTCGTGAAAGTGCCACGTAGGCTTGGCCACAAGAGAATATGGAGGTGCCAATGTCCATGAGGGCATTTTTTAGACTTAGACCTTGGCTCTTGTGAATTGTTAGGGTATACGCCACACAGATTGGGAATTGTTCTCTGTACACGAATGCCCGGGGTATGATCTCAAGACTTAATAGGCAATAATTCGTGAATCAAATTATTAGCGAATTTTACTACCAATTGTTTAGGCTTTGTTTGGTCTTCCGGGTCCCACCTCACTTTTTGTACACTAAACCTAAACTAACATCAATGTTTCTCCTAAGCATTACTTTAGCTCCCTCTTTAATGATTATAGTTTCTTCCAGTCCAGCATTTATCGACGCATCATCTTCATATTCTTGTAAACACGCCCGGGCTTTCGTTATCATGCATTTTGAACAATCCAAGTAATCTTTTGCAATTAACTTTATCTCGGGGTGCGGAATCGCTTTCAACATAGCATTATTTAACTACATATACATATTTCTAGTCGGTAGTAAACAAAAAGTATCTTCTGGTAAGTCCCTCAAACATTGTGCTATTTCCATTAACCTTCCTTCATTGGAATGCGAGAGCAGAGGTATCAATCGGTTACAGTCGGGGCAGTAATGGCAACATTTTATGCAGGTTGTTTTTAATCCATATTTTTAAGGTTTTTATTAAATAGCTCTTGCCGGTGCCACTGGTGCCACTAACAAAATGTCGCAATATTTCTTTTTGGTTCATAATTTTATTTGTGTCAGAATTAAGTTTATCTATCATTGCTTGCTCATTCATTTCAGAAATATCCACTTCAACTAAATCAAAGTTGTTTAAATCTTCCATAGCATTTACCGCTTCCAAAGCTTCAAACGCTAAAGGATTGTCGGGTCCTTCATCTACTATGTTTTCCCTTTCTTCGTTTAGTTCTGCTACTTTTTCTTCTACCTTTTCAAAACCTGTTTGTAAAATATTTCGTAATTCAGTCCGTAAATTTCCGTAGCGTAACGCTTCTTGTAAATCGTTCTTTACAGCATTAAATTATTCTGTGTATGTCTCATGTTGCATTTTTAGGTCATCTAGTATTCTCCAAGGTTTGAATAATAACAACAAGGAAAAGAAATATTTTTCTGGCATTTGTTCTACATCATACAGGTAATGGTTAATTAGGTGTGGTCTATCTCGTTTTTTTAAGCATTTTGTTTATTTTCTAAAACTAATTACTCTATTTGAAACAGGCCGTGTATTAACTAAATCATAGTCTTTCGAAAAGTCAAATAGATTCATGTCTTGTAATTCGTCAGGTCTGGCAGGGTAAACGTTGTCTTTCCAAGAATCGTAATATATGTCAGTGGAATTCGGGTCCAGTGAAGTCATTTCAGCCATCTTATTGTTGTTTGTGGGTCCGTGCCATAAAGTGGTATTCCCAATAATGTATCGCTGGCTTCTAAAGCTCCGCATTCTCGATTCGATAATACTCTGAGACCAATATTATATAACCGGCTTCTAAGACTTTTTGTAGAGGTAATATCGTTAAACATGTCGGTTGCATGGGTCTTTTCACTTTTAGTAGTATACTTTGGTCACATAATATCAATATTTCCATGTCCATATTTCCATTCCACGACAACAGCAAAGCTGGATTGTAGTCATTAATCATATTTTTCTTTTTATCTTTTATAAACCAGTACTTGACTGCGATCCCGCCGGGTGGTAAGCAGTGATGCAATCGTTGATGGTGAGGCGCACTAGTTTATTAAGAGCCTATTCACTCTAGCCTTGAAGACACCCAAATTATAATCAGACGGGAAGACCGCAGCAGGCAAATTGTTCCAGTCCTTTGATGTACGCGGTATAAATGACGAGGCGAAACGCTTAGTCCGGACCGTAGATGTTTCAACAACGTAAGGGTGGATACCTGCCGTGCGTCGGTTTGTCCTATGGTAGAAATGAGATGGCGGAATCAAGTCATGCAATTCCTGCGCACACTCTTCAAAATGCAATCTGTAAAACACCGAAAGGCTGGCTACCCTACGCCTGTGTTGAGGCTTTGAAGATTGGACTTAACCAAATCTGGATCACCAATCAGCCTCTTCGCACGCCTTTCCACCGAGTCCAAAGCTGCCAGGTGGCATTTTGCAGCACCAGCCCATGTGGCTGCAGTACTCCACACACGATCGGACCTGTGCTTTGTATAACATTAAAAGCTGTCCCGGTGTGAAGTACCGCCGGACTTTTGCAAGAACGCCTAGTTTCCTAGCAGTTACTTTGGCTTTGGACTCAATGAACCGCCCAAAATTGAGGTCGGAGGAAATTTCGACACCCAAGAGCTGAAGGCGGTCGGTACAATACAATGATACATACTGAAAAGTAGGAGCCGAGATGAACGGGCTCCTTTTGGCGGTGAACAGACACGCCTGTGTTTTGGCGGCATTTAATCCCACCAAATTGGTTACGCCCCACTTGGAGACTGCCTGAAGTGAGATATTCGTACGCTCTACCATAGCTTCTCATTCAGACCGGATTTGCTCTTTACTAGCCCGAGCACCTGGCAGGTATCTCTACAACTGTGCTATCATCTGCATACCCATAGATACCGGGCATCAGCACATCATTAATATGCAGCAGGAAAAGAGTTGCAGAGGGAACTGACCCCTGAGGAACTCCGGCATTAGTCGTCATGGGCTCTGATGAGCATCCATCAACAACAACTCGAAGAGACCGTTCTCTCAGGAAGTCTTTTACCCAGTTAATCAGACCAGGGTAAATGCCGTATGCTGGAAGCTTACTTAAGAGGCTAGCATGCCATACCCTGACGAAGGCCGAAGACGTCTAAGGAGACAGCAATTGCTTCCCCATTCTTCTCGAGGGCCTCGCCCCACAAGTGGGTGGCATACACTGTGTTGAACGGAATGGAACGTATCGATAGACAATGTAATAGATGAGACAAAATATGATGACGTAGTGTGCTCTCTCTCTCTCTAGCAATTAGAAATCTGTCATGGCGGAAATATACGTAAAAGGTGTCTGTGTGTCTCAGTAAATTAAAACGTGATTAAAACAAATATACATCAAGAATATTGCGTATTACTTTTAACCAAACATCCTTCAGGTTATGGGCCCAGACCCGTAATAAGATTGGACAAAAGTAATACGCAATATTCTTGATGTATATTTGTTTTAATCACGTTTTAATTTACTGAGACACACAGACACCTTTTACGTATATTTCCGCCATGACAGATTTCTAATTGCTAGAGAGAGAGAGAGCACACTACGTCATCATATTTTGTCTCAGATTTTTGTTCATAGACACTTAGCAATTTTCGCCACATCTCAGCTGAGGTTTCACATGATAAAATATGTACCATGACATCTTCTGACATTCTTGTAACCAGCAATGTCTGGGCTTTTGCATCGCAAGTTTCCCATCGAGTACGGTCGGCATCATTTTCGGGTTTTAACTTAGTGCCGTTTACTATGTCATACAAGCCCTGGCCTCGCAGCAAAACCGTAGTCTGGAACCGCCATATATTCCAATTCTTGGAACCTTCCAATTTTATTGCTCCCTGTCCGTGTAATAAGGAATCCATTGTATTTTCTTGAATTTACTCCTTCTCGCCTCGTTCCAACCAGGAACAAGTAATTTCTTTCCCGGCAAAATTCTAACCTCCAAGCACACGACGCCGCACGTGCCTTATTTTTCACGTTGCTATTTTTTTTGCCAGTAATGACTTCTTGCGTATACTTTTATCCAAACATCCTTCACACTGGTAGGTCCCCAGGAGATCGATTTCGGCGAAACCCGTACTGTTGATCACTGAGGAGATCGTTACATTCTAGGTATGCCATGAGGCGCGAGTTCAATACACGCTCCATAATCTTGCAGAGTATGGAGGTTACCGAAATCGGCCGGTAGTTGGCAGGATCGGCACGACAGCCCTTTTTGGGCACGGGTTGCACGTTGGCAAGCTTCCAGGACTTGGGCACTATTCCAGTTCTAAACGAGAGGCGATACAAGCGTGTCAATATAGGTGACAACTCGTGCGCACAAGCCTTGAGAACAATCGCTGGTATACCATCGGGTCCACTAGCTTTATTCACGTCTAGACGACACAGTGCTCTCATAACTTCTTTGTTCCTGATGCGAACCTCGGGCATCGAAGTGTCGCAGTGAGGTAGAGTCGGTGGAGTAGCACTGCCAGTATCAAGACGAGAATTATGGGCGAAGAGAGATGCAAAGAGACCTGCTTTCTCTCTCGCCGTATGAGCCAGTGTTCCGTCAGGTTTAACCAGCGGAGGCAATGTGGGCCGACAGAAGTTCGCTTCGACCGATTTGGCAAGGGACCAAAATGCTCTGCTACCGGATGGCTGTGCAGAAAGCTTTGTGCGAATATGGGCAAGGCGGTCAAAGCGAGCCTTCTTTAGTGCCTTTTTGTATGACTTGGCAGCACGGTTAAAGGCTCTCTTCGTTGAGCTCAGATCCGGAGATTTGCGGTCACGAGCGTCAGCCCAGGCTAGAAATGCCGAATGCTTACGCTCTTCAGCTTGAACGCAATCAGCGTTGAACCATAGGTGAACTGAGCTTCCGATGGGTACGTCACTATAAGGAATAAAATAAAATCTCTCCATAGCTTGACGCACCACATCGGACACAGCATCCGCACACCTCGACGGATCTTTAGAAGAGAAGCAGACCCGCTGCCAAGGATAAAACGCAAAAAAGTGACGCATCTCATCCCAATCTGCTGACTTGTATCGCCACATTCGCCGTTCACCATGAGAGTCGCAGTAAAGTGGGGAGAAGGACAATACAGACTTCACCAGACAGTGATCGGAAGTTACAAGTGGTGAAGAAACTGTTACGATACATCTGTCTGGATCGGTGGTCAGCAGAAGGTATGACCAGCTACATCAGGCACCCTGGTCGCTTGCTTCACCAGCTGGGACAGGCCCATCGATACTGCAAAGTTTCGTGCTTCTCTCCCAGCATGGTCGGTCGTCTGGTACGGGAATAGCCAGTCTTGGTGACAGGCATTAAAGTCCCCCAGAGCGACGAGCTGCGCATCAGGGTGCCGATGCAGAGCCTTATCGGCGGCCTCACTGAGGTGGTCAAACATTCGAGTAGTCTCCTGATCACCGCTGTACGATCGATAGACACAGGCATATACAGTTTGGTCCATACCAGTGTCCACCAACAGTCATAGCGTGGAAAGTGTTGTGTCCTCAAGGTGACGGAGACGCTGACAGCAGATGTCATTACGGACGTACACACAGACCCCGGCGCACTGCCTGGAACCCTATCCCGGGTAGTTGAGGTACGCCGCATCTGACGGACATCTAATCTGCGTCTCCGTCAAGAAAAGCAAGGGTGGCTTGTCAGTCTCTAGATGATGGTGGACCGCATCGAGATTGGAGTGCAGTCCTCTAATGTTTGAGATGTGCAAACTATCTATCTCTATCTGACACCTTTGAGCGGACAATATTGTAGAGATGATTATTAGAGCTGAGAGTTTTTCTCGCCGCTATAGTTTGAAAAATGTCTCTTATGATAAGAAATCCTTCACAGTTGCAGGAAATCCAAAACGGCAAATTGAAACGAATACTTTTTTCGTTTTATTTCTCCTCATGCAATAGGTAGTTCTCTGATTTCGGTCCAATTTGAAAAAAATTAGAGAAATTTTAGATTTTGAAAATCTTACTGTGAAACGAAAATATGACTGCTTATAAGTACTATATGTAAATATTTTCGAATTGCATCGATAAATATCCGAGATATAGGTAGCTGAAGTTTTTATTTGTGATGGTAATGATTTTTCGTTTTATGGGAATGATTATTGATTGACTTCTTTGGCGAATATGTCCTACACAAAAATATTTTTGAGAGACAAAAAATCTCCAAAAATCTTAGCGCTACATATAAAAAGTCAACAACAATAAATAATCAAAATATCAGCAAATCATCGACGTCATCATCTTCATCTCCATCATTTTTTTTTTCGTTTTCTTCGTTCTTTTCATATCTCCCTATTGCTTGCTTTTTCTGATTTCCCAAAAAATATCTGTTATATAAATGACTAGTTAACAATAGGCCTCTATCTTTCAGGGTAATGCAAATTTTTTTTTCATAATTTTATAGGTTTTATAGTTTTTCTTCATGAATTTTCACAACCTTCGGCATAATTTTAATTAGAAATAAAAAATAATAACACGCTGAGCATACTACTTTGGACTATTCAAAGTTATTTAGACGAAAAGACGAACAAATAAGCTGGCAAACCAACAAACAAATGGACAAACAGACAATAAGATAAACGGACAAACAGAGAAACAAACAAACAGACAAACACACAGGCAGAAAAACAAACAGACAAACAGACAAATTGACAAACAGACAAACCGACAAACGGATAAACAAAGTAAATAAAACAAAAAAAAAATAGTGCGTTACTTTAAAAACTGATGGTAAATTATGGTAAAGACTATCACGGTAGTGACATTTTGGGTTATTTTGATTTTTAAATTAATTAATTTAAAAGCTATTTGTATACATATAACTGTCGTAAAAATACTCATCAAAACAAACATTTCAGAGGTGAATTAAACATGTAAATCTTGTGACTAACATCAAGTTTTTCACATACGGTGAAGATCACTAAACCCGTTCTCGAGCGCACGTGTTTCTTCCTCAACGTTTCTGGAACGACCGTCCGCGCTGCGGCACTGCGCAAAGAAGGGTAAAGGAATATGGATGTCAATATAAAGAGTTTTTTTGAGTTCTTTTTTGCTTACGGTAATGATTACTTTTTCGGTGACAAAGACAAAAATATAAAAAAAAAATTAACTAATCGATTCGTATTTGTGATAATGGAGGCAAGTAATCCCTAGTATTATTTTAACAATATGATTAAATTACAGACAAATAAAGCTGTAACTTCTTAGAAATTTTGAACTCTATTTTTATAAAATTATGTTAACGACACCGATGGTAAGGACATTTGTGACTCTTTTTTATTTTTTTTATTTTCGTTTTTATAGGTACCTACGGTTTTCTATTGTGGGATACACCTAGCTAAATGTCTTCAAATCAACCAACTGTACTCAAATCTCCCAAAATTGTAGTACCTATTTTTTTATGTAACCAGACATGTGATTGGTACGAAATGAGAGAAGGCATTTGATACGAAGTGACCCGTTGATGTAAAGTAGGAGAATTTTTTTTTTTGGGATGGCACATATCACGTATTTAGAAATAAATGACACTACATCCTTATTTTATTTTTTATTTTATTAAGCTATTGCATAGCTTCTATCGCGGGCCTTGAGCGTGGAGACCGAATCCAGAAATTCCGTAACGAAAATAACCTAACACCCCCCACTCATTTGTTTTTTGAGCGTGGTGACCGATAAGAAAACAAATGAGTGAACAATCAATCAAAATTCAATTCAATGTGTGAAAGTGTAACTTCAATTAATATCTAAGAAAAAAAAACAAAGGGAAAAAAAACTGCATAAATAAAATAAATAAATAATTATAATTGCATAAGTTGATAAAAATGCTATGCAATAGCTTTACCGCGGCAGTCCCCGAGTGCCACACGTCTTTTTTATTTATTGTTTATTTTAGGCATTAACCTTTCGTATGTTGTAATTAGAGACACAATCAATGATATTCTAATAAACAGATATGTTATACACTAAAAAATCAACCGAAAAATGTGTTGCGCGCAGCAGCGGCAGCACACACATACACCTTTTGTTCATCGTACATTTCACTGCAAGATAAAATAATAGAAAAGGGATAGCATTATAAATCCAACAAGAAAAAAAGAAACGGCTATTGTTGTCAATTACGTTTCAATGTAAACAGACATTATTCTGACGACCAATCACAGCACGTTGACATCATACGAGTTCATAGACTAACAAAAACGAGACAGATGGTACACCGCGTGTACAAAATCGTAGACGTGGTTTCTACCTATAAAAACTAATAAACTCTATTATCTCCTTAACTTTGGGCGGTTCATTGAGTCCAAAGCCAAGGTAGCTGCTAGGAAGCTGGGCGTTCTTGCAAAGGTTCGGCGGTACTTCACACCGGGACCGCTTTTAATGTTATACAAAGCACAGGTCCGTTCGTGTGTGGAGTACTGCAGTCACATATGGGCTGGTGCTGCAAAATGCCACCTGGCAGCTTTGGACTCGGTGGAAAGGCGTGCAAAGAGGCTAATTGGTGATCCAGATTTGGTTAAGTCCAACCTTCAAAGCCTTGAGCATAGGCGTAGGGTAGCCAGCCTTTTGGTGTTTTAAAGGATGCATTTTGGAGAGGTGCGCAGGAATTGCATGACTTGATTCCGCCATCGCAATTCTACCATCGGACAACCCGACGTACGGCGAATATTCACCCTTACGTTGTTGAAACCTCTACGGTCCGGACTAAGCGTTTCGCCTCGTCGTTTATACCGCGTACGTCGAAGGACTGGAACAGTTTGCCTGCTGCGGTCTTCCCGTCCGATTATAATTTGGGTGTCTTCAAGGCTAGAGTGAATAGGCTCTTAATAAACTAGTGCGCCTCACCATCAAAGATTGCATCGCTACTTACCATCAGGTGGGATCGCAGTCAAGCACTAGTTTATCTCAATTAAAAAAAAAAAAAAAGATAGGTGGGTGAGAAATAAAACACGATTTAAAAGGAAACAAAAATATATTTTATAATAAAAACAATCATACACCTTCGAAAAGGTTCAATTTATTTCTTTTCTGTCCCTTAGATACTTTTTTTATTTCGGGATTATTTTTATGGGCAGAATAAAGGCGAACTGTTGTGTATTTATCGATTATTGTTTTAATTAAATTTATCAGGTGCCTGTTGTTTGGAATGTTCCAAAAGAGAGTCAAATGTATTAGAATTTACGAAAATTTTCGAAATATCACATTTCAGTCTCTCAACATCTTTATTATTGACAAAATGGATAAAGACAATATTCAGAATCAGAATCAGAAAGTTAAAGTTTAAATCGCAATTGTCGCACAGTAAACTTTTATTCACGATTCTGACTTAAAAGTTATTAAATGCTATTAAAAATTGAAATGGCTTTATTTTAATCTTCTCTGTGATATATTTTGGTTATGTTAAATTATTTATATTTTGTTTTCCCATACATGACATGTTTAATTTCTTATCAAGTATATCTATCAATTATTACATAAAACAAAATGATAAAATAATGCAAGGTTAGAAAGAAAGAAAACAGAACTCTAGGGTAACGGTTCTCTCCCTAATAATATTCGCATCTGTATTTTTATTCTTTGTACGGAGTGCACGCGTCCTTGTCGCCCTCAC